>JAKRSK010010635.1:2442500-3018734 GCA_029891615.1 Natrix natrix natrix | reverse complement strand
GCTTGACTCCCTCTTCTTTGTGGCAACTCCTGAGATATTGGAACAATGCTATCATGTCTCCCCTGGTCCTTCTTTCTCTTAAGCTAAACATCCCCAGTTCCTGCAACCGTTCTTCATATGTTTTAGTCTCCAGTCCCCTAATCCTCTTTCTTGCTCTTCTCTGCACTCTTTCTAGAGTCTCCGCATCTTTTCTACATCGTGGTGACCAAAACTGAATGCCGTATTCTACAGCCAAAGAAATTAACCAGCTACTTGATTCACCCGACATAACAATATTTGAGTTGCCTAAAGTTGCCGGACTTCACAATTTACGCCAATTTCCCTGCTCAAAATACCCTACTTCACCTACTAACATCCTTTCTCCCTGCCCCCCAAATTTACCCCTCCATTTCAGAATTCCCGAGCAGTGAGGAAACCTCACCAAGCAGAGATCTAAACACACAACACCCCTGCCCCTTTTCCGGGATCTCGTTACGCCCAGCCTCTCAGAGGACACCAACCTACGTGAGGCTTTTCGTCTTGCAATCTTGGCTTCTTAACCTCGAAAGCCGAGGCAGAAGGCAAACAGATATTGATATTGGATTGAATTTCAGGCTTGGGAGATTCCGGGTGTCCCTCCGGACGGTGCTTGCGAGATTCTAATAAATCCTGGAGGGGGAAAAAAGGAAAGAAAAATGAAGAACCAGTTAGGAGAACGCTTTTGTCCACATAGTGGGCCATTATTCATTTCGTATGTTTAAATTTGATGGACATAGTTTTTTTCTGTGAATAGAATAGAATAGAAAGGGAAAGGAATAAAATAAGAATAAGAATTAGAATAGAATAGAGAATGGAAGGGAAGGGGAATGGAAGAGAATACGAATAAGAATTAGAATAAGAATTAGAATAGAATAGAGAATGGAAGGGAAGGAAATGGAAGAGAATAAGAAGAATTAGAATAGAATAGAATAGAATAGAATAGAATAGGATAGGATGGGAATAAGAATTAGAATAGAGAAGGGAAGGGAAGGAAATGGAAGAGAATTAGAATTAGAATAGAGAAGGGAAGGGAAGGAAATGGAAGAGAATAAGAATAGAATAGAATGGAATGGAAGGAAATGGAAGAGAATAAGAATAGAAATTAAAATAGAATAGAAATTAAAATAGAATAAAATAGAATAGACTACTAGAGAATGGAATGAAAGAGAATAATAATAATAATAATAATAATAATAATAATAATAATAATAATAATAATAATAATAAGAGAAGAAGAAGAAGAAGAAGAAGAAGAAGAAGAGAAGAAGAAGAAGAAGAAGAAGAAGAAGAAGAGAAGAAGAAGAAGAAGAAGAATAGAATAGAGAATGGAAGGGAAGGAAATGGAAAAGAATAAGAATTAGAATAGAATGGAAGGGAATAAGAATAAGAAAAGAAAAGAATGGAACAGAACAGAATAACAGAGTTGGAAGGGACCTTAGAGGTCTTCTAGTCCAACCCCCTGCTTAGGCAGGAAACCCTATACCACTTCAGACAAAGGGCTATCCAACTTCTTCTTGAAAACTCCCAGTGTTGGAGCGTCCCATCTTATATAAAATAACGATACAATATAAAATAATGAAGACTATCAAATACAGCTAGCCCTCAACTTACAAAAGTTTGTTTAGTGACCGTTCAGAGTTACAACGGAGCTGAAGAAAGTGACCGATGACCGTTTTTCATGCTTACAACCTGTTGCTGCATTCCCATGGTCACTTGATGAAAATTCGAAGCTGGGCAACTGATTCACATTTCCGACGACTGTAATGTCCCAGGATCATGTGATCAAGTTTTGCACTTGGGTCTTCGAACGGTCACTAAATGAATAACGGTAAGCTGAGAGCTACCTGTAGTTTATTCAGATGTGATGAAGAAGACTGAAGAGGAATGGATCAGAAGGGAACGGGAGGATCTGTTTGAAACCTTTAACAGATTAACAGGTAGTTGGAAGGGACCTTGTAGGTCATCTAGTCCAACCCCCTGCTTAGGCAGGAAACCCTACACCCTTTCTGACATTCTCCACCACCACCCCATCCCCATTCTATTTACCTTTCAGGCGCACCCAGTAGCAGGCTCTGCCCACCCACCCGGATGCCATCATGTCTGTTTTTGACGCTCTGTGTGTGCATGGAGGGTCTTGCACATGCGCGGAGTTGGTGTGTGCCCTCTCACACTTGCGAACCGGTAGCAAAGGTAAGTAGATTTCACCCCTGCCCTAATCGTCTTGGTTGCTCTTCTCTGCGCTCTTTCCAGAGTCTCAACCTCTTTTTTATAGTGTGGTGACCAAAACTGGATGCAGTACTCTAGGTGTGGCCTTACTAAGGCTTTATAGAGTGGTCTTAGTACCTCCCTTGATCTTGATTGTATCCCTCTGTTAATGCAATGTAGGATTGCATTGGCTTTTTTTGCTGCAACTGCACATGGCTGGCTCCTATTTAACTGGTTGTCCACGAAGACTCCAAGATCCCTCTCACAGTCACTGCTATTAAGGCTGGTTTCACCCCAGTCTATAGGTGTACTTTTGGTTTTTCTTGTTTAGTTTGTTTTTGTTTTGTTTTTATTGGATTTATATGCCGCCTTTCTCCCAAAGGACTCAGGGCGGCGTACAACATTAAAAAAAAACACATCCCAAAAGTTAAAAAGAAATTAAATATATATCCAAAAAAACCAAATCGAATTTATGGAACAATACATTTAAAAAATGAGTTTAAATTAACAGGCCAGGCCGGCTTGCTGGAAGAGCCAACTTTTTAGGGCGCGCCGGAAGGACCGGAGGCCGGGGATTATGCGACGCTCCGGGGGCAGCTCATTCCAGAGGGAAGGCGCTCCCACAGAGAAGGCTCTCCCCCTGGGGGTCACCAGCCGACACTGCCTGGCCGAACGGCATCCTGAGGAGGCCAACTCTGTGGGATCGCACTGGACGGTGGGAGGCTACTGGTGGCCTTACTCCTTGCCTAAGTGTAAGATTTTCCTTTTCTCTACACTGAATTTCATATTGTTAGATAAGTCTGTCAAGATCCATTGAATAGCCTATAAGTTATTCCTGCTAGCTTAGTATCATCTGCAAATTTGATAAATTCCCCTTCTACTCCCTCATATACCCTTTTCCCCTGAAAATAAGCCCTCCCCGGATAATAAGCCCAATCGGGCTTTTGAGCACATGCGCTAAAATAAGCCCTCTCCTGAAAATATTGCAACACATGAGGTGACCACGCTCGCCGCCTCCTGCACCTCAAAAATAATAAGACCTCCTTGAAAATAAAGCCAAGTGCTCATTTCGGGGGTCAAAAGGAAATAAGACCCTGTCTTATTTTCAGGGAAACACGGTGAATGGTTTATGAAGATATTGAAGAATACTGGGCCTAAAATGGAACTTTGTGGTACCCCATGGAATTAGTAAGAAAGGAAAGAGGGGGACATGATTGAAAGCTTTAAATCAAGGTTCTCCAAACTTGGCAACTTTAAGATAAATTAAATTTTAAATTAAATTTTAAATTAAATTTAATATTACATTAAATATTTAAAAATTACATTACATTAAATATTTAAAAATTAAATTAAATTATTAAATTAAATTATTAAATTTAATCAAATTTAATCAAATTTAATCAAATTATTAAATTAAATTATTAAATTAAATTAAATAATTAAATTATCAAATTTAATCAAATTAAATCAAATCAAATAAATTAAATTAAATAATTAAATTAAATTAAATTAAATATTAAATATTAAATTAAATTAAATTAAAAATTAAAATAAATTAAAATAAATATTAAATAATTAAATTAAATAATTAAATTAAATTAATTAAATTAAATTAAATCAAATTATTAAATTAAATTAAATCAAATCAAATTAAAAATTAAATTAAAAATTAAATTAAAAATCAAATTAAAAATTAAATTAAAAATTAAATTAAAAATTAAATTAAAAATTAAATTAAATTAAATTAAAAGTTAAATTAAATTAAATTAAATTAAAATTAAATTAAAATTCTTCCACTTTTACCTTCAAGTCGTTCTTCAGAATGTAGCGGATATCTTGCAGGTTCATGGTGCGCTGCTTGGGTCTGGACTCCAGGCCCGTCTTCACCATGTCGTAATAAGGCTTGGAGAGCCTGGCATCGGCTTCCAACCACTGGCCGGAGGTGATGCGATCTTTGATGGACGGACCGTCCAATCCCTCCCAGGGAACTGTGTCTGGGGGGAAAAAACCCACGTGGGGATGCAACTGGGAGGCCAGAAGGCATCAAAAGAGAGACAAGGAAAAGAAAAGAAAATGAAAAACCTGACTTTCAATTCTTTGCTCTACCTGTAAACGCCTCCTGCATGACAGCGCAAAAACTGTAGACGTCGGACTTGAAAGTCGCCGTCCGCTCCAGGATCACTTCTGGGGCGCACCACTTGTACAGCTGAGGAGGGATGGGCACTCGGGTCAGGTCACTGCGCTCCCCTCCGTCTTTGCTGCCAAGGGAAGATGATGCTCAGGGTTGGGGAAGAACAGGTGCCCCCCCGGGGGCCGAGACCACCGTCCTTTGGAGATTTCCCGCATCCTGGGGGGATGGGGGACGACCACGGTGGGAGGGAAAGACCTTGGGAGAGCGGGACCGAGAGAGCGATCAGATAAGAGGCAGCTTAGCCCTCTGCTGCATAAGGGACAGAGAAAGAGACTCAGAGGGCACCCTCCCTAGCTTCTCAGGTAGTAAAGGAGACGGGATGGAGGGTTATTTTTAGTTTCAGATTTAGGAGACTGAGGTTGGTCCACCAGGTAAATCAGATTGGAATCGCAACCTGATCGTCAAATTCTAGTTCGTTGCAAAGCTATATTGTCAGAATACGGGAGAGGAGGGGATAGGAGAGGGGAGGGGAGGAAGCAAAGGGGGAGGAAAGAAAAGAGAAGGGGGAGGAAAAGAAAAAGGAAGGGAATAATAATAATAATAAATAATAAAATTTATTTCTTGGCCGCACCCTCTCCCGAAGGACTCGGGCGGCGTACAATAAAACACATAAAACACATAAGAACAGTATTGACAATACACAAACAAAATAAACGAATACATGTACATGGAGGAGCAAGGAAGATGAATAAAAACAGTTAAAACACAATTTAAAATCCCCTAATAAAATTCCCAAAGTCACAAAATTAAATAACCCGTCAGGAGCAGTGTGAACGAACTATGATTGAGCCAGGCCAGCTACTTGAAATAGGTGGGTCTTGAGCTTAATCCGGAAGGCGCGGAGGTCAGAGGTAGTCCTAATATCCGGGGGAAGGTCATTCCACAGGGCTGGGCCCGCAACAGAGAAGGCTCTACTCCTAGACGCCGCCCCCCGACATTGTCTGGTGGACGGCACCTGGAGGAGTCCCTCTCTGTGCGAGCGAATTGGTCGCAGGGATGTATGGGGCAGAATACGATCCCGCAAGTAGCTAGGTCCTGAGCCATGGAGCGCTTTAAAGATCGTTATCAAGACCTTGAAACGCACCAGGTAGACCACAGGGAGCCAGTGCAGCTCGCGCAGGAAAGGTGTCACATGGGAGTACCTTGTACTCCCCATAATTACCCGCGCGGCCGCGTTCTGGACCAACTGTAGTCTACGAGTGCATTTCAAGGGAAGCCCCATGTAGAGAGCGTTACAGTAGTCCAGGCGAGACGTCACCAGCGCATGAGTGACTGTGCGCAAGGCATCCCGGTCCAATAGGGGGCGCAATTGGCGCACCAGGCGAACCTGGTGGAATGCCCCCCTTGCCACGGCCGTCACATGGTCATCCATGGACAGCCAAGCATCAAGGAGGACGCCCAAATTGCGCGCCCGCTCCACCGGGGCAAGTTGCACGCCCAGAGATGGAATTAACTGTTTGAACCGGGGGGCCGGAACCCACAGCCACTCCGTCTTGGAGGGGTTGAGCTTGAGTCGGTTGTCATCCATCCAGACCCGTACGGCTTCCACACACCGGGACATCACTTTGACGGCCTTGTTGGGGTGGTTCGGGGTGGAAATGTACAGCTGAGTATCCTCAGCGTACAGGTGGTATCCCACCCCGAAGCCACGGATAATCTCACCCAGCGGCTTCATATATGTGTTGAACAGGAGCGGCGAGAGGACCGACCCCTGTGGCACCCCACAGGTCAGGGGGCTCAGAGTCGACCTCTGCTCCCCTGTCAACACACGTTGCGTCCGGTCGGAGAGGTAGAAGCCGAACCACCGCAAAACGGTGCCCCCGACCCCCAACCCCTCCAGTCGGCGCAACAGGATACCATGGTCAATGGTATCAAAAGCCGCCGAGAGGTCTAATAGGACCAGGATAGAGGAACAACCCCTATCTCTGGCCCTCCAGAGATCATCTACCAACGCGACCAAGGCCGTCTCCGTGCTGTGCCCAGGGCGGAAGCCGGACTGGCGCGGGTCTAGATAATCATTTTCCTCCAGATGTCGTGGAAACTGATAAGAAGAGAAGAGAGGAAAGGAAGAGGGAAAGAAAAGGAAGGAAGAGGAAAGAAAGAGGGGAGGAAAGGAATAGAAGAGGGAAAGGAAAGGAAAGGAAAAGGAAAGGAAAGGAAAAGGAAAGGAAAAGGAGAAGAAAAGGAAAAGGAGAAAAAAAGGAAAAGGAAAGGAAAGAAGAAAAGGAAAGGAAAGGAAAAGGAAGGGAAAGGAAAAGAAAAGGGAAGGGGACTGAAGGAACACAGAACATAGAATAACAGATTTGGAAGGGACCATGGAGGTTAACTACTGCAGAAGAGTCTATACCTGTGATGGCGAACCTATGGCACACGTGCCACAAACGGCATGCAGAACCATTTGTTACAGCATGCGAGGCGTTGCCCTATCAGCTCCAGCATGCATGCGTACGCAGGCCAACTGACTTCGGCCTTCTTTTGAGGCCATTTTTCCTCCTCCGGAGGCTGAAGCCTCCGGAGCATGAAAAACCAGCCCTACGGGCAAACTGGAACTTCAGGAACGGACTTCCGGTTTGCTTGTACGGCTGTTTTTCACCCTCCGGGGGCTTCCCTGAAGGCTCCGGAGTGCAAAAAATGCCCCTATGGACAAAGCGGAAGTCACTGGTCCTGAACTTCCAGTTTGGCCGTAGGGCTGGTTTTTCGCCCTCTGTAGGCTTCAGGGAAGATCCGGAAGCCACCGGAGGGCCTCCATATGGGGTAGGGGAGGCCTCTGGAGCCTGGGGAGGGCGAAAAGTGTGCCAAACGCAGGGGGGGGGGGAGTTGGTGGCGCAGGCATGTGCGTGGGGGGGTCGCACATGCATGCATGCTGGGGTCACGCGCATAGCTTTATGGGTGTGGCACGCCCACACACAACCCCCATGCGCTTCCCCACTTTTGGCACAGGAGCCAAAAAAAGTTAGCCATTGTTAGGGAAGTAACGCTACGCTTGGCTTGGCAATGTATATAAGCCATGATTGTAACAAATGTATCTGTTACTTGCTTAAATGCTTAAGATATGTAATTGGCTTGTTACCTCAAGCAGCTGTAAGAGGGAGCCAGAATGGTTGTTAGCTCTCTCTCTCTGTTTTTGTTAGAAGCTGGTTGGTGTATTTTGAGGTATTGTTGTTTGCTACTGTTTAGCTATACTTTGTGTGTTAGACTGACTATTTTGATAACTGAATTACTGAACTGTGTATGACTTGGACTGTTAACCGGACTCTGAATACCTCTATATTTCTACATAGTAAACTACTATATTTTTATGCTATTCAGTGTTTCTGTATGCTGGTTTGTGCATGTTATTCCATATCACTCTCATTACGCTTCTCTGCGCACTCGCTCTTCTAACGGGAGCTTAATTACTTAACAGCCATCATTGGTCTTATACCTGGGGTCAGCAATTTGCGGCTCTGGAGCCGCATGTGGCTCTTTCATCCCTCTGCTGCAGCTCCCTGTCGCCAGTCAGCTCCATAATTCGAGGAGAGGGAGCGGTTTATAAATGTAATAAATAAATAAAAATAAAATAAATAAATAATTGATATGGCTTTCGGTTAGGACCGGTAGTGGAAAAAGGACGCCGCGCTAGGAGGAGACTATGGCGGTGGTGTGTCGGAGTGGACTTCCGATCAACAGGGGGAAAAAGACGCCATGCTACGAGGAGACTCTATGATGGGGGAACCGGACTTCCGGTCAGCTCCAGAACTGAACGGAGAGCCTCCAGTTAGGACTTTTACGGCTCATTGAGTGCTTAAGATTGCCTGGTCGACAGCATTTCAGACAAACGGCTATCCAGTGTCTTCCTCCTTGAAGGGAAGGGAGGGCGAGAGAGGAGAGGAAGGGGAGGGGAAGGACATTGCAAGAGCAAAGGAGAGGGGAGGTGGCAAACGGCTTACCTTTCAATCATGTGCTCCAGGTTGGTCAGCTTTGCTTCCCCAGTCAGTACAATCACCACGGCGTAAGAGCTGAGGGTCCGGTGAATGAAGCCGCGCAGGTGGAGGTAGCGGAGGGCGTCGCTCACCTGCATTAGCAGGTGCACAATCGTTTCCATGTGCAACACAGGGAACTCCGAGCGCTAAAGCGGCCGATGGGAAGGGGTGAGAGGGAAGAAGCGGGGGGGGGGGGGGGGGGGAGAAAGAAACATTGACTACAAGAATTTGAATCTCCCTTAAACGTCCAGGGGAGGTGGGCAGTGTGGCAATATTGCAAGTGCACAGGTGAACTAATATAAAATGTTTTGTATCTGTTAAAAATATGTTTTGTAATCTTTTATTCCTATAATTTTGGATTTTTGATATTGGAAGTCGTCCCACAGTCACCCTGCAGTAAGGTGGATGGATAATAAATTAAATTGTACTGTATTGTAAATAATAACAATAACAGCTATCTAAGGGAACTCTTTTCTGCAGATAGAATTGAACTGGTCTTTCTAATGTGGCCAGATGATGATGATGCTACTCCAATTCCCAGAATTCCCCAGCCAGCATGCTTTAAAATGGATGGACTTCCATTCCCAGAATTCCCCAGCCGGCATGCTTTAAGATGGGTTGACTTCAAGTCCCAGAATCCCCCAGCCAACATGCTTTTAAGACGGGTTGACTTCAAGTCCCAGAATCCCCCAGCCAACATGCTTTAAGATGGATGGACTTCCATTCCCAGAATTCCCCAGCCTGCATGCTTTTAAGACGGGTTGACTTCAAGTCCCAGGATCCCCCAGCCAGCATGCTTTAAGATGGATAGACTTCCAATCCCAGAATCCCCCAGCCTGCATGCTTTAAGATGGGTGGACGTCCACTCCCAGAATCCCCCAGCCAACATGCTTTTAAGACGGGTTGACTTCAAGTCCCAGGATCCCCCAGCCAAAATGCTTTAAGATGAGTGGATTTCCACTCCCAGAATTCCCCAGCCAGAATGCTTTAAGATGAGTGGACTTCCACTCCCAGAATCCCCCAGCCAACATGCTTTTAAGACGGGTTGACTTCAAGTCCCAGGATCCCCCAGCCAACATGCTTTAAGATGAGTGGATTTCCACTCCCAGAATTCCCCAGCCAGAATGCTTTAAGATGAGTGGACTTCCACTCCCAGAATCCCCCAGCCAACATGCTTTTAAGACGGGTTGACTTCAAGTCCCAGGATCCCCCAGCCAACATGCTTTAAGATGAGTGGATTTCCACTCCCAGAATTCCCCAGCCAGAATGCTTTAAGATGAGTGGACTTCCACTCCCAGAATCCCCCAGCCAACATGCTTTTAAGACGGGTTGACTTCAAGTCCCAGGATCCCCCAGCCAGCATGCTTTAAAATGGATGGAATTCCACTCCCAGAATTCCCCAGCCACCATGCTTTAAGATGGATGGGTTTCATCTCCCAGAATTCCCCAGCCAGCATGCTTTAAGAGGGATGGACTTCCACTCCCAGAATTCCACAGTCAGCCTGCTTTAAGATGTATGGATTTCATTCCCAGAATTCCCCAGCCAGCATGCTTTAAGATGGGTGGACTTCAATTCCCAGAATTCCACAGATGAGAAGGGAAAAACAAGTTTCTGCAATGCATGGACCACACAGGCAAGAGGCAATGAGACAATTGCTAAAGAAGAACTAAAACTCTGCTGAAGCGCTAAGTTTGTAGGCTGGATTGGGGCGGGCAACTAGGCCCCGTTTAAGACCTGTGGACTTCAACTCCCAGAATTCCTGAGCCAGCTATGCTGGCTCAGGAATTGTGGGAGTTGAAGTCCATAGGTCTTAAAGGGGCCATAGTTATCCTCCCAATGCTGAATTCAGGCGGAAAACACCACTTAAAATCTGGGAACTTCCATTCAGCACACCGCCCTACCTTGCAGGGTTGTTCCAAGGACAGACGAGAGAGAGAGAGAGAGAGAGAGAGAGAGAGAGGTATTCGCAGCTCAGGAGCCCCCCCAGGCGGGAAGCGACAAAAGACAAGCAGGAAGGCACAAAGTTTACCCTCTCGTGAAGGATGCTGTAGAGAGTCCCGAAATTCACCCTCTCGAACACCAGCCGAGTCTTCTCCAAGTCGCTGGACAGACAGACGGCCATCAGCAGCAGCAGGTGAGGGTGGTGGAGCTGGCTGCAAAGCGGGAAGAGAAGGACCCGCATTCGAAGAGAGGACCCAGAACCAAAAGGGGGAAGAGCCCAAGACCGCTTCTCCCTCTCACTGCGGCGGTCGTGCAAGAGTGGTGACGTGGCCTAGAGGTGGAGCTCCTGCCTCCCAATCAGGAGGCTGTGAGTTCGATCCTAGGTAGAGGCCGAGATTTCTCTCTTTGGGCACACTTGAGAATGTATCTGCCGAAACAAAACTCCGCCCTGGTGACACGAAGGGCATCCGGCCATTAAAACTCTGCTAGCTCCATTCAGTTGCCCAGAACTCCATTCTGCAAGGGACTATGGGTTCGTTAAATGACGATGGTTTAGTGATCATTCTGTTAACACGGCACTAGAAAAGTTACTTATGTCCAGTCCTCACACTTATGACCATCATAGCATTCCCAAAGGAGCATGTGATCAAAATTTATGTTTATGATGGTTGCAGTGACTCGGGGTCACATGATCCCCTTTTATGACCTTCCCAGGGGGCTTCTGACAAGCATGGGGAAAACCGGATTCGCTTAATGAGGGCCTGCTTGGCTTAACAACTAGCAGTAATTTGCTTAAGAACCGTGGCAAAAAAAGTTTTGTGACCCGCTGGTGGAACTGGCAGCCGATTCACACAGTGAGGAGGTTGGGGAGGAACCTGGGCCAGTCCTGGAGTCTGGGGAAGGCTCTGATACGGGCTCTGTGTCGGAGGCAGAGAAGGGTCCAGGGCCCTCCGACAGTTATCAGCTGCCTTCAGAGTCAGACATCAGTGAGGCTTAGCAAGTGCCTTTTTGGATAACGGCATTGAAACTGCTGAGGGGAGATTCTATGCCTCAATAGGCCGACTCTCTCTATCTTTAAAAGCAATTTCTCACATCACTCCTCAATTATCCTTTGTGCCAATAGGCAGTTTATTTTACTGCGAATCAGGCCTTCCACCGCAAATTTCCCTCAGCATGGCTCTAATTTTCAAGGGGAAGCTTCCAGGGAAAAGTCGAAGTGAGGACAATTAACAGAAGGGAGAAAACCCACTTCAACAATGGTTCATAGGGCTGTTGTTACCCGCTAGTAGCCAGCAGATTCGGACAGTGAGGAGGTTGGGGAGGAACCTGGACCAGTCCTGGAGTCTGGGGAAGGCTCGGATGAGGGCTCTGTGTCGGAGGCAGAGAGGGCGCCAGGGCCGTCTGACAGTTATCAGATGCCTTCGGAGTCGGACATCAGTGGGGCAGAGGAACAGCTGGAGCCTGTTCCCGATGTGCGCATGCGCAGAGTTGCCAGAGGAAGGGAGCAGCTAAAGAACAGGGGTCGACTTGGGAGTAAGGCCACAGGTGGACGATGAATGGCCCCTCCCAGAGGAAATAAAAGAGGAGCGAAAGGGGAGTGGAGTTTGCAGGAGACAATTTGTTGGCTTCATTGGTTCATTACTCTCCTTGCCAAGTTTTGCAGAGATCGGCCTGGCAGCTCTCCAAGCCAGAGAAGGTCTGTGACTGTAAATCCTCCCTTGAAAGACTTTGCTGGATGTGAATGAGCAGAATTCACAATCAATTAATAAAAAGATTTTTGGCGGGACAAGGAGTTGGCTTCAGGCTCTTGTGAAGCCTCGGTCAGAACAGACCCCAGGCAGAGGTAGATATTTCTCTCTATGGACACCATGAAAAGGAATATAACTCCGCCCTGGCGACGGGAAGGGCATCTGGCACTCAACTCCATTTCAGTTGCCCAGATTCCACTCTGCAAGGGATTATGGGGGGTTATTAAAAGATGATGATTGCGGGGGGACCATGCACACCCCATCCTGAATGCACAAAGCTTTGTGGCTTTACACACAAACACACACACACAGAGGTTGCGTACCTGCTGAACTCCTGCTCAGCCAAGAGGAGGTCGGAGAGGCGCAGTTTGCTGCAATGTTGATGAGGCTGAATGTTCAGCTCCTTCACGGTCACACGGCTGCCTCCCCACATCAGGCTGTGGGGAGAAAGACGGGGGGGGGGGTCGGTTTTGCCCACCCAGCTACCGACCCCACATGTGCTGTGGACAATGCCTTGCAGGAGGGAAAGGTGAGAGTGGGCCAAAGGGGAAGAATCCGGGTTAGGTGAGGATGGAGGAGTCGCACGACGGCAACCCTGGAAGGTAGGTAGGTAGGTGGGCTGGACTGGGAACGGAGGCTGGGTCTGGCTGGCGGTAGGGGCAGCCTGGCCGGGGAGGGTGCTAAGTCCTCACTTAGTGACAGGGCCATGTGGTCGTCCTGTGGGACACTTACTTCGTCATGTTCATGTAAGGCCCAGTGGAGAAAGAGAAGGTGGGCTCGTCATCGGCCTGAACCACTTCCTTGTCCGCGATGATGGGAATGGAAGCCAGGTAGCCCAGCTGCCTCTTGCTGGTGAGAAAAAACTGGAGGGAGGGAGGGAGGGAAGGAAGGAAGGAAGGGAGCGAGAAAGGGAAGGAGAGAGCGAGAAAGGGAAGGAGAAAGGGAAGGGAAAGAATTAAAGGAACGGAAAGGAAGGAAGAAGGAAGAAAGGAAGGGTGAGAAAAGAAAGCAAGAAAGGGAAGGGGGAAAGGACGAGGGAAGGGAAGAAACGGCAAAGAAAGGAAAGCAAAAAGAAAGGGAGTGAGGGAGGAAGGAGAGAAGAGAGAAAAAGAGAAGGAAGAAAAGGGAGAAGGAAGGGAAGAAAAGGGAAAGGGGAAAGAAGGGAGAGAGGAAGGGAGAGGAAAAGAAGAGGAAAAAAGAGAAGAAAGAAAAGGATAAAAGATGGAGGGAAGGAAGGAAAGGAAGAATGAATGAAACAAACAAAAAGGAAGGAGAATGGAGAGAGTGAAGGATGTAAGGAAGAAAGGAAAGGAAAAAACAGAGGGAAGGAAGGAGAGTGAGAAAAGGGAGGGAGGAAGGGAAGAATAAGAAAGGGATAGAACATAAGAGAAAGAGGGAGAGAAGAGAGAAAGAAAGAAAGAAAGAAAGAAAGAAAGAAAGAAAGAAAGAAAGAAAGAAAGAAAGAAAGGGAAGGAAGAAATAAAGAAAGAAAAAAGGAAGGAAGGAAAAAAGGAAGAAAGAAAGCAAAGTGAGGGAGGGAGAGAAGGAAGGAAGGAATAAAGAAAAAGAGGGAAGGAAGGAAGAATTGAGAAGAATTGGCAACATCCTACAATGTTACCAGATAGCCTCTCTTCGAAGACTTCAAAAAAATCCAAAAGGGCTGCTTCACATCATGTGGCAGTCTGTTCCCCCGGCTAACAGCTCGTAATTTCGGGAGATTCTCTTTGAGGGCCATCAAAACCCACTCCCTTGGACTTTCATACCATCTTGGGCAGTCTCCCCAAAGCCCCTTACTGGACACTTGACCCTGGGGATTTGTGTGTTGTCCGTACACACCCTGGACGAATGGAGGCCTCAGGATCGCTGCCATCTTCAACCTGTCCTCTTACCTTCCCAAAGCCGAAACTGAAGATGCTTTGTGACATGCTGCTCGCACGTTTCATGAACCTCCCAAGAGGACTGTCTGTTGCCCTGAAGCACGAGATGGAGAATTGTGAGGGGGATTTTGGGAAATGGGACGGAGCAGCAATGAAGAAGGCAGTTTTGTGTTTCCCAAGCATAATTGTTTTTTTAAAAAATGGACAAATGTACTTATTTTCTACTTATTATTAAGCCCACTATATCTATGCTCACATCTATGTCTAGAACCATTTTAAGAGGGGAGGACTTCCACTCCCAGAATTCCCCAGCCAGCATGCTTTAAGATGGGTAGACTTCAACTCCCAGAATTCCTCAGCCAGCAGGCTTTAAGATAGATGGACTTCAACTCCCAGAAATCCCCAGCCAGCAGGCTTTAAGAGGGGTGGACTTCCACTCCCAGAATTCCCCAGCCAGCATGCTTTAAGAGGGGAGGGCTTCCGCTCCCAGAATTCCTTTACTTTACTTTACTTTTATTTAATTTATAAACCGCACCCTCTCCCCAAAGGGACTCGGGGCGGTGTACAGTCATATTAAAACACAATATAAATACATATAGATGCCAGCATGCTTTAAGAGGGGTGGTCTTCTACTCCCAGAATTCCCCATCCAAAATGCTTTAAGAGGGGAGGACTTCCACTCCCAGAATTCCCCATCCAAAATGCTTTAAGAGGGGAGGACTTCCACTCCCAGAATTCCCCATCCAAAATGCTTTAAGATGGGTGGACTTCATCTCCCAGAATTCCCCATCCAAAATGCTTTAAGAGGGGTGGACTTCCACTCCCAGAATTCCCCAGCCAGCATGCTTTAAGAGGGGAGGACTTCCACTCCCAGAATTCCCCATCCAAAATGCTTTAAGAGGGGAGGACTTCCACTCCCAGAATTCCCCATCCAAAATGCTTTAAGAGGGGAGGACTTCCACTCCCAGAATTCCCCATCCAAAATGCTTTAAGAGGGGAGGACTTCCACTCCCAGAATTCCCCATCCAAAATGCTTTAAGAGGGGAGGACTTCCACTCCCAGAATTCCCCAGCTGGCATGGGCATTTTTGGTATTTTCTCTGCCAGAGGAACCATCTACAGGAAAGCATGCCTTGCATTGGAAATTCCTTGCCCCAAGCACTGCTGGATTATCATGGGAGAGTGAAAGCACACTTACCCTTGAGTAAACCCCCCAAACTTGGAAGGGCTGTGCACCAGGGCTCTGGGGGAGTCCACTTTCCTCAATAAATCCAAGGACTGGTTTTGCAGGACGACCTGCATGTGAGTGGTGCAACGTTGGATAAATTCCAGCATCTGAAAGTACAACCGCAATCCAACAGGTGAAGCTGTGGGTTCTGTGCAAAGCCGAAATTAGTTTACCAGGTGGGAAAAGGGGCCATTTTTGAAATACACGGTAAGGGGGAGGGGAGGAGAATGGAATATGGGGTGGAATATATATGCCCAAATATGGGAGGAAGCTCACTACTCCCTCTTTCTGCCCAGGTTCAAATCCCAGTAAGGGTATGGCTAGCTGATGAGAGCTAAATAGCTTGAAATAGATCTATACTAGTCTCCCTCTATTTATTTATCAGCACAAATACAACACAAATATATATATAATTTTTATTTTTGGAATAAACACAAACACCTTAAAATCATCACAAATTGTAGGAAGTGTGTCAATTGGTTACAAAGAACTTTCGGGCATCCCTTCCACAGTCATCACCTATGATTCATATCAAGTTATATATTTTACATCACATATACTTATATATATTGCTAGCATCATACCTCATCCTTCATATGACTATAGTTGTTTTAACGTTCCTTTATAACAAACATTCCAAAATTTAAAACAAATGGCATTCCCTTATCTATTTTCAATATCATCCAGCCACATTATATCTTCATAACATTCAAAATAAAAATTATTTATGCTTAATAACAAAAATTTTAGACCTCTTTTCTTAACCATTGTTTACAATTTATATCCCATTTCCCTTTTATCATGTCAATACAAATTATTACATTATTATCATTATCAGTCATTTATTTAACAATAGTTTGAGTAAGTTTAACTTGCTTTTTCTCCCTTTTTCACCATTTAAAATTTATACCAAATTTCCTCTTATCAAACCAATACATATGTATACAATGTTATCATTATCAATTATTTATCCAACTTCATCCATCATCACTACATTTTTAACATAATGCTCTAATTTTAACTAAATTTAACTAGTGTTTTATTATTAATTTTCATATCTCAACCTGTGTCTTTCCAGTAATAGTTTCTCTAGTCCTATTTCTTTTGCCATTTGTGGAATTAGTCTTCTGGTTATTTCCTTAATCAAATTTGTTTGGACTTCTCTTTGCAACTTGTTGCTTGTTACATATCTTGTAAAATCTCGAAACCCTCCATCAGCTTCTTTAATCAGCTTATCTTTGGTTATCAGTAGTGTTTTTGTAAAAGTTTCTCTCCTTAAGTCCATCAATTCTTCTCTTTTTTCTTCTTCTATACCTTGAAATCTGGAGTAAAGCACCTTTCCATCTATCTTCCCTTTCCTTGTTCCACTCATTCCATCTCGAACCCCACTCAGTTCACTGTCAATATCCACGGTTATCTTGTCTCTTTGTTCATTTTTCCCTTGGGTTTTTAGGACTCTAGCCTCCACTTTTTCCATTTGCTGGATATCTTCCATTTTTCCATCAGGTTTTACCACATTACAATTTATATTTTCAATGTTTTCCCATCTCTTCTCAATTCTCTCTGTTGTTTCTAATAATTTTTGAATTCCAAACATAATCTGTTGTAATGTTATGGTTTCTTTTTGATGTCATGCCATCCTTCCAAGTAATAAACACTGCCACTCTAGTTTAAAAACAAATCTTTGTTTTCACTTCTTTCTAGCTACCAATAAGCATCCAAAGAGCACCTGTGTAAACAACCCATGCTCTTCTCTATAAACAAGCTGAAGCCTTTGAAATGCAAGGTCAAAATGATCAAAGGGGAAAAAAGAAAAAGCAATGTTTCTAGGTCTCAACCTCCAACCTCCAAGTGGCAGTGTAACTTCTTTTCCCTCTAAAATTACTATCCTCTTTATATTCCTTTTATATCTTCTTTATGTTTCGGGCTTAGAAGAAACAAAATTCTTAAATGAAACAAAATACAAAGAAAAAATCCATCCCAACCAGTATTGTAGAAATAAAGGAAAAGATTTAATTCATAGCTAAAAAAAGAAATAGAAAAAAATCCGATACTTTCACTTTAAAAAGTAAAAAATGTTTACAAAACTTCCATCCATAGAAAAAAATAAAATAAAAAAAGATAACACACTGTCCAATAATGCTTAATTTCACCACTTATTTCCTTTTCTTTACCAGTTTAATTTAACTTCAATCTTTTTTGGACAGTCTTTTATAAAAATAAGATTTTCTCACCAGATGGACACACTTTCTCTTTCTGCTTTCCTCCCGTTGCGGAGCTGTCCCGACTATAGCAGCTTGAGGCTATGCTTATTGTCGCCGGGAAGAAGAGATTCTCTTGGATCAATCAGGGACTTTGCGGTGTCCCTGAGATCAGCAAGACGTACACTTCCTTGTCACCGTCTCTTCGGGACGGTTTAGGTCCGAATGGACTGTCTAGCGGCAAAAGTGTCGACTGTGATCTCGGAGCTCCGAGATCGCACATCGTACCGTTGCGACGTCAGCTCCTTTCTCCTGGGGTGGAATTTTTTAAAGCAAACATAATCAAGCTTGGTAACTTTTAAGATTTGTGGACTTCAACTCCCAGAATTCCCCAACCAGCATAAACTCAAAAGTGATTTGGTGTGCTGCTGATTAGCTAGAGAATTCCCAAAGTGCCTGAATTGTTAATAAAAATTCTCTGTTCTTCTTAAACAAGAAGAGAAGAGAAAATAGAATAGTATTAAGAATAGAATAGAAAATACAAAATAGGGAAGGGAAGGGAGAGAAGGAAAGAGAAGAGAAGAGAGAATAGTATTAAGAATAGAAT
Organism: Natrix natrix natrix; assembly: GCA_029891615.1. Classification (NCBI taxonomy): domain Eukaryota; kingdom Metazoa; phylum Chordata; class Lepidosauria; order Squamata; family Natricidae; genus Natrix; species Natrix natrix. Next base: position 3,000,756 of record JAKRSK010010635.1, on the reverse strand, counting down.
AGAAAATAGGGAAGGGAGGGGAAGGGAATACAATGGAATGGAATGCAGTAGAATAGAATAGAATAGAATAGAATAGAATAGAATAGAATAGAATAGAATAGCTTATTGGCCAAGTGTGATTGGACACACAAGGAATTTGTCTTTGGTGCAGATGCTCTCAGTGTACATCCAAGCTATAAGTGATAAATCATGATCATAGTCATCGTAAAAACACATTCATCCTAAATCATAGGATACAACACTTAGTGATAGTCATAGCCTAGTCAATAAGCAATCAAACATAAATCATACAAAGAAAGTAAATAAAACAATATAATTCATAAAGATACTAGCAACAAAGTTATAGCCACTAAGTAGAAAAGGAGAGAGGTAATAGGAAGGGTGAGAAGAATAATAGGAATGCAGTCTCAGTAAATAGTGAGACAGTGTTGTGGGAACGAGTTGTTTAGCAGAGGGATGGAATGGGGGGGGGGGAAATGGCATAGCATGAAAGGGGAAAAAAATTTAAAAAATAGTCATGGACTATGAATGCTAACATGCTTGCGAAGAAGGCACAGAAGAGGCTGCACTTCCGGAGAATGCTAAGGAAGATAAATCTATCTCGGCATCTACTTCTGTCCTACTATCGCAGCACTACTGTTTCCTGACATACGGCAATCTTGCATGGTATGGGAGCAGCTCTGCAGTGGACAAAAAAGCTCTACAGAGAATCATTAAAACTGCCCAGAATATCAACGAGGTTCAGCTACCAGCCCTGAATGACATCTTCGCATCTCGCCCTTTGAGGAATACAATACAATACAATAGTAGAGTTGGAAGGGACCTTGGAGGTCTTCTAGTCCAACCCCCTGCCTAGGCAGGAAACCCTATACTGTTCCAGACAAATAGCTATCCAACATCTTCTTAAAGACTTCCAGTGTTGGAGCATTCACAACTTCTGGAGGCAACTTCTGTTCCACTGATTAATTGTTCTCACTGTCAGGAAGTTTCTCCTCAGTTCTAAGTTGCTTCTCTCCTTGATTAGTTTCCACCCATTGCTTCTTGTTCTACCCTCAGGTGCCTTGGAGAATAGTTTGACTCCCTCTTCTTTGTGGCAACCCCTGAGATATTGGAACACTGCTATCACGTCTCCCCTAGTCCTTCTTTCTCTTAAGCTAGACATACCCAGTTCCTGCAACCGTTCTTCATATGTTTTAGCCTCCAGTCCCCTAATCCTCTTTGTTGCTCTTCTAATTTTGTCACATTATCAAAGAATGCAATAAGATTAGTCTGGCATGATCTGTTTTTGACAAATCCATGTTGGCTTTTGGAAGTTGCACAACATTCTCAGAGACTCTTCCCATCCTGCTTACAATCCCGTTTAGACTGTTCTGGCAGAAGATACAGAACAATTAGAACTCGGACCACACGTCTTCTGAATAGTTTTTATCCCAGGGTTATAATTGCATTCAACAAGGAACTAAAGGGCCACCATCAGTGAGCTGTTGGACAGAATTATTTGGTCTGTTGTGTGGATGCTTGGGTGGTTTAGGGGCGGGGAATTTTTTGGGTGGGTGGGAGTGTGTGTGGGGATTGGGGTGTGTATTGGGCCTGGGTGTTATGTGAATTTTGTTGTATGTGTATACTGTGTATATACTGTAGGAAGTTATCACCCAGCCCTCTCCCAGAAAAATGAAATATCCTAGGAAATATTGAAAAGGCAGAATATTACATTTCCCTGGATGTGAAAAGGGAGAAACATGTTTTAAATTGAGAGTAGCTCCCTGTAGCTTCCTGCCTCCACCCACTTTGTCAATGGGCCATTAAGAAGGTTAAGCCAGTCCCTTTACATAATAAAGAGTTCTCCCCTTCAGCTCCAGGGGGATGGGATTAAGGCATGATAATATTGGCCCTTTACCCAACTCCCCACATGGCATCTGAGAACTCAACCAAACCTGGATTCAAAACTCAGCCTAGAGAGTTGCCCCTGCATGGCCCCATGGGAGTCTGACAACCAATCAGAATACATTGCTTACACAGGAACAGGAAACAGAGAGGTGGGGCCGAACAGAGAGTATAAAAAGCCCAGCAAGTAACTTTTTCTCTCTCTTTTCTTCTTCACCCAACATCTGGAAGCATATGATCCCCTTTTTCTCTGCAGGAGCTCAAGCCATGTAGTCCTGTCCACCATTAAACGTTCTTTCCAAGCAGCCTCCGTGTCTCCAGTGTCTTTTTCCCCACTTGGAGACGAACCCAGAAGGACATTTCTCCCAACAATACGTACAATGACAATAAAGTAAAGTGAAGTGAAAGGGGCTGAGGAAGGAAGGGGAAAAACGAGGCTACCCACATATCCATCTCCCAGTTTCTAACTAATTGGAGTTCTTTTAACCACCACACCCCGGGCTGGGTTCGTGTTTGCTCGCTTCCTCCCCAATGCTACAAAACGTCACCCACAAGCTTTCGAAGGGCGCATCACTAAACGCCTGCAACCACCCACCTGCGCACTGCTTTCCTTCCCTGCGGTCACGGCCCAGCTTTGTGGGGTCCTCCCATCCTTGTCGTGGAAACGCAGATCCCCGCCGGCGTCCAGCAGTTTGCTAAGAATGAACTGGCTTCCGGAAAAGGCCGCTGCGTGGACAGGGGTGCTCCCGTCATAACAACGGCTGAAACAACAACAATAACAACAAAGCCATGAACTTCACGGGTCATTTCGCTACCTCCTCTAACTCTCTTAAAGCGAATTCTTTTAGAGATAATCCTCGACTTACGACCACAACTGAACCCAAAATTTCCACCGCTGAGCAAGCTGTTACATGAGTTTCGCACCGTTTTACGACCTTTCTGGCCACCGTTGTTAAGTGAATCGCTGCAAGTTAAGTTAGCAACAGGGTTGTTAATTGAATCTGGCTTCCCCCATGGACTTTGGTTGACAGAAGCTTGCCAAAGGGGATCGCGTGACCCCGAGGACACTGCAACTGTCATAAGGAGGAGGAGCTTCCGGGGGAAAATGGCGGACCTTCCCAAAGCTCCGTGAACGATGGGGCTCTTTGGCAGGGACAGCAGGCGTTTTCGGGCCCTGTTGGTCATTCTGGGGGCCTAGAATCATTAAGTGGCAACCCTGGCTCTCCTTGTTAACAGCTTGGACCCTGGGGGGGGGGTCCAGATAGCCAGGAGGACGGAGGCAGAAGAGGAGGAGGACGGTGAAGAGGCGAGAATACAGAGAATGCTGAGGCCGAGCCGCGGCAGCGAAAAAACACCAAGAGCAGAAAGGAGGAGGTCTGTGTGGCTGCCAGGGCGGCGGGACAACGGGACAGCGGAGGAGCGACTCCGGGAGGATAGCGAGTCGGTGAGGAGAACGTGTGGGAGGCGAGCTACATCCTGCTGTGTGGGGGCGGCGTTTGGATCCAACCGGCGGTGGCGACGGGGCGGCAGAAATGGCGCTGGAATATCGGGCGCCCTATTTCTCATCTATCTCTCTGACCGCAGCCTGGCTAAGAGGCCAGTGGGGCCGGTGGGGCTGGAAAGAAGATGTGGAGACTGTAGAAGAAAGCCAGGGGGGTCGCCGGAGGTTCCGGGCGACCTCCAGAAGATCAATAGGCTGAGCAGCTGGCCTTGGCACCCCGCCTACCCCCACCCCGCCCACCCCGCACCCCCGCTGAGGTGTGATCCCTGTATACTCTAAGAACTACCTCTGGGTCTCTGGGCCTTAAGAACTACCTCTGGGCCTCGCTGGTGGACTGTAGATTACTGTGGATAGCGAGGTCTGCTTCCTCTTCCATCTTATCTGCCTGTCAAATACTCATTGCTCTATTTTACATCAAGTTACATCTTGGACCTGCTGCAAAGAAAAACCCTGCCACAGCCATAGTCATGGATTGATTAACATTTTTATCTATTCAAGGTCTGACATTCTTCGACTGCGAGGGTCCCCCCTCTCGCAGGCATGCCCCCTTGCCCTGGTGAGGGCCCACCTCGATGAGGGGTTTATTAACCCAGAGAGGTGGAGGAAGCGGGGGATTAGGGGTTTTTTAGTAAAATGTTTTTTAAAGGTTTTAAGGGGTTCCAGGGAGGGGGGGAGGGCTACTTGGCCTTGGGGTATGGACATAGCCAGGTCAACAGGTGGGGTCAGGACGGAGGGGAGCGGAGTGGGGGGGGGTGGGAGGAAACACCATTCCTACAAGGGGAATTCCAATTGCGACGGTCGTAGGGAGGGGCGGGCGCGAGGACACTAGAAGAACATACAGTCGGTTGGGAGACCGGGGCCGCTGGATACGCCCGGTCGCTTGTACCAACCCCCGCAGGCTAGGTGGACAGGATCGGCAGAGCCTGGGCCTTAGGCTGATGTTATGTAATGCGAGGTCCGTGATTAATAAGGCCCCCCTCATCAGTGACTTGATCACAGAGGGGGAGCCGGACCTCGCAGGAATAACGGAAACCTGGCTGGGCCCGGAGGGGGGGTTGCCCCTCAGGGAAATGTGCCCTCCAGGTTACCGTGTATTCCACCAGCCACGGGCCCAAGGTAGGGGTGGTGGGGTAGCGATAATCATCCGGGAAGATTTGGCACCGAGAGAATTCACTGTGTCGCAGATATCTGGTTGTGAGTCTCTGGGCGTGAAATGGGGCCCAGGGAGTCAGCTGGGCCTGTTGATAGTATACCTGGCTCCCCGCCATACATCAACGGCCCTGCCCGGGCTCCTCGAGCGGATCACGGAGATGGCGGTTGAAACCCCCAAGCTATTAGTGATGGGGGATTTCAACCTGCCATCGACGGGAGAGGCATCCGGGGCAGCCCGGGAATTCATGGCTTCCATGACAGCCATGGATCTGACTCAAGTAGTTCAGGACCCCACGCACGAGGGAGGCCACATACTAGATCTTGTGTTTGTCTCCGACCAGTGGACGAGTGATCTGGGAAGAGGGAATTTAGTCATCACGCCCCTGTCATGGTCAGATCACTCACTTCTCCAGCTGGACTTCCCTGGCGCTGCTCCCCACCGCGGGGAGGCGGAACCAGACTATCCCAGATGGTTCCGCCCCAGGCGTCTGATGGAACCAGATAGGTTCCAGGCAGAGCTTGGGCCACCTCCTGCAGACCTGCCCCGCCCCCGGGCAGAGGACCTGGTAGCCGCGTGGAATAATGCGGCCGCTGGTGCCTTAGACCGGGTGGCGCCTTTGCGGTCTCTCCGACGGCCACGATCGACCCGGGCCCCCTGGTTTAACGGGGAGCTAAGGGCGATGAAACACCTTAGGAGACGCCTAGAGGACAAGTGGAGGTCCTCCCGCTCCGAATCCGACCGAGCACAGGTAAGAGCCTACGTAAGGACTTACCTTGTGGCAATAAGAGTGGCCAAACGGCAGTATTATGCCACCCTTATAGCGTCCGCAGAGAACCGCCCTGCCGCCCTGTTTCGGGTGACCCGCTCCCTTTTGTCACAAGGGCAGCGGGACCCCCCATTGCTGGGCCGGGCAGAGGAATTTGGAGAGTTCCTGCAGGATAAAATCGATCGGATCCGAAGGGGATGGACCCACCTCAGTGCTCCAGTGGGGACGTCCGAGGCTAGTCTTGAGAGACCATGTTGGGAGGAGTTTGACCCTGTTGTCACCGAAGATTTGGACAGGTTGCGTGGGCGACTGCGAGCCACCACATGTTTATTGGACCCGTGTCCCTCCTGGTTGGTACTGGCCTCCTGGGAGGGCTCACGAGGCTGGCTACTGGGGCTGGTGAACGCTTCGCTGGGTGAGGGCCTTTTACCAACCGCCTTAAAAGAGGCGGTGGTGAGGCCCCTGCTCAAGAAGCCTTCTCTGGACCCAATGGAGCTAGCAAATTACCGTCCTGTCTCCAACCTTCCTTTCTTAGCGAAGGTTGTTGAGAGTGTGGTGGCTCAGCAGTTTCCGCGCCACCTGGATGAAGCTGATTATCTAGACCCGCGCCAGTCCGGCTTCCGACCCGGTCACAGCACGGAGACAGCCTTGGTCGCGTTGGTGGATGATCTCTGGAGGGCAAAGGATGGGGGTTGTTCCTCCATCCTTGTCCTATTAGACCTCTCGGCGGCCTTCGATACCATCGACCATGGTATCCTATTGCGCCGTCTGGAGGGGTTGGGGGTCGGGGGCACCGTATTACGATGGTTCCGCTCCTACCTCTCTGGCCGGACGCAATGTGTGTTGGCAGGAGAGGAGAGGTCGACCGCGAGGCCCCTTATCTGTGGGGTCCCACAGGGGTCGATCCTCTCGCCTCTCCTGTTCAACATATATATGAAGCCGCTGGGCGAGATCATCCGTGGTTTTGGGGTGGGATACCATCTGTACGCTGATGACACTCAGCTGTACATTTCCACCCCAAACCACCCCAACGAGGCTGTTGAAGTGATGTCCCGGTGTCTGGAAGCCGTACGGGTCTGGATGGATGACAGCAGGCTCAGGCTCAACCCCTCCAAGACAGAGTGGCTGTGGCTTCCGGCTTCCCGGTTCAACCAGCATATGCCATCGCTGGCCATCGGGGATGATCAATTAGCCCCGGTGGAAAGGTCACGCAATTTGGGCGTCCTCCTTGATGCCCGGCTGTCTATGGAAGATCATGTGGCAGCCGTGGCGAGGGGGGCGTTCCACCAGGTTCGCCTGGTGCGCCAATTGCGGCCCCTTTTGGACCGGGAGGCCTTGCGCACAGTCACTCACGCGCTGGTGACGTCTCGCCTGGACTACTGTAATGCTCTCTACATGGGGCTCCCCTTGAGGTGCACCCGGAGACTGCAGTTGGTCCAGAATGCAGCCGCGCGGGTAATTATGGGGAGATCGAGGTTCTCTCATATAACACCTATCCTGCGCGAGCTGCACTGGCTTCCTGTGGCCTACCGGGTGCGCTTCAAGGTGCTGGTTACCACCTTCAAAGCGCTCCATGGCACAGGGCCTAGTTACCTGCGGGATCGCGTCCTGCCCCATACATCCCTGCGACCCGTCCACTCACACAGAGAGGGACTACTCCGGGTGCCGTCCTCCAGAGAGTGCCAGAGGGCAGCGCCCAGGAGTAGGGCCTTCTCTGTAGTGGGCCCCACCCTTTGGAATGACCTCCCCCCAGACATCAGGACAACAACCGACCTTCGCTCCTTCCGTATGAAGCTGAAAACCTACCTGTTTCGACTAGCTGACCTGGCATAATACTACAACCTCTCCAGCCCAGGGCATTTTTAATTGGTAATTTTAGTTTTTAAGGGTTAATTTCACTGGGGTTTTAACTTTTTTAGGTATTGTAACTTATTTATTTATTCTTACCTCCTCTGTACGCTATATAATACTTTTGTACGTCGCCCCGAGTCCCTGTGGGGAGAGGGGGCGACTAATAAGTTCAAGTAATAAATAAATAATAAATAAATAAATAAATAAGTATGAGCCAGTTGCCAAGTGTCTTTACTTGTAAGTTGAGGCTTACAAGTGAAGAGAAGTAGAAGTAGAAGTAGTAGAAGTGAAAGTAGTAGTACAAGTAAAGCAAAAGTAGAAGTAGTAGGTAGTAAAAATAGTAGATAGTAGAAGTAAAAGAAGTAGTAGTAAAAGTAGTAGTAGAAAAAGTAAATGTAGACAGACATAAAAGTAGTAAAAGTACTAGTAGAAGTACTAGTAGAAGTAAAAATAAAAGAAGTACTAGTAGAAGTAAAAGTTGTAGAAGTAAAAGTAATAGTAGAAGTAAAAGTAGTAGAAGTAAAAGTAGAACTACTACTAGTAGTAGTAACAGAAGTAAAAGGAAAAGTAGAAGTAGTAGTAGAAGTAGTAGAAGTAGTAAAAGTAGGAGTAGTAGAAGTAGCAGTAGAAGTAAATCCTCTGTCTAGGCAGGGGGTTGGACTAGAAGACCTCCAAGGTCCCTTCCAACTCTGTTATTCTATTCAAGTTTATTCTATTCTAAAAGTAGAAGTAAACAAGAAAACCTGGAAGTATCTTCAGGAGGAACTTAACAAAGCTAACAAGAGTGGGGTAGGGTTGTATTTTAATTATGCGGTGGATTTTTAAATTTTGTAAGCCACACACACAGTCGATCATGTCTGAGTTGGGCAGCCTTATGAATGTGTTTAGTAAAGCATAATAAATAAATATCATTAATTAATTAAAACAAATCTAGAGAGAGTTAGGAGCACAGGACCAGCTCCTAGGGCGGCCATTCCCCCCCCCCCCGCCCCCCGCCATCCTTGACTTTTCTGACCCCTGTTGGGATACCGCAAATTCTCCTTTGGAGATGCTCGGCTCAAAGAGGCCCGACGGAGGAGCAAAGATTTGAAGGAAATAAATAAATAATAAGTTACTCTTTCATATAAAGGGTAAAATGTAACACGAAGGTGTAAGATTCTTGGCGCTGTTTTTCTTGATTGTAAATTAATACACAAAGCCGTAAAGTCAACGCAGGATGACTTCCTGAAATTCCTTGACTATTTAAATACAATTGGTGAGATGATTAACATCCGCCGCCTAGAATGAAATAACCAAGTGGCACAGATAAGAGAAAGGGGTCTGCAGGAAAAGTCATGCTCTCCTCTTGAAATGCGAATTAACCTCAAAGAATGATTTTTGGAAATGGGGAGGGGTTCTTCTTAGGCCTCACGCATGTAATGATTAGAAAGGTATAAATTGCATTACTTGAAGTCTGTCCTTGCGCTCCTTGTACTCAAGCCATTGGGAAGAGTCTGGGGAGGCCGCGCTCACAACCGCTTTTTAAATCCCTTTGCAATAAAAACTTTTGAATTGTGAACCAGACTTGTCTTTTGAATTGTGAGCATAAAAATTGGGTTTTAATATCTCACAGGGTGGGTTCTCCTCATACCTTCCTCAGAACCGCAAAGTAATTTTGTTCAAACACCACCAACCCCCTAATTTTACCTGAATCCCACTTCTCACCCATTTAAGTCTCGTACTTACTGGTTGGGATCCGATCCATAATCCAAGAGGATATCCACCAGTTTCCCCAGTCCGAGCAAAGCAGCTGTGAAGAGCGGAGTTTGTCCTAAGGAGTTGACCGAATGGGTGGAGATTCCTACCGAAGGGGAAGAGAAAAACTTCCACTCAATTGATTTCATTTCGTCATTAAATTTGATGCGGCCCGTCTTCCCTACAAAGTGAGAACTTGGCATCCGAGTCTTGCTAGGAAGATACAGGATAGAGTTGTGAGGCTTCCCCCAAAATCAGCCAATCAGTTTAGATGGCTACGGTTGGACTAAAACACTTATTATGTCCTAACGACTGGCCCAAAGTCAACGATGAGGTTATCAAGAGAGAAGTGACTAAGATAACTAAGTTTCCCTGTCATCTTTAAGAGACTTTCTATTATTAAACTATAGTTTAAAAAAGGGGCATCCTGGAGCTGAGGAATTCTGGGAGTGGAAGTCCCAGTATCTTAAAAGTTGCAGAGGTTAAAGATATCCCAAGAAACTTTGCTCCCACTGAATGAATGCACTGGTTTGGGCAGATTTACATAATAAAATAAATAAAATAAATAATAAAATAAATAAAATAAATAATAAAATAAATAAAATAAATAAAATAAATAAAATAAATAAAATAAATAAAATAAATAAAATAAATAAAATAAATAAAATAAAATAAAATAAAATAAATAAAATAAATAAAATAAATAAAATAAAACAAAACAAAATAAATAAAATAAAGGAAAGGAATGCTTTATTGGCCAAGAGTGTTTGGACACACAAGGAATTTGTCTTTGGTGCTTATGCTCTCAGTGTACCTAAAAAGACATGAAAACCAATTTCGTTGTATTTATTTTGTACAACGACAATAAAGGCTATACTATACTAAAAGATACATGCTAAAGAATTGCTAAGACAGAACCTGGAAGCACATGTTGACAGTTTCTCGGATTTCAGAACTTTTAACACCTGTGGACTTCAACTCCCAGAATCCTCTAAGTCAGCCTACCGGATGGGGAAATCCCAGCCTCTTAAAAATGGCAAACATTAAAAAAACCTGTTAGAAAAGTGGGTTGCAAAAGGTCTGTGTGCAGGTTGAATACAATAAAATGAAATGCTGGAATTTCTTTTAAAAAGAATGGCAATCCGCACAATGTTAAGGGACATTAACGGCAACCGCCAATTGCTTTCATTCAGAATATACAAATATTTAGAGCGTGGAAACTCAACCGCGGAAATCCAACGCAGAACAAGCATGCGCGAGATGATCACAGAACAATGTTTTTCTTTCATTTCACTCAGTTTAAAAAAGGGGGTGGGGAAGCGAGCAAACCACTCAGACTGCGTTCTCTCCCTCCAACCTCTCCACAAGGAAGAGGCGGAACGGTCATCAATAGCAGGCAGCAGCCACATGAAAGTAGCACCGCCTGCTGGCTTCGCGCTCAGGAGAGAACACTACGCCTCCTCCTCGTGGCTTGCTCAGCTGATCACTTTCGAGTGCATTTCTCTAGTTGGATACTATAGAAATGATCCCTGAAAGTATAGTCTTAACGAGATTTCCCGCGCTTCCACGGCCTCACCCGCAGCGACGGCTCTTCAAGTCACAGTGACCGCCCCCCACCACCACAAAAACGGCTTCCAGGTCTTCGTTTCTTCCGCAGCCGGGAATAAACTTCGAAAAACCAAGATTAAATCCCACCCTCCAGAGGTATATTTTTCAGCCAAACAAGCGAACCCATAAGCCCCCTGGGTTTAGATTTGCATCAGGGAACGGGACAAACCAATCACGTTTCACTTAGAGGAGTTTCTTTGCTCGAGGGCTCAACGAAACAGCGACCGGAATAGGCGGGTCCTGCCAGGCGTCACTCCTCTTGAAAGAGCTCTCTGTTAACTATTTCACTGCCGAAGGGCTGCAGGTGACAAGAGAATTTCTTTCAGATGGGACCTGTGGCTGCTTCCTTTTACACGTTTTAGTTGCTTTATATTCGTCCCAGGCACGTGGTTTTTTGGAATAAATGCTCCTTAACTTGTGCAAAGCCTTCCAACCGCTGGAAACCGGGAGAACATGGTATAATTTTGATCAAAGTTGTGTTAATTTTTTTTAATATATTTATCATTTGCTTTTATACTGTAAGAATTCCAAACAGTTAGAACAATTAACCAGTGGAACTACTTGCCTCCAGAAGCTGGGAATGCTCCAACACTGGAAGTTTTCAAGAAGATGTTGGATAGCCTTTGGTCTGAAGTGGTGTAGGGTATCCTGCCTAGGCAGGGGGTTGGACTAGAAGACCTCCAAGGACCCTTCCAACTCTGTTATTCTAATTGCTTGGGTAGTGAGATGGACTGCATGTAAATTTAATAAGTAAATCAATGTGTATCCTATTGTTGGAAGGCAAAGGACGTCCGGTCCGTTCCCAGCTGGGAGTCACCCGCGACGCTAAAAGAAAGTTTCGTGAAGACAGCTGCCTGGAAGTTATGAGTTTTTATTGAGGTTAAGAAAAACGGGAAGGATGAGACACAGCTCCGTCGTTCCCGGGTCTGCAGCATCCCCCGTCTACAGTTTGGTTTTCCCTTTTATACAGTTTTTCTTGCTTCAGGCTATTGTGTAAATTCGGATTTTACAAAAGTTCTTTTATTCTGGATGATTGCTCTGAACTTGATTCACCTGTCTTCGGATTTCGCTCGTCCAGTGTATTGTCCTTGGGCTAATAATCCTATCATAGAACAGGAGGAGGGTGCTTTCCTGTTCGGCCGCTTATACAAAGGTGTCTGCTCTATGTAAATAGTCATTACGTTTGTGTCATCTTAGAATCGGATTTTGTGTTTTTGTTATTCTGACCGGTCATTGCTAGATTCGGGGTTTTCCCCAACTTTGTTACCCTTTTCCTAATCCTATTATCCCATGTTTCTTTTGTGACCGAGTGTAATCTCTTCCTGGTTTTCTCTGGCTATGGCTTCTGCCTGCGTGTTTATTCATTTTTTTCTGTACATGCTTTCCAGGTTATTTCTGTTACCTTACTACATTATGATTGCAAATCCAACTGTTTTTGCAAATATAGATGTAAAAGTTCCCCTCGCACATACGCTATATTGCCAAAAGTATTTGCTCACCCATCCAAATAATCAGAACCAGGTGTTCCAATCACTTCCATGGCCACAGGGGTATTAAACCAAGTCCCTAGGCATGTTTCAAGTTTCAAGTTTATTTGATTTATAGACCGCCCCCTCTCCCCGAAGGGACTCGGGGCGGTGTACAGGAACCACATTAAAAACCAAATACATAGTAAATACTCTTAAAACCAGATTAAACCTAGAGCCCTGTACAAGTTAATTAAAAATTAAAACACGACCTAAAACCAACCCCTCGAATTTAAAAATACAGGCATGGGGTGGGAAGTTGGAATTAGGCCAGGCCGGCTAAATTGAACAGGTGAGTTTTTAGCTTCTTGCGGAAGGAGCGGAGATCTGTAGTTGTTCTAATATCAGGGGGAAGGTCATTCCAGAGGGTCGGGCCCATCACAGAGAAGGCCCTTCCCCTGGGCGTCGCCCGCTGGCATAGCCTAGTGGATGGCACCCGGAGAAGTCCCTCTCTGTGTGAGCGGGTCGGCCGAAGGGATGTGTGGGGCAGGATGCGATCCCGCAAATACCCAGGTCCTGTGCCATGGAGCGCTTTAAAGATGATAATCAGCACCTTGAAACGCACCCGGAAGGCCACAGGTAGCCAATGCCGCCCGCGCAGGAGAGGTGTTACATGGGAGTACCTAGTGGCTCCCCAAACTGCCCGGGCGGCCGCATTCTGGACAAGCTGCAGCCTTCATGCAGGCTGTTTGTACAAACATTGGTGAAAGAAGGGGTCGCTCTCAGGAGCTCAGTGAATTCCAGCGTGGAACTGGGATAGGATGCCACCTGGGCAACAAATCCAGTCGTGAAATTTCCTCGCTCCTAAATATTCCACAGTCAACTGTCAGCTGTCTTATAAGAACGTGGAAGTGCTTGGGAACGACAGCAACTCAGCCACGTAGACTGACGGAGCGGGGTCAGCGGATGCTGAGGCGCATAGTGCGAAGAGGTCACCAACTTTCTGCAGAGTCAATCGCTGTAGACCTCCAAACCTCACGTGGCCTTCAGATTAGCTCAAGAACGGTGCGCAGAGAGCTTCATGGAATGGGTTTCCACGGCTGAGTAGCTGCACCCAAGCCATACATCACCAGGTGCGATGCAAAGCGTCGGATGCAGTGGTGTAAAGCACGCCGCCACTGGACTCTCGAGCAGTGGAGACGCGTTCTCTGGAGTGAAACATCACGCTTCTCAATCTGGCAATTGGATGGACGAGTCTGGGTTTGGCCGTTGCCAGGAGAACGGTACCTGTCTGACTGCATTGTGCCAAGTGTCAAGTTTGGTGGAGGGGGGATTATGGTGTGGGGTTGTTTTTCAGGAGGTGGGCTTGGCCCCTTAGTTCCCGTGAAAGGAACTCTGAATGCTTCCACATACCAAGACAGTTTGGACAATTCCATGCTCCCAACTTTGTGGGAACAGTTTGGAGCTGTCCCCCTCCTCTTCCAACATGACTATGCACCAGTGCACAAAGCAAGGTCCATAAAGACATGGATGACAAGAGTCTGGTGTGGAGGAACTTCACTGGCCTGCCCAGAGTCCTGACCTCAACCCGATAGACCACCTTTGGGATGAATTAGAGCGGAGACTGAGAGCCAGGCCTTCTCGTCCAACATCAGTGTGTGATCTCACATCTCACATTCCCATCAACACACTCCTAAACCTTGTGGACAGCCTTCCCAGAAGAGTTGAAGCTGTGATAGCTGCCAAGGGTGGACCGACGTCATATTGAACCCTATGGATTAGGAATGGGATCTCACTTAAAGTAAGTTCCTATGCGAGGAAAGGCAGGTGAGCGAATACTTTTGGCAATATAGTGTATGTGCTAGTCGCTCCCGACTCTAGGGGGAGGTGCTCATCTCCGTTTCAAAGCCGAAGAGCCAGCGCTGTCCGAAGACGTCTCTGGTTGGCATGACTAAACCCCAAAGGCGCATGGAACGCTTTTCCCTTCCCACCAAAGGTGGTTCCTATTTTTCTACTTGCATTTTTACGGGCTTTCGAACTGCTAGGTTGGCAGAAGCTGGGACAAATAATGGGAGCTCACTCCGTTACGCGGCACTAGGGATTCGAACTGCTCAACTGCCGACCTTCTGATCAACAAGCTCAGCATCTCAGCCACCGAGCCACCCTGTCCCTTTGCAAATATACGACACTTTAATTTCCAAATTCCTTAAAGCTCTCATTGGGTTTGATCTTCATTTAAGTCATGGATTATAGACATGGTGTGTAGCTTAATGTAACTTTGGATACGGATAATTATGGCTTCTTCATATTGAAATAACAGAAGGAAGGTACCTTGTAGGTCATCTAGTTCAACCCCCCACCATTTCTGTCCAGTCTCTTCTTAAAAGCTTCCAGTGATGGAACTCCCACAACTTCCGAAGGCATCTTCTGTTCCATGATTGTTTATTGTTCTCACTGTCAGAAAATTTCTCCTTATTTCCAGGTTGAATCTCTCCTTGGTTGGTCAGTTTCCATCCATTCTTCCTTGTCTGGCCTTCGGGTGCTTTGGAGAATAGCTTGACCCCTTCCTCTCTGGGGCAGCCCCTCAAATACTGGAAGGTGCTCTCCTGTCTCCCCTGGTCCTTCTCTTCCCTAGACTAGCCATGCCCAGTTCCTGCAACTATTCATTGTATGTTTGAGCCTCCAGTCCCCTCATCATCTTTGTTGCTCTTCTCTGCCCTCTTTCTAGAGTCTCCACATCTTTATAGTGTGGTGACCAAAACTAGATGCAGTTGTAAGTCGCTTTTTTCGGGGCCGTTATAACTTTGGCCATTAAACGAACTGCTCTAAGTCTAGGACTACCTGTTGTCAAGTGAAACGTTTGTTAAGCGAGTTTTGCCCCATTTTACAACCTTTCTTGCCACGGCCGTTAAGTGATTCACGGCAGTCCGCTAAGTTAGTAACTCAGTAGTTAAGTGGAATCTGGCTCCTGTATTGCCTTTGCTTGTCAGAAGGTCGCAAAAGCGGAACGCAAAGATCCTCAGGACACCGCAACCAACAGTCATAAGTATGAACCAGTTGCCAAGCATCTGAGCTTTGATCACATGATGATGGGGAATGCCGCAAAGGTTTTAAGTGTGGGAAACGGTCATAAGTCACATTTCTTCAGTTGCCGTTGTCACTAAGTAAACTGTTGTAAGTCGGGGACTACCCGTATCTCTATTTCACAATGAGTTTTTTAAAAAAGCCTTGAAACAACCAAGCACAGTAATGCTATACTGCAGAGAAACATTTTTCTTTCATTTCACTGTTAAAAATAAGGGGTGGGGAAGCGAGCAAACCACTCAGACTGCGTTCTCTCCCTCCAGCCTCTCCACAAGGAAGAGGCGGAACGGTCATCAATAGCAGGCGGCAGCCACATGAACGTAGCACCGCCTGCTGGCTTCACGCTCAGGAGAGAACACTACGCCTCCTCCTCGTGGCTTGCTCAGCTGATCACTTTCGAGTGCATTTCTCTAGTTGGATACTATAGAAATGATCCCTGAAAGTATAGTCTTAATGGAGCTCCCCACGCCTCCATGGCCCCACCTGCAGCCACCCCTCTTCAAGTCACAGCGACCGCCACCCTAACCACAAATTCTGCTTCGCGGCCTCTGTTTCCTCTACAGTCAGTAATAAATTTCGGAAATCCCGGAGAATTTATGTAGAAAAATACGGTTCCGGAGCGTATATGGTTAGCAATCCGCGCAATACCCATAATTCCCCTGGTCATCGATTTGCATCAGGGAACAGGCAGCTGCTTTGCAAACATGTGGGTGTAGCTTAATCTCACAAGTGGATCTGATTAAGGGAGACTTCGCCCAACAGAAATACAGAGGCAGCCCTCGACTTACAGCAGTTCATTTAGTGACCGTTCAAAGCACACTGGAAAAAAGCGACTTACGGCCATCTCTCAAACTTACAACCATTGCAGCATCCCCCTCCCCTCCAGGGTCACGTGATCAAAATTCAGAGGATTTTTAAAAGACAGGAAAGCACGTCACACAGCTGTCACCACAAAAGGGTTTTGTGAGAATAGTCGATTGAAGCTGCCATGTCTAAAGCTGATTGGAAGGATGGACAAAGAGGCAGAGACGCCTTTAGCACAGGGGTCTCCAACCTGGGCAATGTTGAACCCGGAAGACTTCAACTCCCAGAATTCCACAGCCAGCAAAGTTGCCTACCAGCAAAGCTGGCTGTGGAATTCTGGGAGTTGAAGTCCCCCTAACGCTTAAAGTTGCCAAGGTTGGAGAGAGACCCCTGCTTTAGGAGACAGATAACAATGGAGATAGATAAGAAGAGAGCCAAGTTTTGCGGTCAATAGAACCAGGCTAAGAAGCTGGGTCCTGAGCACACAGGAAATCTCTCCCCCAAATCCAATCAAGAGTTCCCAGACTTATCAATCAAGGCGAGACGAGCTGCCACTCTTGCGAACCAACAAAGCAAGGGCTTTGGGGTAGAAAAGGGGTCTCGAAGGCCACTCCCTCTTTAGGCAAGCTTTGGATCCAAACTTTGCCGCTTCTGTTTCTCTGGTTAATGCAGGCCAGCGTCGTATAGATATCAGGGGCGGGTTCCGGCAATCACTACTGCTGGTATGCATGTGCAGTGCAATAAAAATTGTTCTGCGCATGCGCAGAAGCAAAAAACAAGATGGCGCTGCCGACGGAGAACCGGTTTGTGGGCGTGGCAGGCATGGGTGGCTGCTGGTTCCAGTGATCCAGGCCGCCAAACCAATACCGCTTCTGCCGAACCGGTCCGAACCAGTAGAAGGCCACCACTGGTGTGTGTGTTTGTGTGTGTGTGTGTGTGTGTGTGTGTTTGTGTGTGTGTTTGTATGTAGGTATGTATATAGAATAGAGTAGAGTAGAATAGCAGAGTTGGAAGGGACCTTGGAGGTCTTCTAGTCCAACCCCCTGCCTAGGCAGGAAACCCTATACCGTTTCAGACAAATGGCTCTCCAACATCTTCTTAAAAACTTCCAGTGTTGGGGCATTCACAACTTCTGGAGGCAACTTCTGTTCCACTGATTAATTGTTCTAACGGTCAGGAAGTTTCTCCTCAGTTCTAAGTTGCTTCTCTCCTTGATTAGTTTCCACCCATTGCTTCTTGTCCTGACTTTAAGTGCCTTGAGAATAGCTTGACTCCCTCTTCTTTGTGGCAGCCCCTAATATGTTGGAAGACTGCTATCCTGTCTCCCCTAGTCCTTCTTTTCATTAAACTAATTACTAGACCTACCCAGTGACTGCAACCATTCTTCATATGTTTTAGTCTCCAGTCCCCTAATCCTCTTTGTTGCTCTTCTCTGCACTCTTTCTAGAGTCTCCACATCTTTTCTACATCGTGGTGACCAAAACTGAATGCCGTATTCCAAGTGTGGCCTAATAGACAGACAGACAGACAAGAGATAGATGGGGGGATAGAGATAGGTAGGTAGGTAGGTAGGTAGGTAGGTAGGTAGGTAGGTAGGTGATAGATAGATAAGAGATAGATAAGACAGGGGGATAGGTAGATAGGTAAGTAGATAGATTAGATAGATTGACATGCAGGCAGAAGAGATAGAGGAAGAAAGAGAGTGATGATAAATAGACAGACAGGAGATAGATAGGGGGGATAGGGAGAGGTAGGGAGGTAAGTAGGTAGATAAGATAGATACTACATTTTTCGGAGTATAAGACACACTTTCCCCCCCTAAAAGAGGCTGCAACTTTGGGTACTCAGAATGTAGCTTTTTCTAAGCTCTTTTTACAGACCTAATGAGGTGCTAACAGGTGATGCCATCTTCCCTGCTTTGCCTGCTTTTCTCATTGCTGGTTCCTCCGATATTAGTGCCTCATTAGGACTGAAAAAAAGCTTCAAAAGCACAGCTGATTTACAACAGTTCATTTAGTGACCGTTCAAAGTTACAACGGCACTGAAAAAAGTGATTCACGACCATCTTTCACACTTACAGCCATTGCAGTATCCCATCCCCCCCCCCCCGAGTCGACTGATCAAAATTCAGACGCTTTGGCAACCGACTCATATTTATGACGGTCACAGTATCCCAGGGTCCTGTGATTCCCCCCCTTTTAGACCTTCCGTTGCACAAAGTCAATGGGGAAGCCAGATTCACTTAACGACACTGTTCCTGACTTAAGAAATGCAATGATTCACTTAACAACGGCGGCCAGAAAAGTCGTCAAATGGGGCGAACTCGCTTAACAAATGTTTCTCACTCACTTCGTAACATATATTCTTTTGGCCTCAATTGTGGTCGCTAACTGCAGGACTACCTACCTGTATGTATGACCCTGGGATACTGTAACCGTCATAAATACGAGTCACTGGCCAAGCATCCGAATTCCGGCCATGTAACCATGAGGATGCTGCAGTGGTTATAAGTATGAAACACGGTCATAAGACACTTTTTTTCAGTGCCATTGTTACTTTGAACAGTCACAAAATGAACTGTCATAAGTCGAGGACTACTTGTATTCCAAAGAATTGGTTCTGCCTAGAAGGTGATTTTGAGCCTTTCCGCTGACCTAGACTGTGTAGGAAGTTATCACCTAGCCCTCTCCCAGAAAAATGAAATATCCTAGGAAATATTGATAAGGCAGAATATTATATTTTCCTGGATGTGAAAAAGGGAGAAACACATTTTAGACACAAAGTAAATTCCTGCAGCTTCCGGCCCATCCCCCCTTTGTCAATGGGCCATTAAGAAGGCCAAGCTAGTCACACTTTACATAATTACTTTACTTTACTTTTATTTGCGCTTATAAACCGCCCCCTCTCCCAAAAGGGAGTTCTCCCCTTCAGCTCCAGGGGGATGGGTGTAGAGTTCTGGCAGTGACAATGAAGGCATGATAATATAAGCCTTTACTCAACTGACCACATGGCAGCTGAACTCAATCAAACCTGAATTCAAAACAGCCTAGAGGGTTGCCCCTGCACGGGCCCATGTGAGTCTGACAACCAATCAGAATACATTTCTTACACAGGAACAGGAAACAGATAGGTGGGGCAGAACAGATTATAAAAAGCCCTGCAAGCCTCTCTCTCCCCTTCTCTTCTTCTCCACCAACATTGAAGCATGTGATCACCTTTTCCGTTCAGGACCCAAGCCATGCGGTCCTGTCCACCATTAAAACCATCTTTCCAAGCAGCCTCCATGTCTCCAGTGTCTTTTTCCCCACTTGGAGCCGAACCCAGAAGGACATTTCTTTCAACAACTGAATGCTTGAATGAGGGACCCATCAGCAGAACTTGGGAGCACATGTAACAATTTCTCAAACTCAGCAACATGTGTGGACTTCAACTCCCAGAATCCCCTAGTCAGCACCCAGAATTCTGGGACATCTTAAAAGTTGCAGAGGTTAAAAATATCCTTTCCCAAAATGTCCGGTGAAACTTCGCTTCCACTGAATTAATGCACTGTTAAAACAGAAAAGGAATGATAATCCTCCCAGAAAATTCTGTAGAAATTTAAATTCTTTCTTAAGAATTCTTAAAATTCTTATGACCTGGACTGCGAATATGTGAATGGGCTACCCATTAGCAGAACCTGGAAGCACCTGTTAACAGTTTCTTGGATTTCAGAACTTTTAACACCTGTGGACTTCAACTCCCAGAACCCCCTATTCAGCATCCTGGGGCTGAGGAATTCTGGGAGTGGAAGTCCCAGTATCTTGAAAGTTGCAGAGGTTAAAGATATCCTACGAAACTTTGCTCCCACTGAATGAATGTACTGGTTTGGGCAGATTTACACAATAAAATAAATAATAAAATAAATAATAAAATAAATAATAAAAATAAAATAAAATAAATAAAATAAAATAAAATAAATAAAATAAATAAAATAAATAAAATAAATAAAATAAATAAAATAAATAAAATAAATAAAATAAAATAAATAAATAAAATAAATAAATAAAATGAAATAAATAAAATAAATAAATAAAATAAATAAAATAAATAATAAAATAAATAATAAAATAAAATAAAAAAGTAAAAATAAAATGAAATAAAGGAAAGGAATGTTTTATTGGCCAAGAGTGTTTGGACACACAAGAAATTTGTCTTTGGTGCTTATGCTCTCAATGTACCTAAAAGACAATTTCGTTGTATTTATTTTGTACAACGACAATAAAGGCTATACTATACTAAAAGATACATGCTAAAGAATTGCTAAGACAGAACCTGGAAGCACATGTTGACAGTTTCTCGGATTTCAGAACTTTTAACACCTGTGGACTTCAACTCCCAGAATCCTCTAAGTCAGCCTACCGGATGGGGAAGTCCCAGCCTCTTAAAAATGGCAAACGTTTAAAAAAAACCTGTTCAAAAAGTGAGTTTCTCCTGAACGATTGCAAAAGGTCTGTGTGCAGGTTGAATGCAATAAATAAAATGATGGAATTTCTTTTAAAAAGAATGGCAACCCGCACAGATGACGTTAAGGGACATTAACGGCAACGGCCACTTGCTTTCGTTCAGAATATACAAATATTTAAGAGCGTGGGAACTCAACCACGGAAATCCAACGCAGAACAAGCATGCGCGAGATGATCACAGAACAACGTTTTTCTTTTATTTCACTGAGTTTTTAAAAAGGGGGTGAGGAAGCGAGCAAACCACTCAGACTGCGTTCTCTCCCTCCAACCTCTCCACAAGAAAGAGGCGGAACGGTCATCAATAGCAGGCAGCAGCCACATGAAAGTAGCACCGCCTGCTGGCTTCGCGCTCAGGAGAGAACACTACACCTCCTCCTCGTGGCTTGCTCAGCTGATCACTTTCGAGTGCATTTCTCTAGTTGGATACTATAGAAATGATCCCTGAAAGTATAGTCTTAACGAGTTTCCCGCGCTTCCACGGCCTCACCCGCAGCGACGGCTCTTCAAGTCACAGCGACCGCCTCCCTAATCACAAATTCTGCGCCGCGTCCTCCGTTGACTCCGCAGTAATAAATTTCTAACTTTCCCCGCGGAATTTATTTTGAAAAATACTCTTCCGGAGCGTATGTTTTTCGCAAAAAACAACAACGAGCGAGCCCATAAACCCTCCTGGTTTTTAGATTTGCATCGGGGAAACGGGACAACCAATCAGGTTTCATCTAGGGGCGGAGCTTCATTAACTCGCTTCAATTCCTCCCATGCGCGCGTCTATTGCAATAAATGCCTTCGAATTAAATTCAAATAAGTTTTGCGAACTTTGCAAATAAGAAGAGGCAGGATTGGATGCAATTCTGGGATTTGCATTGGGGATCAGGAAAGCCAACCTTCTTAATTTTTATTGCACCTGGATTCATACCCAGTTCATAACTTCTGATCTCAGCTGATCCCCAAAGTAAGACATATTAAAAAGGAATTTAAAAATCGCATTATAGCTGGATACTTGTCAACATATGGCAACTCTCCATTCCGTCACCCCTGGGGTGCATCATTTATGCTTGAGCGGGGGAGGGGGGAGGGGCCTGGACTAGACGACCTCCCAAGCCCCTTCCAGTTCATTTATTCATTCTATTCTCTGGTGACCTGATGTTGTCAATCTCAGCTCAGGACAGTGCCCGGTTTGCAGTCTGTGGATTCCACGTCCTTCGCAACCCCCTTTTGCTTCTTCTAGCCTTCTCCGTAAATCGGGACCACACGTGCAAAATGCAAAAAATAAAGGAAAACACCCCAGCAGATTTGGGGGGGGGGGAGACGGACCGGGCAAAGGCAACAATGGGAGGGCAGTAGGTTGCATCCAAGCACCCGTTTTGGAAAGTGAAAAGCGATGCGCCGCGCAAACATTCCCGAATCCAGCCGCACCGAAATCCACCTGGCGATTGGGCAGCGCAAAAAGCGTGCAAGCCCTGCGTGCAAAACCCTTTCCGCTTCCACGAGTTCAGGAAAACAACGACAACAAAACGAGGCACCCGGGTCTAAATGCATTTCACGTGTCACCTGCTTCAGCACAAACCCTTTTGACGTCTAAAGCGAAGATAGCACTGCATATATTATGTTTTTACCTTGATGCTATCTATGGTAGGAAGTTAAAAACCTACCCCTCTCGTAGAGAAATGAAATCTCCCGGGAAATATTAAGAAGGCAGAATATTATATTTCGCTGGATCCGAAAATGGAGAAACATGTTTTTAGGCAGGAAACAGACTCACTCTTAATAGCCCCCACCTTTGTCAATGGGCCATTAAAAGGCCTGGATCGATCTATTCTACATAACAAAGATCTTCCCCCTTCGGCTCCAAAGTGATGGCATTGAGGCAGGATAGGAATAGCCCTTTCCCCATCTCACCACAGGGCACCTGGGAAGAAGCAATGCTCAACCAAACCTGGACTCAAAGCCCAGGCTAGAGAGTTGCCCCTGCATTGCCCCATGGGAGTCCGACAACCAATCAGAACATAAGATCAAGATCAAAGCCCAGAGAGGGCATAAAACCAGGGACTTTCAGCATCTCGCACTCTCTTTTCTTCTTCACCCAACATCCGGAAGCATGAGATTCCCCCTTTTCTGTTCAGGAGTTATAATACAATACAATACAATAGCAGAGTTGGAAGGGACCTTGGAGGTCTTCTAGTCCAACCCCCTGCCTAGGCAGGAAACCCTATACCGTTTCAGACAAATGGCTATCCAACATCTTCTTAAAGACTTCCAGTGTTGGGGCATTCACAACTTCTGGAGGCAACTTCTGTTCCACTGATTAATTGTTCTCACTGTCAGGAAGTTTCTCCTCAGTTCTAAGTTGCTTCTCTCCTTGGTTAGTTTCCACCCATTGCTTCTTGTTCTACCCTCAGGTGCCTTGGAGAATAGTTTGACTCGCTCTTCTTTGTGGCAACCCCTGAGATATTGGAAGACTGCTATCATGTCTCCCCTAGTCCTTCTTTCTCTTAAGCTACACATTCCCAGTTCCTGCAACCGTTCTTCATATGTTTTAGTCTCCAGTCCCCTAATCATCTTTGTTGCTCTTCTCTGCACTCTTTCTAGAGTCTCCACATCTTTTTTACATCGTGGCGACCAGAACTGAATGCAGTATTCCAAGTGTGGCCTTCCCAAGGCCTTATAAAGTGGTATTAACACTTCACGTGATCTTGATTCTCTCCCTCTGTTGATGCAGCCTAGAACTGTATGGGCTTTTTTGGCAGCTGCTGCACACGGCTGGCTCCTATTTAAATGGTTGTCCACTAGGACTTCCACTAGGAGTTCAAGCCATGTGATCCTGTCCACCATTAAACCATATTTCCAAGCAGCTTCTGTGTTTCCAGTGTCTTTTCCCCCCACTTGGAAGTGAATCCAGAAGGACATTTCTTCCAACAGGATAAAAAAACTATAGCGTGTTACATTTATGAAATCAATGAATTGCTGCCGAGAAAACAAATTTTTATTTCTGCATGCAACAAAAACATTTTGAACTCCGGAGCGGGGGTGGGTGGGAAAGATGGGTCGAAAACCTCAATAAATCACGTGCCGGTGGGCATTGCACATTGGCAGTTGTAACAGGTATTTTGAGTGACAACGGAGCCGCAGCAGAGGGATGAAAGAGCCACATGCGGCTTCAGAGCCGCAGGTTGCCGTACCCTGGATTAGATGACCTCTAAGGTCCCTTCCAATTCTTGTTAATCTTTGCTAGAGAAAAAAGCGCCTTTGGGAGAAAACAGGACCAGCCGGGCCAATTAACCCGCAAGTTTGCAACATGAAAGCAAAGTAACGGCGCAAAACACACCCGCCTCTCCTTTTGCACGCCCCTCCTGCTCACACCCAACCTCGCATTACCTTTCTTGAGTAGCTTCTTCACTTTGACGTAGTTGCCTTGCTTGACGTAGTCGTGCAGACGAGCTTCGGGACTCTCGACTTTCACCGTCCCGAGTTTGACCGGGCAGGGAATAGGAAGGGTATGGGCCATGCTCCCTGGGGGGGAGGGGGAGAGGGAGGGGAGAGAGAGAGAGAGAGAGAGAGACATTAAAACGCCCCCTTTTGCCAAGATCATCCCCTTTGCAAGCTTCGATGGATCTCTGGGTCGTGTGAACGCATATAATCGGTGTCTGCGCACACGACCACCCAATCAGACCCTTGAGGTGGGGAGCAAGAGGGGGGAGGTTTCCGGTGTCCTGGGTCTCGTGTCGTTGGGATACACCCGTTTTTTTCTCGCGGTGGTGTGTGTGTGTTTAGAACACGCGTGTAGGGGGAAAAGGGGGCTTGGGGCGGGAATTCAAACGATCTATCCATATCTATCTTATCTATCCATCCATCCATCTGTCTACCATATCCACCTACCTACCTACCATATCTCTCTCTCTTCTCTCCCTCTCTCCATCCATGTCTCCATATCTATCTTATCTATCCATCCATACATTCATCTGTCTACCATATCCACTTACCTACCTACTATCTCTCTCTCTCTCCATCCATCCATCTATCCATGTCTATCCATTTCTCCATATCTTATCTATCCATCCATCCATTCATCTGTCTACCATATCCACCTACCTACCTACCATCTCTCTCTCTCTCTCTCTCTCCATCCATGTCTATCCATATCTATCTTATCTATCCATCCATCCATCTGTCTACCATATCCACCTACCTACCTACCATATCTCTCTCTCTCTTCTCTCCCTCTCTCCATCCATCCATGTCTCCATATCTATCTTATCTATCCATCCATCTGCCTACCCTATCCACCTACCTACCTATCATATCTCTCTCTCTCTTCTCTCCCTCTTTCCATCCATCCATGTCTCCATATCTATCTTATCTATCCATTCATCTGTCTGCCATATCCACCTATCTACCTACTATCTCTCTCTCTCCATCCATCCATGTCTATCCATTTCTCCATATCTTATCTATCCATTCATCTGTCTACCATATCCACCGACCTACCTACCATCTCTCTCTCTCTCCATCCATGTCTATCCATTTCTCCATCTCTATCTTATCTATCCATCCATCCATTCATCTATCCACATACCTTTCTCCATCTCTTATCTATTCATCATATCTCTCCCTCTCTGTCTTCTATCAGCCACATCTCTCTCCATCTCTATCTCTCCATCCTCACCTGTCTCTCCTATCTATATCTATCAATCAAATCACATTTACACCCGCCCATCTCACCATCCAAAACGACTCTAGGCTCAGTTAGGGCGCAGATCAGAAGAAAGGTAAAAACTTTCTATGGAGTTCCTAAATTTTAGGAAGTTTTATTCCGGATTATCGCCCCCTCCCCATCTTCATAATTTCGGGATTTTTTTCTCCATGTTGGGGGTACCTCGTGGGCTGAAAGTCACCCCCCTTTCTCTCCTTCCCCCCCTCCACCCCCAAACAGATCTCCGATCTCTCTCTGCGCCCCCAGCCCCGCTCCTCTGCTCCGCTTCGTCCCCCTTCCCCGCAAAAAAAGAAAACCTCCATTCGCACCGCTCCCTCCTTTCTTAGTCGCCCCACGCACCTCGGCGGCTGACTTTTGCTTTTTTTTCCCCCCAACTGCCGAGGATTTCAGTTGAGGCCGGCGGATGCCGTCACCGCGTTCTCTTCCCCGCTGCGTAACTTCTTGCAACCGGGGAGGCGGGAAGGAGGGTGGAGCAGAGCAAAATCGGGGTGCGATTCCACACGCATCCCTCCCTCCGTAGGGTGCGTGCGAAGATTTGCACCCCCGGGTTGTGTTTGCACGGGAAAAGCGTGCGGAATGATGCGTGCAAAGATTTGCACCCCCGGGTTGTGTTTGCACGGGAAAAGCGTGCGGAATGATGCGTGCAAAGATTTGCACCCCCGGGTTGTGTTTGCACGGGGAAAGCGTGCGGAATGGTGCGTGCAAAGATTTGCACCCCTGGGTTGTGTTTGCACGGGAAAAGCGTGCGGAATGATGCGTGTGAAGATTTGCATCCCCGGGTTGGGTGCGTGCAAATATTTGCACCTCGGGCTTTGTTTGCACGGGAAAAGCGTGCGGAATGGGGTTGCACGAATGTGTGGCAGGCGAGGCATTTTTTGCAAAAACCTCTGCGATTTCTGCACACCTGGCAGAAGAAGTCGGTTGCAATTAGAAAGGCATGCCTGTTTCCCACGATTTGGAGGATTAAAAAACCATTTTATTAATTCATTCATTGTTATGAAGGAGTATATGAATCAATATGAACCTATATTTGCTTCTGCTTGTATTCTTGTATACTGACAGAAATGAGTTTTTTCTAGCCTAGCAAATTGGAACCTTCATACTGGGATGGCATTGCTGCAAATGTTATCTCGTCTCATCTTCTATTCTTGGCTTCAAAGCTAGGCACGTTCTTGAAAACATAGAAGAAATTGTTACACGGGAATAACAGGCCCCATAGAGAAAGGAAAGGTAAGGGTTTTGAATTCAGCTCAGAATCTGATAATTCCAATGAAACTCGGAAGGACGAGGCTACTGATAATCAGCTTCTTTTTTAAAATAAAGTTTTTTTTAATTTTTCATGCATACATTCACAAATATACAATCTCATATGTATTATCCTTTAATATTTATAACAATCCGTTCCTCCTCCTAAAATTAAAGTTAAAAAATATAATCGAGATTGCTTTCCTGCTATCCCCTACACCAGGGGTGTCCAAACTTGGGAACTTTAAGACTTATGGACTTCAACTCCCAGAATTCCCCAGCCAGCTATGCTGGGGACTTGTAGACTTCAACTCCCAGAATTCCTTGGCTA
Organism: Natrix natrix natrix; assembly: GCA_029891615.1. Taxonomy (NCBI): domain Eukaryota; kingdom Metazoa; phylum Chordata; class Lepidosauria; order Squamata; family Natricidae; genus Natrix; species Natrix natrix. Next base: position 2,974,116 of record JAKRSK010010635.1, on the reverse strand, counting down.
GGGAATTCTGGGAGTTGAAGTCCACAAGTCTTAAAGTTCCCAAGTTTGGACACTCCTGCCCTACACCCATCTTTACAACAACCTTACTTCTCTTTCCTTTCTCCTTCCCCCCCCCCCCGTTCTTCTCTCCTTCTCTACTTTCTTCTTTCCTCCTCTCCTTTCCCTTCCTCTTCCCCCCTTCTCTCCTCCTCTTCCCTTTCCTACCTATTCTTACTTCCCCTCCATTTCTTCCTCTCCTTTCCCCTTTCTTCTTTTCCTTTCTCCTCTCCTCTTTCTACTTTTCCCTCTACTCCTCTCTCCATTCCCTCTTTCCGTTGTTGTATTTACACATTTTCCTCAATCTGGTGTATTTTCAGGGTACCATTCAAGCCTCATCCAAGAGAAGTTTCTTCAGTTCTACCTGGATGGTGGGGGAATCCAGTCAGAGCTGAAGAAGCGTCTTGGATGGGAAGGGAAAAGTCTTCAAAGAAAAAACGAAGAAAGTCCAGTTGCCTCTTGAAAAAAAAGCATCTTTGGGGCCTGATGATGGAGAATATCTACAGAGACAAACAGAGGGGAAGTAAAAATAGAAAGAGGGAGGAAGGAAGGGAGATATGGAGAGAGGGAGGAAGGGAGAGAGAAGAGGGGGGAGGGAAAAGAGAGAGGGAGGGATAAGAGAAAAATGAAGAGAAGGGAGAGATAGAGAACAGGACGAGAGGAGAGTAATGAAGAGAGAGAAGAGGGATTGAGAGAGAAATGGAGAGGAGGGAGGGAGAAAGAGGGAGGGAGGGAGAGAGTTAAGTAGAACTTCCATATTCAGGCCAGCTCTATCTTTAAATGCCAGGTTTGGGCTAGGCAAGAATTTTGGGCTTTAAAAACATGGGTTATCAAATCCAGCTGATTCAGAGAAGGTGGAAAGGACTCAAACTGCACATTTATATACTTTATTCATTAAACATGAAACTCAGCCAACTGAACATTCAAAAATGCATTACAAATACCAGTGACTGGTGCTAATGGTTGATACGGTTTGCTGCCAGCGTCCCAGGTATCAACCAAGGACCTTCTTCAAATATACGATGTTCCGAGTAACGCAGTTTTTTGCAGTTCTGCTGGTGTTATTGCAGGAAGCTGCAATTTGTTGATGTATCTTGTAAAATTATTACTATGTGGTTAATCTTTGGGGCTGGTTGGTAGCCTAACAGCTCGAGTCCTAACCAAGGACCTAGGAACTGTTAAGGTAATAAGTTGTTCCAAGTAGGGTGGTTTTTTGTAGAGTCAGAATGTCCAAGTCAGGTAAATTTAGAATTTCCAAATAGCCAGGTAGCCCTTTAGGTGTTGCTCCAAGGGCTCCAATTACAATTGGGACAACACATGATTTCTTTTTCCACAGTTGCTCAACCTCAATTTGCAAGTCCCGGGATTTTGTGATTTTTTTTCTTGCTGTTTATCTTCAATTCGTGCATCACCAGGTATTGCAACGTCAATGAACCATACTTTTTTTCTTTTCAATTATTGTTATGTCAGGTGTGTTGTAGGCCAAGAGCCTGTCACTTTGGATTCTGAAGTCCCACAAGATCTTGACTTTCTCATTCTCTAAAACCTTCTCAACCTGATGGTCCCAGTGGTTTTTGCTGTACTCAAATCCAAACTTTTGGCACAATTTCAAGTGAATAATCTTAGCAACGCGGTCATGGCGTTGTAGGTAGTCAGTTTGTGAAATTTTGCTGCACCCGCTGCTCAAGTGGTCGACTGTCTCATCTTTCTCATTACAGAGGCGACATTTGCTGGTGGTGGTAACGTGTTGAATTTTTGCCTTCGTGCATTTTGTGGCTAAGGCTTGTTCCTGAGCTGCCAAAATAAAGCCTTCTGTTTCTTTTTTCAGTACTCCTGATCTTAACCAATTCCAAGTTAGTTTTTGGTCAGCTTTGCCTTCAATACTTTTAAAGTATTGGGCCGTGCATAGTTTTGCTTTTCCAATTTTTTTTAATTATTATTATTATTTTGCACCAATGGCAGAAGCTTGTGGGTACCACAGAGTTTCTCCACAGAGGAAGCGTTCTGTTGGATTTGAAACCTTGCATATTTTACTGCATTTTGCGTTGTCTGGGTCTGGTTCCTTATCCAGGCATCTATCCAATTTTGCCCCATTTTGCAACCTTTCTTGCCACAGTCATTAAGTGAATCCTTGCCGTTGTGAACTTGATAACATGGTCGTTAAGTGAAGCTGACGTCTCCATTGATTTTTACTTTTCGGAATCCTGCAAAAAGTGACAGTCTGCAGCCTCATAAATACCTGTCAGTTGGAAAGCATTTGAATTTTTGGCTCTGCTGCACCTGCCATAAGTGTGAAAAACACTCATCGGTCACTTTTTTCAGTGCCATTTGGTCACTAAGCAGGTGGTGAGACTCCACCATAGCTTGGCTTCAACTCCCAGAATCCTCTTCAGGATGCGCGCGCACTGTCTTCTGAGCAAGGGTCTGGACTTCAACTCCCAGAATCCTCTCCAGCGGTCGTCTGGTTGAGTGAGCATGTCGAGAAGCTCTACCTCCGCAAGGGATTGGAACTTCAACTCCCAGAATCCTCCCCGGCGGGCGCATGCTCATTCCAGCGGGCCCAAAGCTGAAAGCCCGCCCCCGCCAGTAGCTGGATTCCAACCACCGCCCCCTGGGTTATTTCTTCGGCGCAGGCGCGTTATCCGGGAGCCTTCTGGGAGTTGAAGTCCAGCGCCTCAGGAAGGCGTTGAAGCATGGACGATCCCCGTTCTTTTCCCTCATGGAGCTCAGGGATTTGGGCACCTTCCCCTTACCGCCGGCTTGGCGGGCGAAGCTAACGGCCGCCGGTTTCCAGACCGCCCAAGAGGTGCTGGAGGTCGGGCCTTGCCAGCTGAGCAAAGGTATCGCGGCGGGCTGAGGGAAGACCGGTTTTCCCGCCAAAAAAACACAAAAACCTTCGCCAATTTGGGTCAAACTGAATTTTATTCTTCGGATCTTTCCTCACGACCACCTTAATCTCCACAGGGAGGGTTTCGTCGTCTTGTCCTCGTTTGGATCGCTTGATGTCTTTTTCGGGGAAAAGTTTTTGAACTCGGAGGGGTTTCTGGGCCTTTAAGTAAACCAAACACCTTTTTCGTGAGAGGATTTAATAATCCCGCTTTTGTCAGCCAGACCTTTGTGTGGTGGAAGAGGAGATTTTTTTGGAGCCCCTTAAAATATTGTGTGTGTGTGTGTTTGTTTGACATGCATAACTTTATATAACATTCTCTCTCCCTAAAATTCTCTTCACTATAAGTAGGTCTCTGAGTGTGTGTTTCTGTTGTATATTATACAACTAGCAATAACCCGGCGTTGCCCTGGTATTTATTTATAGGGGGGAAATGTCCAGACCAAACGTAATTTCTAACGTTGGATTTTCCCCCTTACCAGAGGGAGTCCCCTTGTGGAGTACTGTGAAGCTGTCACCATGGCAACTCCACTGCACTGTACAGTAGAAGTCAGTACAGCAATGCAGTAGAAGTCATTTTAAGACACAACAGGCTGTATCTTAACAGAACACTCACCCTACGGGGTTTTAGGGGTGTCTTACCCCCACGGTATTTGTCTCCACAAAGTAAATCATCTGTGTACCAAGTTTGGTTGAAATTGCTCAAGGCTTTCCAGAGTTATGCTGAAACACACACACACACACAGCCATTTTTATACATGTAGATAAACAAACTGTAGAAGAGAAGGGCAGAGCATGAATAAACAATGGTATGAAGGAAAAATATAAAGCTTTCATAAAATTAATTGACATATTTTTGTATAGGGTATTGATATATCTAAAAATCCCTTTTATTCCTCATTTTATTTCTGCTTCTTTAAAAACCCCTGGGTTTTTTTTAAAATGAAAACGAAAGCATGCCATGATAGCACACACACATACACATTTATATGGAAGAGTAAATGGGCGAATGACTGTAGTAAACATGTACTCTGTGTGTGTGTGTACGTACACACACACACATTTATATAGAAGAGTAAATCTCTGGTCTTGATGACCGACCCAGATTGGGTCTTAATTCACCCTCCTTTGGTATACTGGCACAGGCGAATGAATGGCGTAGTAAATGTGTTGTATCAGGAATGGGGGCACTCATCGGTTTTTATCATTATTTTTTTGTTTTATTTCTATTATTTCTTATATTATTGTGAGCCACAGAGAGTCAGGAGTTATAGAAGTTTAATAAATTGGTAGTAGCAACAGTAAAAGATTAGTAAAGTTCAGTCTTTCTCCAATCAAGTCCAGCTCCTGCTGGCCTATAGGAATATCTAGCTGGGCATAAGAAATAAGATCAATATTGCTTATTTGCTACTTGTTAACATATAATCCCAGGAATTGAATTCTAATGGATGAAACAGTCATACTATAATATATGCAATATAAACCCCACAGATTAGATATATATACACTATATATAATGCACATATATAGTATACTTAGAGTGGAGCTGAAAGACAAAAGGGAAGCAATATGCTCCCTCCCATATTTGGGCATACCAGGTGCTTTGACAAAACATCTAATCATGCCCCTGACTCAGCTGATAAGGGAGGTGAGCTTGTGGCTTAGAGGTTATTATAACTGCCTAACATGTAAAATAGCCCAAATTCATAATCCCAGTAATGGTATGGCTAGCTGATGAGAGCTAAATAGCTTGAAATAGATCTATACTATACTCTCCCTTCATTTATTTATCAGCAAAAAAAAAATGTAATAATATACTATACATATAGAATATGTGCGTGTATATGTCCGTGTGTGAGTGAGTGCATCATGGATCTGGCCATCTTTAAAACATACTCCCCACCCCACCCCCGGATTCTACATGAATCTGAAGCAAAAATGCCTCTGTTGAAGGAGTTGATTCCTAACATGAGTTCGAAGAATCTTGTGTCACTTTCTGCATTTTTGTGGCATTTTATAAACTGTAATGTAAGTTACATTAATGTCTAAGGTGACAAAACAAATTGGAAAATAAAGCCAGTGGATTTTGCTTTTTAGTGGACAATGGTAGGAATGCACTGTTATCTTCATCAACCACAAGGTGATGCTATCATGCCAGGCTTTAGTTTTCATTTAAAAAAGAAACAGGTGGGTTTAAAGAAGCAGAAATAAAATGAGGAATAAAAGGGAATTTTAGATATATCAATACCCTAAGAAAATATGTCAATGAATTTTATGAAAGCTATATATTTTTCCTTCATACCGGTTGTTTATTCATGCTCTGGCCTTCTCTTCTACAATTGTTTATACATAAAAAATACAATTATAACAAACAGGTTGAAACATTTCTAGCAATTAAAAAGCAAGTGCCTAGCAGCAGCAGCAGTAAAAAAGAATCTTGTTAAAAATTTCAACTACTAGAACATTTCTTTTAGGTATTCCCCAAAGAAAGATATCTTTCTAAGTGGCTATTAGTTACATAGTTGTATCTCTTCTTGATTATCCTATTAATATATTCTGTGTTTTGATTTTTCAGAAATTGACATTTCTAAAGAGGATGCTGTAGAAATTTTAAAAGTGATCAAATGGGAACAGCAAAATGATGGAGCAAAACCTTCTGAGGAAGCAGAAACCGTTAAGAAGAGCACAGCCCTGGAACTGTTGGAAAAAGAGCAGACTCAAGGATTCATCGTCACCTTTTGCTCTGCATTGGACGACATCCTTGGTGGGGGTGTACAGCTGACCAAAATTACAGAGATCTGCGGAGTGCCAGGTGTCGGGAAAACACAATTGTGGTAAAACACAATACTAAAGTTCACGTTTCTGTAACTTCCCCATGTTTATCATTCTCTTTTAAAAAATCTTGGTGACTACCCTGTTTTCCTGAAAATAAGACCCAATTGGAAAATAAGTCCTAGCATGATTTTTCGGGATGCTCGTAGTATAAGCCCTACCCCCAAAATAAGCCCCAGTTAAGATTGTCAGCCAGATGGATGCATTTAGTTCCATATTTTCGCGAAAATAAGACCTAACCAGAAAATAAGCCTCAATGCGTCTTTTGTAGCAAAAATTAATATAAGACCCAGTCTTATTTTTGGGGGAACACTATATTAACTGTTAGCAATAGCACTTAGACTTATATACCATTTCATAGTGCTTCACAGCACTCTCTGGGCGGCTTGCAGAGCTGGCATTTTGCCCCCAACAATCTGGGACCTCATTTTATCAACCTCAGAAGGATGGAAGGCTGAGTCCACCTTGAGCTGGTGAGATTTGAACTCGTGGCAATGGACAGAGCTAGCCTGCAAAACAGCGTTCTAACCACGTGTCACCACAGCTCTTCAAGTTGATACCATCAAATCTTGATGAATTGAAATCACAGCTCTTATGTTTAGTCTCATTTCCAGGTGCTTGGCATCCAGAAGGCCATTCCTAATACAGGTTCAATAGATCAAGTGGGTGGTGAAAGAAACTTCTCTCTGAGAGGTTAGTCTACTCTAGACTCTAGTGCATAGGTCTCTAAATTTGGCAACATTAAGACTTCTAGATTTCAAATTCCAGAATTCCCGAGCTAGAAATGGCTGGCTAAGGAATTCTGGGAGTTGAAGTCCACAAAGTTTTAAAGTTGCCAAGTTTGGAGACCCCTGCCCTAGTGATTAAGGCAACAGGCTAGAAACCAGAAGACTGTGAATTCTGTCTCAGATAAGAAAAACTGGTTGAATGAATTTGAGCCAGGCACCAGAAGTGAGTGACTTCTAGTCCTGCCTTAGGAATGAAAGCCAGCTGTGTAACTTTGGGGCAGTCTCCCTCTCAGCCCAACCCACCTCACAGGATTGTTTTTGTGGGGAAAATAGGAGGAAGGGATATTATATATGTTCACCGCTTCGAGTTATTTATAAAGATAATAAAGGTAGGATGAAAATCTAATAAAGAAGATGGATAGCTATTACCAGCCAGAACAAATAACTGGGAAAGAGTCATAACTGGCTAGATAGCAATAGTCTGACCTTAAAAGACAGCTGCTTAACACTCCTAGCATATGCACTACTAGCATTTCTGTCAGTGAGCTCCTACAGTCTGAAAAACCTCTTGATCAGCTTTTGATCCTGATTTACTGGCTGGCTTCCAGCAAATTCATTTCAGCCAGTGCCACTTTAATGTAGATTATAATCCTGGCATCTATCTTTAAAAGGTGTAAGAATTCCTATTACTGATATAATGGATTTCCACACTTGGTTGGACCCGTGTTTTGTTAGGAAACCACAGCAAAAGCGCATCTTCCCCAAGCAAAGGTTTTCCTTCCTCTTCATAAAATTAAATATAGTATAATCATGGTCAGCGAAGGATTTTTTTTCCATTCCGAGAGAAGCCAGATACAAAATCAGGTGCTTTGGAGCTCTGCCTTCTCACCATTACAGGCAGTCCTCACTTAAAAGCCAGAATTTAAGCCCAGGTTTTCTGTTGCTAAGCAATACAGTTGTTAGGTGAGTTTGCTCCGTTTTATGGCCATTGTTGCCATAGTTGTTAAGCAAATCATTGCAGTGGTTAAGTTAGTAACAATTGTTAATTGAATCTTGCTTCCCCACCAGCTTTATTTGTCAGATGGTTGCAAAAAATGATCGCATGACCTCGGGACGCAGCATAATGCATGCCAGTTGCCAAGCAACCAAATTTTGATCACATGACCACAAGGATGGTCATAAGTGCGGGAAACAGTCATAAGTCACTTTTTAAGTGCCATCGTAACTGAACGGTCACTAAACAAAAGGTTGTAAGTGGAGGACTACTTGTACTGCATTGCCACTTTCAGAAGATATACATTCTCTTTTCCTCTAGTTCTGTCACGTCCATCGTCATTTGTGGTATGTTTTGAAAGGCTCACCTCACTCCAAGTTCTTCCTTTTCTGACAGATCCTACAATTTCTAGAGGTAACTTTCTCTTCATTTTTTTTTTATATTCCGCTCCTTTCATTTCCTATGTATGATTCTTTTACTCCCCCCCCCAACCTCCAAAAAATCTCCCAACAATCCCCACACCCCAATCCACAAAAATAAACAAACACCAAAAAAACAAACAATATTTAAATAATTATCATTCCCAAACCTACCTACTAAAATTTCAAACCAACCCCCAACATCAACCAAAACAAATAATTTCAAACTTTTCCCATTCCTCTCCAAAACTACCCACCTTTACCCACCCCCAATCACTAAACTCAACACAAAACCCCCTCATCCCAACCACCCCCTTCACCCCATAACCCCAAACCCCCCCTTAACCCAATACAAAACCCAACAAACCCCCCAACCAACCAACCATTATCTACTAACTTACCCCCTTAACTATTCCTCCCCCAAATAACCAAAAAAAACCCCCCCACAACCCAAATCTCCCATCTACTACCCCCTCATCTCCCACCCTCTCCATTATATATTTCCCCTCTATTGAGATATAATATTGTCTCTCTCGTAATTATATTATTTATAGTGTCCATCTTCTTCTAGTCTCAATTTAATCTGTTAAAACTAGTCATATTCCTTAACCACAAACACAAAAACTAAACCCACAAAAACACCAAACCCACACCCCCAACTAACCCTCCACAACACACACAACCAACACAAAACACAACAACCACACACCCAAAAAAACACACAAACAACCCCCCCACAACCCCCCACCACAACCCCCCCCACAACCCACACCCCACCCCCCCAACCCCCCCCACCCACAACCCCCAAAACACACCCACCCCACCACACCACACACACACCCAACACCAACACCAAAAACACCCACCCCCACCACACCCCCCCCCACCCCCACCACACACACACACCACACACCACCACCTACCAAACCCCTCCCCACCCACCCTAACCCCCCCCACCACCCCCAACACACCCAAAAAAACACACACCCACCCCCCAACACACCCACCACACCCAACACCCCCCCCCCCACCCACCCCCCCCCCAACCCCCACCAACCCACACCAACACCCCACCCCCCCCCCCCCCAACCCACCCCCCCCCTCCACCCCCCCACCCCCACTATCCACCAACCCCACACACCACCCACACACCCTCCAACCAACCCCCCTCCCACCACCCCCCCCCCACCACACCCCCACCCACACCACCCACCAATCCCCTTACCCCCCCCCCACCCCACATCCCCACCACACTCAAAACACACTCATCTCTCATCCCCACACAACCCACCCAAAACAAATCCCCACCACTCACCCCCTCCACCCCCCCCAACCCTCACCCCCCATCACCCCCACCCCCCACCCCCCCCCCCCCACCTCAAAATAATACATAAATACGACGCAGATCACTCTATTGTATCCAATAACTCCACACACACAAACACACAAAAAAACTGCACACAACTCACCCCCCACCGACGTGTTCCCCCACATCATCAACCCTCATTCCCACTCATAGCATACCCCATCAATCTCGCTCTCTAGCTATCACATATATATCTACAGATGCTCATACAAACCCCCCCACCCCCCCCTTCTCACCCCCCCCACCACCCAACCATCAATAAACCACCACAATCACATCCCCCATAAAAACACCCACAATCAACCAACCTCCACACCCACTAACCCCCCCCACAATTCAATCAACCCACCACTCCCCCCCACACCCCAAAACCCACCATACAACCCCCCTCCTTAACCCCCTCTTCAAAACCCCTCCCACCTACATCGTATCCGCACCCCCCCACGTTTAGATATTTCCGACGTCTTCTAATACGCTCACGCACATATCACCCGCCTCAACCCCCCCCACCACCTCCCCCCTCCATCACTCACCCCCGCTCCCTCCCCTCCCTTCGCCTCCTAAACAATTCCCCCTCAATGAGTAGGATAGATGATATATCTCAATTCTATGAGTGTATAGATATCCTGGCTGTGTAGTGTTGGTGCTCTCTACGAAGAGATCGTCAAACCCCAACCCCTATTGCCACTTCCCCCACTTTTTCAATACCCTAAAAAATAATTCTGGTGTAAAACAGAAACCATAACAAAATGGATTTACCTGAAGTTGGAAGTGACCTTTGTAGTATTCCATAAAATTCCACAACCCCTGTCTGCTCAAGCAGGAAGCCCATATACCATCCCTCCCCAGCGCCCCCACAAGATATAGAGTCCTCACCTTCTACCCCCCTCTACCCCTAAAACCCACCCCCCTAATACCAAAAAGCACGATCGAGAAGAATGAAGAAATAGATAAGTTCCACTCCCCCTCTCTCGGCTGCGCAAAGCCCTCCACCATACATGTCTTGAATTCTTGTTTTTTCATCTTTCTCCCGCAACCCCTGTGATCCCCCCCCCCCCCCCCCCCCCCCCTTTGCTCACTTATCCCTCTCCACATTGATTTTTCAGTGTCATCCTCATATATCTTGCTTAGTTTCCAATCCACACCATTGCTCTTCTTCTCCCCTCGCCCCTTCGTGTGCTTTGCCGAGCAATTAGCTTGCATCCCCCTCCTTCTTAGCTGAAATCTTGAATATCGTCCCCATCGCGCATAGTGTAGCCTTCCTCGGGAGCCGCGACTCACGCTCGCTCAGTTGCACACTCGCTCACACTGAGAGTGTGTGTCGTGTATCCGCGCGCACGCGCACTATAGAGACGGCACATCGCGCTCTCCCCGCGTCGCGCTCGCGTTGTGTTGCCCTGTCTATAATGTCGGAGCGCTTGTTGCTCTTCTCTGTACTCTTTCTGAAGTCTCAACATCAAATGTAAGGCTGATATTGTAAAGCAGCTTCCCAAGGAAAGTGTCTGTTCTAATTCTGTAACAATGCTTTTGTAAAAATCCTGTTCTTTTTTTCCCCCCATTACATAATTACTTTGTGAGCCCCAAATCCATGAGATTGAAATGGTTGCAATAAACAGTATAAGTGTTTGTAATAAACAGTACACAGCATCCCTTCTACTGGCTTTTTCTAGCTTTTGTTGATAAATGTTCTTAACAACTATGCTGAGGTCCTCCAGATGATGCTATTGCTTGTCCTGGTAAAATCAGAAACACTCTCCCCTCTTCCTCATCCATACAGCAGCAGAAGGGAATTTGCAAGCCCTCGTTTTCATTTTTACAGAACCTGGCAGAGTACAGTTATTCTTAACCAGGGTTTGTGTCACGTTTCGTACTACTGTTGTTTCATGAAATTGTAGTTTAGGATCACTCTCCGTTTAAGATTCAGATGTAAGACTAAATTGCTTAATTGAAACAGAAGGAAAGGCTTCTGTTCTTATAGCTGGGCCAGAATGAGAGAGGGAGGTGTTGAAATCTGGAATGAGGCTTGTTCCCATCACAATAAAATTATGTATCTGAGCCCTGCTATTATAAATATATTGGATTGCATAAAATGCTGAATAATAAGGTGCTGGAAGGCTTTGGAAATAATTTTGCAGAAAAAGGTAGCACCTCTCTGCAATTCCTTAAAGCAAGGGGCAACGGCATAATCTCAGGGGAAACCACTCCTACACACACTGGAACACCTTTTCTGAATTATTTCCAAAGCTCTGCACAACCCCACTGAGTACCGTAGGAGTATTTTGTGTGATGAAGCTGTTCTGGAAAGAAATAAACCCGAGTAGCTTGACTTAAAATGTACTGCAATCTTGTTCGTTTGCAAAATGGCAAGGTTCATCTCAAGCCATAAAATGGATGGAGTCATTTTTTCCTAGTTTGGGCCATGTTAAACTACATCCTGTTAAACAAATCATGCGTCTATCAATGATGCACATGCTCTGGGGACTTGGTTGCGCTGACTTTACTGCTCACAGCTTGTAGTCACTGCCCCAGGCTTGTTCATATGCCCTGACATTGAGGTCTTATTGTAATTAATGGGAGTTCAAAATATACAATCTTAACCTGTAAAGGATAATATTTGTATGTCAGGGTTGAAATTGAGGGGATAGCTCACAGTTGAAATCGTGGACTAGCACTGATGATGTTACATAATTTGGGTAAATGAACATCTTACTTAAACATCTGCAAGAAAACAACCAAGCTCAGAGAGCATCGAGAATCTCACACCATTTTTATGGTGCAGCAGTGAAAGGCACCTAGATAAAAATTGGACAACTGAGTTTGGGTCCTGGCTTAGACATAAAGCCAGCTAGATGACTTTGGGCTGGTCACTCTCAGGTGTAAGAAGAAGGAAAGGACAAACCACCTCCCAGAAATGTTGCCAAGACAACTGCAGGGATCTAGGCCAGTGTTTCTCAAACTTGGCGACTTTAAGTCCTGTGGACTTCAACTCCCAGAATTCTCCCAGGATTCTGGGAGTTGAAGTCCACAGGACTTAAAGTCGCCAAGTTTGAGAAACACTGATCTAGGCAGTCACCAGGAGTAAAGTCCAACTATTTCTTCTGTCCCAAAGGTGCTTTTTCCAAGAAGTAACTGGACTTTCTGGGTTTTCTTCGAAGATGTTTCGCTTCTCATCCAAGAAGCTTCTTCAGCTCTGACAGGATGGTGGGGAATGGAAGGATTTATACTCCTTGCTGATGACACAGATAAACCTCCAGGTGACCTTAACAACCCGCTAAAAGGATGCAAATGACCAGCTGCCTGCAAGGAGTATAAATCCTTGCATTCTCCACTCTCCAGTCAGAACTGAAGAAGCTTCTTGGATGAGAAGGGAAACATCTTCAAAGAAAAACCATAAAGTCCAGTTGCCTCTTGAAAAGAAAGCACCTTTGTGACAACCATGACTTGGATGACTGAGAATCTCCTTAGACATCTAACTACTACTTCTGTTTTCTCCTCATCAGGTTGACTCTTAGTAACCAAATAGATAAATATTTTTTTTCTATGATGATCTGTCTTTCTGATCTTCAAACAATGCACTCATCACCACTGTAACTAAGTCCTGGTCATCTTCTTCTCTTTCTTTACACCTTTTCCAGCATTAGAGGCTTCTCCACATCACTAAATTGTTGCGTAACGCTGTCCACGGTAGGATAATTTGAGTCTACCATGGTTTGCAAAGTTCTGATCTTCGTAGGTATGGAGGCATCATGGCTTCTGAATGTATTTTCCAAGGCCTTTATTGCTGGTCCACAAAAGTTCTAGTCTGCAGCATATTTCTTGACCCGTTACTCTTTTACTGTTGATGGTTGCTTTTAAAAGGAGGGCACTATTTTACACTTTGATACCTTCACTATCAATTCTAAGGCTGGTTATTGTACCTTGGTTATTAGTGTGTTGGTCTTTATATTTAGAATACAGAATACAGAGTTGAAAGGGACCTCAGAGGTCTTCTAGTTAAACTCCCTGCTCAAGCAGGAGTCCCTATACGATTCCGGGCAAATGGTTGTCCAATCTCTTCTTAAAAATCTCCAGTGATGGAGCACCCATGTCTTCTAAAGACAAGTCATTTCACTGGTTAATTGTTCTCACTGTCAGAAAAATTATCCTTAATTCTAGTTTGCAGCTCTCTTTAATGCTCTTCCATCTGTTACTTCTTGTCTTCAGGTGCTTTGGAGAATAGATTGATCCCCTCTTCTCTGTCACAGCTCCTCAAATATTAGAAAACTCCTATCATGCCAGCCATAGTACTACAGTGCTTTGTTAGACTAAACATACCCAGTTCCTTTGACCGTTTCTCACTGCAATCTCTTGTTTCGCATTGTGCTTTTTTAATCTTCTGTTACAAGACTTTGCAGATCCTTTGCATTTTCAGCCATCGGGGTAGTAAAGCAATGAGTCGATTTGCAATAACCTTTCTCCGTTGATGTTTTATTATCATTCTCCTTCTCTCCCTCTTTCTTTCCAGCATGCAGCTAGTGGTGGATGTGCAAATTCCAGAATGCTTTGGCGGACTTGCTGCAGAAGCTATATTCATAGATACCGAGGGGAGCTTTATGGTTGATCGAGTTGTGGATATAGCAGAAGCCTGCATTCGTCACTGTCAGCTTATTGCTGAAGTGCACCCAGAAGAAGGTTAATTGCCAAACTATATTTGCTTTCATGCAAAGTGTGCTTTTTTTCCTGGCTCTTTATTCAAACCGTTCCATTTATTTCCTTAACCGTCATAGATCCATTCAATATTTATTCAAATATAGGAAGTAACTGTATGCGGTACTGAGTTAGAATGTTTTATTCATGCAGAATTAGATTGCAGTAATCAGTGTTTCTCAAACTTGGTGTCAGGCCTGGAAGCCATCTTTTGCATTGGGCCTTCAGGCCTGCCACATTTTATGCTCTGGGAAATTGGGAGGGGGGATTATATGGAGTGGGGTAGATACAGTCCAAATAACATTCCTTTCTCGGAGAGTCAAGGACAACTTGCCCTGCACCTGGAGTGGCATGACGGGAGGCATCTCCAGTTAGGACATTGCTTGATTGGACCATGTGATGGACATGTGGTTGCTAGGCAGGGACTTGAACTTTCGTTTGGGTGGGGAAAACCTGGAAACTTCAGATTTGGGTTTTCCCCAGATGTGCCAATATGACATCTCTCATAAAATGGAACTTCGAGGAACCTCAAGCCTTGGAGTCTTCTTTCGTTTGGGGTGTTACTTGGAACCCCTGACACTTGGCTACTTGAAGATATGTGAACTTCAACTCCCAGAATTGAAGTCTGCACATCTTCAAGTGGCCGAGATTGAGAAACCCTTGACAGTAATAAACCAATGGACATTCCTAAATTTGGAATAAAAGAAGGGCCATTGGGTATTAAGCCTAGACATTTCTTATGCCCAACCAAAGCACATAAGATGATACAGACACTTAAAGGGGAAAGGTTCAGAAACAGATTCTTTAGCTCTTGATTCTTTGCCAGACTTTGCAAAAACTGTTTGGAGGTTGCTACATTTCAAGGCTTGCTTTTTAAGTACCCTTCTGGAAGGGTTGATTTTTAAGGTGGGTGAAAAGAATAAAGACACAGATCTAATAGCAGAGTAATATTAGAAAACGTGAGAATGCTTAGTCTAGTGCAGTGTTTCTCAAACTTGGCGACTTTAAGTCCTGTGGACTTCAACTCCCAGAATTCCCCAGCCAGCTATGCTGGCTGGGGGATTCTGGGAGTTGAAGTCCACAGGACTTAAAGTCGCCAAGTTTGAGAAACACTGGTCTAGTGGTTAAGGCACCTGGCTAGAAAGCAGGAGGCGATGAGTTCAAATCCCGCCTTAGCCATGAAAACTAGCAGGGTGACCTTGGACCAGTCCCTCTCAGCCCAACCCACCTCACAGGGTTGCTGTTGTGGGGAAAATAGGAGGAGGAAAGTGTGTTGGGGAAGTTTTCATCTTATTTGTGAAAATAATAAAGGCAGGATATAAATAAAGAAATAAAGTTTCCCCAGAATATCTTCTGACCTCGGGCAGCAGTCCTTGAGAAACCGAAATACGTAGATTGGTTTCATTTCAGAGACAGAATTCATTAGGGATTGAACAGCAATCTGAATTGAACCAAAACACAAGCTTCTTGGAAACATTCACGGCTTGGAAAGACATTTGGCAAAATTCTGATTTTATGCAAATTTATGCAATGCGATAGTACAGAAAATTTGGGAACTGCAAATGGGCTTTGTGCAGGTATTTTCTTCTGCTCCCAACACTTTTCCTTTGTAAGAATAGATGTTTTAACATGCAACAAGACATTCTTAATATTTATATATTATATTTATATATGATAACTAAATATGGTTATCAGTCTGTCATAGTAAGTATATGTTATATGATTAATCATAGGATTATGCGATTTATTATTACAAAAGACTACCACAAACTATCTCTGGAAGGAACAGATTATTCCCCATTCCTTGCACTGTCAACAGCCTCTGCTTCTGAAGCCAGGAAGCGAGGGATGAGGAACAAATTCAATGCAGGTTTTTATTGAGTTTTTTTCTTACCCTTTTTTCTTCAGATCATCAAACAGCCTTGGAGACTTTCTCTCTTGAAAATATTCTTTCCCATATTTATTACTTCCGTTGCCATGACTATATGGAGCTGCTGGCACAGGTTTACCTCCTCCCAGATTTTCTCTCTGGACACCCAAAGGTAAGGACCCAAAAGAAGTGCATCTCCCAGAGGGGAAAAGAGAATGTATTAGAGTAGCAGTACAGGTAGTCCTTGACTTACGACTACCATTAAGACCAAAATTGCTGCTGCTAAGTGAAACAGTTGTTAAGTCTTGAGTTTTTCCCTGTTTTATGACCTTTCTTGCCGTAATTGTTAAGTGTCTGACTGCAGATGTTAAGTTAGTAACGCTGTTGTGAAGTGAATCTGGCTTTCCCATGGACTTTGCTTCTCAAAAGGTCAGAAAAGTAGATCTCATGATCCGGGGATACTAATCGTCATACATATGAACCCGTTGTCAAGCGTCTGAGTTTTAATTGCGTGATCATGGAGGTGCTGTAATACACACAAGTGTGAAAAATGGTCATATGTCACTTTTCCCCCTGCCGTTGTTAACTTTGCAGGGTCACTAAAGAAATGATTTTAACCCGAGGACCATCTGCAGCAGTTTGCAGCGTCTTCCCACTTTCTTCAGATTTACACAGTCCCTTTTTTTCCTCATTTAAAAATAAGTAAGATTTTGTTTCCTTTCTAGTATTCTACAGAATTTGTAAGAATATACAGGTAGTCCTCACTTGGGGATCGTTAGAATGTCTGCCACTAAGGATGCAGTTGTAAAGCGCCATGTTACATGACTCCATCTTGTAGCAGTGATAATTCTGGCAGTCCCCAGTTACCATTTGTTCAGGGTAGATAAAAATCAATTATTATTATTTTTTAATTGGATTCTTTTTAAAATTTAAAACGGATTTTTTAAAAAATCAAATTTATTTTAATAAAATGCTTTTGGAATAAAATCTATCTAAAGATAGTTTTCTATTTAAGATACATTAATAATTCGGTTTATTTAGCATGAAATGGAGCTTCGTTGTGTAGCATGAGGCTGTAGATTCTGCAATATTGGGACTGTTGGTGAGTCAACAGCAGGTCAGAGGAGGTGACAGTTGCTCTTTAAAATTATGATTTAAATCGAGTCGATTTAAATCAAGTCTTTTTACTAGTGATTTAAATCGTGATTTCAATCGAGTCGATTTAAATCAAATCCACCCTGCCGTTGTTAAGCCAGGACCTCATGTGATCACAACGTCCGATTTCCTACCAGCTTCCCCATCGACTTGCTTGTGGGAAACCAGTAGGGAGGTTGCAGATCGCAATCACATGACGGTAGGATGTTGTGAAGATTGGAAATCCAGACTGTTTGCTGAGCGTCCTGATTGCGATCATGTGACCACAGGGACGCTCCAGCTGCCAAAGCTTTGAGGATCCGTTGTAAATGTCACTTGTTCAGCACCGTCGTAAATTCAAATAGTCTCTTAACGAACGATTGTTAAGTGAGGTCTACCTGTGTGTTACAGATCTTCTGACAGAATGTTCCTGAAAAGAATTCCTTAGTTTAATACAGAGCTCCTAAGAGAGATTCCCCCATAAGCCCTTGTGATCCAGATGGGAAAACATTTGTTCTCTTGGAAACTGCAGGCACTTCTTTTGGGGCTGTGGGGGAAGATGCAAGAATTTGTTGGATGGGGGAGGGGGAGAAAGAACTACTGCAAGGTTCTTGAAATTTATAGGAAGAAAGATTTTCCAAATAACAGACTGGCACAGAGGTAACGTTTGTTCTAACGATCCCCTACAAGGTAGTAACCTCACTGAGTTTTACATACAGAGGATAAAGGGGAGGATGGCAAGCAAAAGCAATCCTTTTCAATGGCAGCCAGAATTATCCTGCTGCTCCTCGTAGGAGGCAGAACTGGGGTGTATATTTCAAGAACATTTCTGGGAGAGGAGGTTTGAGGCTTCTATCCGTTCGTCCTCTCAGCTCAACCATGCCACTGCAAGAAATGAAAATAATACATTGTTTTCCCTTGACTAAATGTTTCTGGATGCTCTGACTTCTAGTTACATGGCTGTCAGTTATCTCTGTTTTCTAGAAACTGGACATAGTTTATACACCTCCTCATTCCCTGCCCCTCCCACTGATGGGGCTTGGAACTTGCTGGCTTTCCCCACTGACCCTGGTTGTGGGACCCTGGCAGGAGGTTGCCTTGCCCAATGACTGTAGAATTCAATGAACACTTTACATTTTCTCCCTTTAACTTGTGTCATTTTAATTTGGTTTCATTTTACAATTGGATTTTACATTCCTATTTTTTCCTGCCCACCGAGCATTTCGAAAGCATGCAAATGCGAGTAGATAAATAGATACCACTTTGGTGGGAAGGTAACAGCAGTCCGTATTTTGCCCCATGCTCTTCACTGCAATGTGATGTGATGTCCTGCTGGCCACATGACCACAAGAAATGTCTTGAGGCGGTTTTCTTGGCTAAGAAATGAAGTTGAGTACTGGGCCCTAGTCGTACACAACTGGACAGGGAAACCTTTAGCTTTTACCTTTTATTCCATTGTAAGTCCCTCGGTCTCAAAGTGAGATGGATGGCATATGAATTTAATAAATAATACATAAATAGCAAGAGCACTTAGATTTTTATAGCAACAGCACTTACACTTATATTTCACTTCGCTGTGCTTTCCAGCCCTCTTTAAGCAGTTTGGGAGCAAGAGGCTGAAACCAACAATCTGGGTACTCGTTTTACCCACCTTAGAAGGATGGAAGGCTGAGTTGACCTTGAGCCTGGTGAGATTTGAACTGTCAAATTGCAGGCAGCTGGTGATCAGCAGAGAAGTAGCCTGCAGTACTGCGCTCTAACCACTGTGCCACCGCGGCTCATATATATACTGCTCCATAGTCCTTTCCAATCTTCTCTAAGCAGTTTACAGAGTCAGCCTCTTGCCCCCAACAATCCCGGTCCTCATTTTACCAACCTTGGAAGGATGGAAGGCTGAGTCGACCTTGAGCCAATGAGAATTGAACTCTGGCAGTGAGCAGAATTAGCCTGCAATACTGCATTCTAACCAGTGCACCACCACAGCTTTTACCTACCTACACAAACAGCACAGTGGTGGGTTGCAAGTACGGGTGTACTGGAGCCTGCCCAGAGCACCGGATACGGTTCCGGTACAGTGCTCCAGAGGGCCCGCCTGCCCGAGCTCCTTACCGATCTTTTAAGTCTTCGGCGCTTACGCGCACGGCGCATACAGCACCTGCACATCGCTCCGCTGAGCAGCTGGAGTATCACGGAGGCACTAAGATATGTGTGCGGGCGCACTGCGCGTGTCCATGTGGACGCCGCCGGGCCTGTTTCAATCGTAACAGTTGGAACGGGATCCGGAACCCACTACTGAAACAGCAGCAATGAAAATTGTAGGAATTGCTGTCACCAAGCCATGAGGTTGCTGTTTATCAATTCTGGCCTCAGTTCCGATTGTAATTCAGAGACTACCTGTACAAGGATTTATGTCATGAGTGTTATCTTGAGAATCACAGCTTTTGGTTGTAAAAAAGGCTTTAGCATGTCATTACACAGATAACCTTTTCAACATATTGTTGTTAGTTGCGAAATCATGCCCGACTCATCGCAACCCCATGGACAACATTCCTCCAGGTCTTCCTGTCCTCTACCATCACCCAGAGTTCACTGAAGCTCACACCTACTGCTTTGCTGACTCCATCCAGCCATCTCCTTCTTTGCCATCCCCTTCTTCTTTTGCCCTCGGTCTTTCCCAGTATGAGGCTCTTGTCCAGCGAGTCCTTCCTTCTCTTTTGATGGCCAAAGTACTTGAGCTTCCTCTTCAGGATTTCAACATATAGCCAGACCTTATAAAAACAAAAGTCTTAAGAGAAGAGAATTGTGATGCTGTTTAGCTATTTTTAACTGCTGCTTTCTTCCTGAATCGGAGAACAATAGGTTGAAGGGTCACTATAAACTCATTATTTCAGGTGTTTGTTATGGGAAACTCAGAACTAAATACTGCATGATAACAGCTGGATTTTTTTTAAAAAAGCTTTCCTATATCATCATTAATGTGACTGGCATTTTTTCCCATGCAAATTGAAAAGTCTCCGAAGGGGGGCGTGGGAGGAAACACATCTGGGTATTGTCATGGCCCATCTGCCCGGAGACTGAGGTAAATCTTGAGGTCACTCCCTCTGCTCCTCCTCTGACTCCCCAGATTAACCTCAGTCTTCGGCCCAGAAGGAGCTAATTTAGCTGGCTCTCCTTGGTACTTCCTTTCAGCTAAGCGTAATTGTCTAGCGTAGCCTCCTCTCGTGCGCTCTGCAATCAGCTTGTGCACAGTAAGCTGGTAGCGCTACTGAGAGGCTCCCGAGCCCCGGTTCGGCGGCGGAGGGGGGAAGCCCCAGGCCCCGCGCCTCATAGCGCGACTGCAAGCAATCCCAGTTACAGCATGTTTGTTTGTTTGTTTGTTGCCACAAAGAAGAGGGAGTCAAACTATTCTCCAAGGCACCTGAGGGTAGAACAAGAAGTAATGGGTGGAAACTAATAAAGGAGAGAAGCAACTTAGAACTGAGGAGAAACTTCCTGACAGTTAGAACAATTAATCAGTGGAACAGAAGTTGCCTCCAGAAGTTGTGAATGCCCCAACACTGGAAGTCTTTAAGAAGATGTTGGATAGCCATTTGTCTGAAACGGTATAGGGTTTCCTGCCTAGGCAGGGGGTTGGACTAGAAGACCTCCAAGGTCCCTTCCAACTCTACTATTGTATTGCATTGTATTGTATTGTATTGTATTGTATTGTATTGTATTGTATGCCGCCCTTCTCCCAAAGGACTCAGGGCGGCGTACAGCATTAAAAAACACATATTACAAAAGTTAAAAGAAAATTAGAAACAATCCAAAAAACAAACCCAATTTATATAACACTAACATTTTAAAAATTAGATAAAATTAACAGAGCAGGCTGGCTTGCTGGAAACTTTTTAGCGTGCGTCGGAAGGACTGAAGGTCAGGGATTATGCAAAGCTCCGGGGGCAGCTCATTCCAGAGGGAAGGCGCTCCCACAGAGAAGGCTCTCCCCCTGGGGGAGAGAAGGCTCTCCCCCTAGCCGACACTGGCTGAGTGGGAGGCTACCGGTGGCAGTAGGTGGTCTCGCAGGTACCCTGGGCCTAAGCCATGGAGCGCTTTAAAGATCATAATTAACACCCTGAATCGCAGCCAAAAAACAACCGGCAACCAGTGCAGGCCGCCTAAAAGTGGTGTAACATGGGAGCACCTAGATACCCCCATGACAACCCGTGCGGACACATTCTGGACCAGCTGAAGCCTCCAGGTGCTCTTCAAGGGCAGCCCCATGTAGAGAGCTTTGCAGTAGTCCATGTGAGAAAGGACGAGGGCATGAGTGACTGTGCACAGAGCATCCCGATCCAGGAAGGGGCGCAACTGACGTACCAGGCGAACCTGGTAAAAGGCCCCCCTGGTCACGGCCGTCAGGTGTTCTTCTAAACTAAGCCGCGTATCCAGGAGGACTCCCAGATTGTGGGCCTTCTCTGAGGGGGCTAAAATTTCTCCCCCTATCGTCAAAGATGGAACAAGATGCACAAATCGGGATGACGGAAACCACAGCCACTCAGTCTTGGAGGGATTGAGCCTGAGCCTGTTCCTCCCCAACCAGATCCGCACAGCCTCCAGGCATCGGGACATCACGTCGAGGGCATCGTTTGGGTGGTTTGGGGTAGAGATGAAAAGTTGGGTATCATCAGCATATTGATGATACCGTACCCCAAAACCACGGATGATCTCGCCCAGCGGTTTCATGTATATGTTGAACAGGAGGGGTGAGAGAACTGGCCCCTGGGGCTCCCCACAAGTGACGCGCCTGGGGGTTAATCCCTGCCCTCCAGTCAACACGAACTGTGACCGATCCGACAGGTAGGAGGAGAACCACCGTAAAACGGTGCCCCCCACTCCCAACCCCCCGAGTCGTCGCAGTAGGATACCATGGTCGATGGTATCGAAAGCCTCCGAGAGGTCTAATAGGACCAGGACAGAGGAGCAGCCCCTGTCCCGGGCCCGCCAGAGATCATCGACCAACACGACCAATGCCGTCTCCGTGATGTACCCGGGCCTGAAACCCGACTGAAACGGATCCAGATAGGCAGCTTCGTCCAGGTGCTGGGAAAGCTGACCTGCTACCACGCTCTCAACAACCTTCGCTACAAAGCGAAGGTTGGAGACCGGACGATAGTTGGCTAAAGAAGCTGGGTCCAGGGAAAGCTTCTTAAGGAGGGGCCCCACCACCACCTCCTTCAAGGCGGTGGGAAAGCATGGGGATCGCAGGACCCAGGAAGGAGGAGAGGCTCACGTGTTCAGACCACGTGGTCGGCGGTCGCCATCTTAGGTGCCAGGGCTTCAGAGGCTACAAGCGCCCACGATCACCGCCAGCACACAGCAGGAGGATTGGGCCCGAACTCCGCCGGTAATCTGGGGAGGGCCACAGTATCTGGCGTTTTTTCCCATGCAAATTGAAAATTTTCTGAAGCAAATCACACCTATTTGCATAAAGGTGTTTTCTTTTTTCAAGAAAAATCCTCCAATTCAAAATGATCTAGTAACCAACCAGTATCTGTTCTAATGCCTGACCTCTTTTCATTTCCAGGTCATTCTAATGGTTAAGCACAATAACAGTCAGAACATCTGAGGATCGTGGGAGGCTTATTAAGATGCTACTGTTCTTGTTTTGTTTTTTTAAAAAATCTGATGGAGAAAAAAACTGCAGCCATTTCCTGTGAGAGTCATCGTGGTTTTATAACTTGAAATTCTATAAATAGAATAACAACTCCAACGAGGCAAAGGGTTAATCCCTTTCAGATTAATCTATACTTAATTTCCCTCAACCATGAAATGACAAGTAGCCCTTGGATTAATAACAAAGGATCCCTTAGGGGGGGGGAAATAATCTTATTTACAGGCATCCCAGCTTTTCTGATACAGATTTCTGTGGGAATGAAGCACTCTCTCACTCTGTTTTATATTTGATCATTAGGTACAGTTGATTGTGATTGATGGAATTGCCTTTCCTTTCCGCCATGACTTCGAAGACCTGTCGCTGCGAACGAGACTTTTGAATGGCCTGGCCCAACAGTTGATATGCCTTGCAAATGACCGTACATTATCTGTAAGTTTGAGGGGAAATGGAGATACGTGGCTAAACCAGTAAATGGTACAGGTAACCAATGACCTATGACCTCAATTGAGCCTATAATTTCTGCTGTTAAGTGAAACACTTATTAAGTGAATTTAGACCCATTTTACGACCTTTCTTGCCAAAGTTGTTCAGTGCATCACTTGTTTGTTAAATTAGTCAGACGGTTGTTAAGTGACTCTGGCTTCCCCATTGCATCTGCTTGTCAGAAGGTCGCAAAAGGGGATCATATGATCCCGAGACACTGCAATGGGTCATAAATATGAGTCAGTTGCCAAGTGTCTGAATTTTGATCACTTGACCATGGGGACACTGCAATGGTTGTAAGTGTGAAAAATGAATCACTAATGAATCACCTAATGAATCACATAAATCACTATTTCAGAGCCGTTGTAACTTCGAACAGTCACTAAACAAACTTGTATGTTGAGGACTACCTGTATAACTTCGTAACACTCGTAGTGACTAAACATTTGACAGAAAATTCGATGTGCTAACACTGCAATGTATTTTTTGACATGTTATATAAACCTATCAATTGTGGTTGTTAAACCATAATTTCTAGTTTACTAGATTATTTAAAACCAGTTATTTATTCAACTGGGCATGATTCAACAAACAATGGCTTAACATAATGCAAATCCAGCTGTTCTTATAAAGCTCACATTGTATGCGTTTTAAGTGGGTTAAGGATTTCCTGCCTTTTGATTGTCATTGTCCTTTTTACAAACATAAATGCCAATTTGATCTAGTGATTAAGGCACTAGGCTAGAAGCCAAGAACTGTTCTAGTCCCACCTTTGGCAGGAAAGCCAGCTGGATGACTTTGGGCCAATCATCATGAGACAGTGAGTTCTAGTCCCGCCTTTGGCATAAAACCTGATGGGTGTCTTTGGGCCAATCATCAAGAGTTTGAGAGTTCTAGAAGAGCTGTGGTGGCAAGAATGCAATATTGCAAGCTAACTCTGCCCACAGCTAGGAAGTTTAATCCTGACCGGCTCAAGGTTGACTCAGCCTCCCATCCTTCTGTTGTCAATAAAATGATGACCGGATTGTTGGGGGCAAGAGGCTGACTCTGTAAACCGTTTATAGAGAAGGCGGTAAAGCACCATGAAGCGGTATATAAGTCTAAGTGCTATTCCTATTGCTAGTCCCACTTTAGGAATGAAAGTCACACACTCTCAGCCCAACCCACCTCACCTCACCAGGTTGCTGTGGGGAAAACAGGAGGAGGAAGTGTATTGCATGTATTCATTGCCTTGAGTTATTTATAAAATGATAAAGGCTAGATAGGTAGATAGATAGAACTGAAGAAGCTTCTTGGATGGGAAGCAAAATATCGTCAAGGAAAAATAAAGTCCAGTTGCCTTTTGAAAAAGCACCTGGCAGACAGACAGGCAGGCAGACGGATAAATAGATAACAGAGAGGCAGAATCTTGTGAAGAGAAAACAAGTCTTGCTGGGAGAGAAATTCCTGGGAGAAATTCCTTAGTAAACTGCCTTTCATCTCCTTCGTTGCTGCATCCTTTGACCTCAGCCTGGAGGTGCTGCAGATATAGCTGGCTTCCTGCCAAAGGATGACACGCTTGAGCTACAGCTATTTATAAGTGGGTTTTTTTTCAGCCTACCCAGGTTAGAAAGGATGATTCCAGAATCCTTTCTTAGGCAAGTTCTGGAATGTTACTTTTTCCCTGTTTCCAGGTAACATCGTTCCTCCTTAAGCTGTGATTCTGTTATGTACGCTGGGGTTTTTCTTTCTTTTTTTCTTTTTATTGCTGGGCTGCTAAAAATAAGCCCCTCCATGTGTTTTTACTCAGATAGTGTTAGAAGACGACACAGAACAGCTCTAACGGATCAGCCTGTGAGCCTAAAATGTTACTTCCCAAGCTGGCTAAACAAGATACCAATGGGAAGCCTCACGTAGTACATTAACAGCAATAGCCCCCAGCTAAGAATATTCAGAGGCACCCCAGTTTAATCCATATTTTTATCTGAGGGAGTCATGCTCCAAAGCATGTGAGAGCAGGACAAGAAGCAATGGGTGGAAACTAATCAAGGAGAGAAGCAAACCAAGAACTAAGGAGAAATTTCCTGACAGAACAATCAATCAGTGGAAATGCCTTGCCTCCAGAAATTGTGGGTGCTACAACACTGGGGGTTTTCAAGAAGAGGTTGGACAACCATCTTGTCTGAAAGGGCAGAAGGTTTCCTGCCTGAGACCTCCAAGGTCCTTTCTAACTCTGTAATTCTGCGCTGGATACTGGCATCGGATTCTTTAGATCAGGTGCTGGAGGAAGAAACCCTTCTTAGTTCCCCTTTGGAATGACTGACTCAAGAGGAGCAACCGAGGGGCTTGATGGGCATATTCTGTATTGCTAAAATAATTCAAAATAGCTGTCTTGTAGGACAAGGAAGGATGTCTGCGTGCTAAATGTTGGCCATGATGAGCAAGTCAAGATACAAACGATAAAATGCCTCAGAAAGAAAACGAACGGGGTTGTCCCCACAACCTCCTTTAACCCCCGGAATTCTCTCCACCAGTTTTAGTTTTGGTATTGCACCCAAGGCAGCTATTCCTAGTGGCGCTACCTTTGCTCTCTTTTGCCACACTGGTTCTATTTCTGCTTGCAGGTCATTGTATTTTATTGTCTTCTCCAGTTCTTTCTCTTCTATTGGCCTGTCTCCAGGTCCACTCTCCAGACTTTTTGTCTTTCTTAACCACAGTTGTTAAGTCTGTTAAGGGTGGCGCGGGGGCTAGAATGCAGTATTGCAGGCTAATTCAGCTCGCTGCCAGGAGTTCGATCCTGACCACCTCAAGCTTGAATCGGCCTTCCATCCTTCCGAGGTGGGTAAAACGAGGACCCAGATTGTTGGGGGTAAGAGGCCGCTTTTGTAAAGCCACGTGTGTCAAACCCGTGGCATAACATTGCAGTCACGGGACGTATCGCAATGTTTTTCCCCTTCGTGGAGCTGCGATGGGCGCGGCCTGTGCGTGACGCATCTGGCCCATGGGCCGCCAGTTTAACACCCCTGCTGTAAGTTAGTATGTAAGTCTAAATGCTGTTGCTATTACAGGTAGTCCTCGACTTACAACAGTTCATTTCATGACCGTTCAAAGTCACTCAGCAACATAAATTTTGGGCTCAGTTGTGGTCGTAAGTTGACTGTGTATTATTATTATTATTAGTGAAAGCCTAATATACCGCATCTACTTGTGGCAGAGCTGGGGAAATTATGTCTCTCCAAAAGTTGATGGGAGCCAACCCCATAAGCCTCAGCAGCAAGACCAGTAATCAGAGACAAAGGAAGTCTAACTTAGGGGTTCTCATCCTTGGAAGCTTGAAGATACAATACAATACAATACAATAGCAGAGTTGGAAGGGACCTTGGAGGTCTTCTAGTCCAACCCCCTGCCTAGGCAGGAAACCCTATACCGTTTCAGACAGATGGCTATCCAACATCATCTTAAAGACTTCCAGTGTTGGGGCATTCACAACTTCTGGAGGCAACTTCTGTTCCACTGATTAATTGTTCTCACTGTCAGGAAGTTTCTCCTCAGTTCTAAGTTGCTTCTCTCCTTGGTTAGTTTCCACCCATTGCTTCTTGTTCTACCCTCAGGTGCCTTGGAGAATAGTTTGACTCCCTCTTCTTTGGGGCAACCCCTGAGATATTGGAAGACTGCTATCATGTCTCCCCTAGTCCTTCTTTCTCTTAAGCTAGACATACCCAGATATGTGAACCTCAACTCCCAGGTGGGCTGGGGAATCCTGGGAGTTGAGGCTCACACTTCTTCAAGTTGCTGAGGTTGAGAAACACGGGTCTAACAGCTTTTATTTTGCAGTAACTATAAAGGCTAATTTATTCGACGTAGATTCTCTTCTTTTCCGCTTCTTTCAGGTAGTGTTGACCAATCAGATGACCACACGCTTTGAACAAAACAATTCCTCTTTGGTACCTGCCCTAGGTAAGCATTTCTACTTCCTGTTAGAGGATGGTTTTTCCCCCCCCTCTGCCTATATTTTACTTTCTCTCTCAGGAACAAAAAAAGTATAGTGATGGTCAATCTTGTTCCCCAAAGAATTCTTTCTAAAGGCATATTCACACAGAGAACGTTTTAAAGGGACTAAAAGTTCCTTGCTTATAATTCTGTTTTGCATCTAGTGCCTGTAGTCCATTCACTGGCTTCATTGTTCCTTGTTCTTGCCTTATGGTGCTTTGGAAAATAGGTTGTCCCCCACAAAGAAGGGGGGGCGGTCAACCCATTTTCCAAAGAACCGGAAGGCAGGACAAATAACAACGGATGGAAACTAATGAAGGAGAGAACCAACCTAGAACTAGGAGAAATTTCCTGACAGTGAGAACAATCCTACCCTACCCTATCCTATCCTATGCGTGGGTTGACCTCCAAGGTCCCTTCTTATCATTTGAAGGTGATGATTGTTTGCTAGTCAGCATTTCTTCCCTAGACCCGCCAAGGACCTCCACACATTCCTTTACAGAGGCACTCTGACTAAAAATCTTTATTATTTATTTGTTTATTAAATTTATATGCCGCCCATCTCCCCAGCAGGGGAGGTAAAGATACCGAAGGTAATAAAATAGGAAGAATTTTCTGTGCTGGCATGAGAGCTCCTGAATCAAACTCTGGAGTTAAGAGCCGGGGAATCCAAAAGAGCCCAAATGAAAGATTTACAGAAAGCACTTTCCACTCCACTCCCCTCCCCGCCCCCCACTGTTTCCTGCCAAGCAAATCTCTTCTTTTATTTTTAAGCAAAGCATCCTTTGAGGTGAACTTGACTGCTGGGGACTTCCTGAACACATCCATTTAATTTTCTTGGCAGCTCTTTGGGTGGTTTGCCATCGCTTTATTTCAGGCCGTTTGGGATTTGTTGCGCTTAAAGCCTGTGGTTCCTTGATGTGCTCCCATCCCAGTTCTTGCCAGATCTGACCCTGTTTAGTTTGCTGAGAACAGCCCGTTCCTCCAGCAGTTCTAGAAATGGAAATGCCTGGAACTGCAGTCATATAATCTTTGCTTTTGCATCCATCGATCATCTAAAAATGATTATTTGGATGGCATCCACGTTATAACTCTTTGCTCGGTTTTCTTCTTTCTCATCCTTCCCCTCCGCTTTGGAGAGCCGTTTACAATACAATAGCAGAGTTGGAAGGGACCTTGGAGGTCTTCTAGTCCAACCCCCTGCCTAGGCAGGAAACCCTATACCGTTTCAGACAAATGGCTATCCAACATCTTCTTAAAGACTTCCAGTGTTGGGGCATTCACAACTTCTAGAGGCAAGTTGTTCCACTGATTAATTGTTCTCACTGTCAGGAAATTTCTCCTCAGTTCTAAGTTGCTTCTCTCCTCGATTAGTTTCCACCACTCAGGCAACCCCTGAGATATGGGAAGACTGCTATCATGTCTCCCCTAGTCCTTCTTTCCATTAAACTAGACATTCCCAGTTCCTGCAACCGTTCTTCATATGTTTTAGTCTCCAGTCCCCTAATCCTCTTTCTTGCTCTTCTCTGCACTCTTTCTAGTCTCTCCACATCTTTTTTACATCGTGGCGACCAGAACTGGATGCAAATATTCCAAGTGTGGCCTTACCAAGGCCTTGCAAAATGCAATTAACACTTCACGTGATCTTGATTCTATCCCTCTGTTTATGCAGCCTAGGACTGTGTTGGCTTTTTTGGCAGCTGCTGCCCACGGCTGGCTCCTATTTAAATGGTTGTCCACTAGGATTCCAAGATCCCTTTCACAGTTACTACTATTGAGCCAGGTACCACCTATACTGTATCTGAGCATTTCGTTTTTGTTGCCTAAATGTAGAACCTTACTCTTTTCACCATTGAATTTCATTTTATTAGATAGTGCCCAATGTTCAAGTTTGTCAAGATCCTTCTGTATCTTAAGCCTATCTTCTGGAGTGTTGGCTATTCCTGCCAGCTTGGTGTCATCTGCAAATTTGATGAGTTCCCCATTTATTCCCTCATCCAAATCATTGATGAAGATGTTGAAGAGTACTGGGCCCAAAACAGAGCCTTGGAGTACTCCATTGTTTTTAGGTGCCTTGGCTGCTTTTCTGCATTACATGACATCGCTGCCACCAGGAGCATATGCAGCTAATCCTTGACTTACAGCCGTTCATTTAGCGACCACTCAAAGTTAAACAGCACTGGAAAATATGTCCGAAGACCATTTTTCACAGTTACAACCTTTGCAGCATTATTAAAATTCAGATGCTTGGCAAGTGGTTCACATTTATGACCTTAGCTGTGTCCCGGGGTCATGTAAACACCCCCCCCCCCTTTTTACAACCTTCTGACAAGCAAAGTCAATGGGAAAGCCGGATTCACTTAACAACCGTGTTACTAACTTAACTGCAGTGATTCACTTAACATCTGTGGCAAAGAAGGCCGTAAAATGGGGCAAAGCACACTTAACAAGTGTCTCGCTTAACAACAGAAATTTTGGGCTCAATGATGGTCGTACGTCGAGCACTAGCTGTATAGACAGTCGTCAACTTACAACCACAATTGATTTATGTTGCTAAGCGAGAAATTTGCTAAATGAGTTTTATGACTTTTCTAGCCACGTTTGTTTGTTTGGCAAATCCCTGCTGTCCTTAAATTAGCAACACGGTTGTTAAGTGAATCTGGCTCCCCCCCCCCCCCATTGACTTTGCTCCTCAGGTCGCAAAAGGGGATCACGTGACCCCGGGGACAAGGCAACCGTCAGAAATGTGAGTCAGTGGTCAAGAATCCGAATGTAAACCAACGTGACTGCGGGGATGCTGCAATGGCCGTAAGTGTGAAAAACAGCCCTAAGTCACTTCTTTCAGTGCCATTATAACTTCGGACGATCACTAAACAAACAGTTGTAAGTCAAGGACTACCTGCATTGTATTTAACTCAAGCTGCTGCTCAGGTTTATACAGCATCCTGAGTTTTTACCATCAGAAATTCTACTCTTTTTTGGGGTCATTTTAAAAGGGGCTCCTTCCCTTTGATAAGAGGTCCAGATTGGGGGGGAAGGGGGTATTTTGTTCCTCCCCCAAAGGGGCAAAGATCTGGGCTAAAGCCACGTCAGGACGATGACCGCAGAGCCATTCTTTTAAAATAGCTCTTGCATTCCTCCTGCCTCTGAATCCCATAGGGCTCCCTTGATGGCCGGGGCAGGGGCAGCTTTGCAGAGGCCCTTCCTTCATGTGTGTTCAGCAGTTCCTTCGTCCGCTTGGCAGAGGTGCGAGATAAATTGGACACAATCAAAAGCGCAGTCCTCGGAGGACGCCGGATTGGACGTGGGCAGGCAGATCTTTTTTAAAAAAATAAAAACAATACCTTGCTTTCAAACGCTGACCTATCGTCTCCTGCCCGGCCTTCCTCCCCTGCAGTCTACACAGGGCTTTTTTTTTTGGCAGACAGTCAGGCTAACAAAGCAAATTAAAGCTAATCGATTTAAGGGTCGGGAGCTGGCGATCCGTGGGATGGGTCCAGCTCCCCAAGGGTTGCCATCTGCTCCCTCAGCTGCCAGTCAGTCCTTTCCTCTCTGTTCTTGGAACAGTTCAGGGAAAGACAATCCTCTCCAGCAAGCAACAGAGAATTCCTCTAGGGTGGAGTCTCTCTCTCTCTCTCTCTCTTCCCCCTCTCTTTCTCTCTCTCTCTCTCTCTCCCCCCTCTCTCCCTCTCTCCTTTCATCTCTCCCTCCTTCTCTCTCTTCCTCTCTTTTTCCTCCTCTCTCTTTCCCTCTCCCTCCCCCTCTCTCCCTTTCTCTTCCTCTCTCCCTCCTTCTCTCTCTCTTTCCGTCTCTCTCTTCCTCCCCTTCTCTCGCCTCTTTTCCTCTCTCTCCTTCTCTCCCTCCCTCTCTCTCCCTTTCTCCCACTCTTTCTCCCCCTTTCTTTCCCTCTCTCTCCATCTCTCCCCCTTTCCCTTCCCCTCTCTCTTTTTCTTTCCCTCCCTCTCTTTCCTCTCTCCTTCCTTCTCTCTTCCTCTCTCTTTCCGTCTCTCTCTTCCTCCCTCCCTCTCTCCCCCTCCTTTTCTTCCTCTCCCCCTCTCTTCCTCTCTCTTTCCCTCCCTCCCCCTCTCCCCCTCTCTTTTCCTCTCCCTCTCTCCCACTCTTTCTCTCCCTTTCTCTTTCCCTCCCTCTCCTTTCCTCTCTCCCTCCTTCTTTCTTCCTCTCTCTTTCCGTCTCTCTCTCTCTTCCTCCCTCCCTCTCTCTACCCCTTCTTTTTTTCCTCTCTCCTTCTCTCCCCTCTCTTCCTCTCTCTCTTTCCCTCTCCCCTTCTCTCTCACTCTCTCCCCTTTCTTTCCCTCTTTCCCCTCTCTTCCTCTCCCTCCCCCCTCTCTCTTCCTCCCTCCTTCCCTCTCCCTCCCCCTCCTTTTCTTCCCTCCCCACTCTTCCCCTCTCTCTTTCCCTCCCTCCCTCTCTCTCCCACTCTCTTTCTCTCTCCCCTTTCTTTCCCTCTTTCTCCATCTCTTCCTCTCCCTCTCTGCCCCATCTCTCCCCCCCCTTCTCTCTTTCTCTCATTTTCCTGGATTGGACTGCGGGTGAAGAGAGTCAGGGTGCAGGTGCCCCTGGATTCCAACTTTTAGCCAGCTGTCTCCTCTCTCAAAGCTCAGAGCAGGAGACTATAGGTAGTCCTTGACTTACGACCACAACGGAAGCCAAAATTTCCACTGCTAAGCGAAACATTCCTTAAGTGAGTTTTGCCCCATTCTACGACCTTTCTTCCCATGGTGGTTAAGCAATTCACTGCGGTCGTTAAGCTACTAATACGGGTGTTAAGTGAATCTGGCTTCCCCATTGATTTTGCAAATCATGATTCCTCAAAATCTCATTGAAGTTGACGCCGGTCAGTTTCAGCCATTCAAGACTGAAAGGGGTTATTGGAAATATGGCCCAGAATGTTTGTTGGGAACCCCCCCCCCCCCAAAAAAAAAAGACTTGTAAGATGCATTATGTCTCCCCCCCCCCCCTTGGATTGCTTTAAGGTCTGTAAAATGCTTTGAAAACAGGTTGCACCATGATCAAATTAGGAATAAAGGTTGTCCCACCAATTCTGTAACTTGCTTGCTTTATTGTTTCATTCGATTTTTATCCCACCTTTATTACTTTATAAGAACGGTTGCAGGAACTGGGTATGTCTAGTTTAATGAAAAGAAGGACTAGGGGAGACATGATAGCATTGTTCCAATATCTCAGGGGTTGCCCCAAAGAAGAGGGAGTCAAACTATTCTCCAAAGCAACTGAGGGCAGAACAAGAAGCAATGGGTGGAAACTAATCAAGGAGAGAAGCAACTTAGAACTGAAGAGAAACTTCCCGACAGTTAGAACAATTAACCAGTGGAACAGAAGTTGCCTCCAGAAGTTGTGAATGCCCCAACACTGGAAGTCTTTAAGAAGATGTTGGATAGCCATTTGTCTGAAACGGTATAGGGTTTCCTGCCTAGGCAGGGGGCTGGACTAGAAGACCTCCAAGGTCCCTTCCAACTCTACTATTGTATTATTGTAAGTAACTCAAAGCAGTGAACGTATGTAAGACTTATTTCTCCTCCTGTTTTCCCCACCACAACAACCCTGTGAAGTGGGTGGGCTGAGAGAGAAGGAGTCTCTCAAAGTCCCTGGGTTGGTTTTCATGCCTAAGGCAGGACTAGACTTCTCAGTCACCTGGTGATTGGCCCAAAGCCATCCTACTGTTCCCAAGGCAGGACTAGACCTCTCAGTCTCCTGGTGATTGGCCCAATCAGCCAGCCGGCTTTCACGGCTAAGGCGGGGCTAGAATTCTCCATCGCCTGATTTTTAAGCCAGCACCTTAACCATTACACCAAACGGGCTCTCCCCTCCTACAGCATGTTATTAATAAATATTTTTGGATATTTTTAGACAACAAAGCTTTTAGGATGTGTCAAAAAGAGTCTATACATTAAAGGGAGCCTTGTTTTGCTTTCTCTCACATCTTCTCTTTTTCAAACCGCTTCCAAGTAGGGCAAATTTTGTTGATCAGTAGCAGCATAAACACATCCATTAGTGAGCACTGCTGTTCCCTCTTTTCCCCTCCATTTTATTTTATTCATGAAAAGATCTTTTAGAAATTATTTATTCCATAAAAGTGACCATAAAGACCAGAATGGTTATTTTTAGCTTAGCTTTAGTTTCTTTAAAAAGACCTATAGATAAAATCAGAAGGAATCTACCAAGCATTACAAGAATTAGGTTAAGGGCTTTGTTAAACAAATCTGTCTTTAACCAAGCTGAATTCCCAAGCTGGCTTATCCCAGAGATGGCTTTTACTTGATATTTCTCAGCAATAAGATCAGATATTAATCTCCCCTCAGTATCGTTTAGAAGCAGTGCGTTTTGCCACGGAGTATAAAAACAGTTTCCCCCCTCCACGGGCTGGTTTGAAATGGAAACGGTATTCATTTGTATAATTTGTGCACTAATCTCCGCTTGCAAATGTTAAATCTCATGCTAGCATGGTGACGAGAGCTGGCGAGATGCCACCGGAGTCTAGACATTTAATTTTGAGAATTCCTCTATTAGAATGATAGTGCTTCTCCCTCTGGGTGTGATAATGAAGGAGTGGGTAGAGTTTGCGATGTACTTGCTAGAGGCCAGCAGATGCCCAATTTTGTGCTTCTGGAGCCGCTTTGAGACAAATCGGGGTGGGCTCGCGGCATTTCCCTTAAATTGTTGCTTTAAAATCCAATCCATCTTCTGCCTACACAGCAGCCGTGTCTAGAATGGGCTGAGAGACAGGCTCGATGAATCTGTCTGGAAATCAAATGACAGGGTCCAACCTCAGCAAGAATAATTAAGTTTCCTTCCTTCCAAAGCCACCCCAGTTTCTCATGAGCGGAGCAGAGTTTCATTTTGTTTGTACCTTTATTGTTCTTTTGGCACCCGGGCTCTGGCCTTGGCTTTGAAATGATTGCATTCGAGTCCTTTCACAGGAAAGTACTGTATTACAGAGGGGGGGGGGGGGACAGGAAGAAACTGGAGGAGATTGCTACGGTCTGTTCCACTTTCTTAAGCAATTAAATATTTCAGAGGCAAAGCACATAGAAGGATTTAGTCCCCTTTGGAGAGAGGAATCGGTGGAGAATTTGGTTAGGTTAGGATTTCTTTGTGGTGCCTTTATAGAGGTCCAATTAACCCTGAAACAGAACAAGCCCTGACTCCCATATTTGGTCTTCTAAAGGAAGATCCCTGCCATACCCCCTCCCCATATTAACTTAGAAGCAGGTATGTTCAAGATGACGTGAAGTGTTGAATACTACTTTATAATGCAGTGGTAAGATAGGATTTGGAATACTGCATCCAGTACAGCCACAATATAAAGATGTTCAGACTCCAGAAATTTATAGAGTGCAGAGAAGAGCAACAGAGACGGTTAGGGGAATGGACCTATTTGCCCCCTGGTGCTGGGAACCTAGAGGAAAAACCTGGGAAGCTTCTTGTTGTCTGGGGTGGCAAATAGGTCCAGGACTGGAGGTCCGAAGTGTTCTGTCAGTTCCTGGAATATGTCTGGATGCAGGCACCACACTGTGGCTCTGCTGAGTCAGTCTGCTTCCATGTTGCTCACCCCTGAAATATGTTCCGTCCTTAGGGACAGAATATGTCTCTCCACTCGGAGGCCCTTGAATGGGACCCCCTTGGTGGTTTATATGGCCTGGGTGGCCACATCTGTCAGGATGAGCATGTGCCATCCTGACACAGAGTTCTTGAATTTCTTGAGTGCCAGGTGTCAACTTGTAAAGCGTTGCCATGACTATTGTCAGGTTGGCATTGGAGGGAGGATTCCATGCATACCTTCGGCCAGAGTCGGATCTCATATTTCTACAACCTTGTTGGTGAATGTGATTTATGACCCAGACAGAGGGGAGGGGACACAGGGGTAAAGTTCAAACGCAATTAAGTGGAAGTCAGTTTTGGCTCCGCAGGAGAACATGCCAGAAATGTTGATCCTAATAAATGAATGGATTTCTTTTGAACTTTGTCTCGAGGCTCGTAAGTTAATTAGGTCATCTTCTGGGAACTTCACACCAGGTGCGCAGCCCTCACTTCCAATTAATTGATATTGTGGCTCAGATCTGAGTCCACTGACCTTGGGCCATCAACGAATTTCTTGAGTGCAGAGAAGAGCAACAGAGACAATTAGGGGAGTGGAGGCTAAAGCCAGTGAAGAACATTGGCAGGAATTGGGTTTGTCTAGTCCGGAAGAAAGAAGGACCAACGGTGACATAATAGCAGTCTTTCAATATTTGAGGGGCTGCCACAAGAAAAGGGGGTGTCTATTCTCTAAAGCACTTGACAGCAGGACAAGAAACAATGAATGGAAACTAAGCAAGGAGAGAAGCAACCCAGAACTAAGGAGAAATTTACTGAGAATTAGAACTATTAATGGCTTTGAGCCAATTACCAGGAGACTCTGAGTTCTAGGTCCACCTTTACATGAAAGCTGGCTGAGTGATTTAAGACCAGTCCCTCTCGCTTTCAGCCCAACTCCCCTCACAGGGTTGTTGTGGAGAAAAGAGGAGGAAATATTAGGTATGTTCAGCACCTTGAATTATTGATAAACATAAGAAAGGTGGGATATAAATCAATATTTGCGGGATCGTATCCTGCCCCATACATCCCTTCGGCCGATTCGCTCACACAGAGAGGGACTCCTCCGGGTGCCGTCCACTAGGCTGTGCCAGCGGGCAACGCCTAGGGGAAGGGCCTTCTCTGTGATGGGCCCGACCCTCTGGAATGACCTTCCCCCTGACATTAGAATGACTACGGACCTCCGCTCCTTCCGTCAGAAACTCAAAACCCACCTGTTTCAGCTAGCCGGCCTGGTCTAATCCCAGCTTTCCCACCTCAGTTTGTATTTTTAATAATAATTTAATAATAATAATAATTTTTATTTGATTAGCCGCAACCCTCTCCCGAAGGACTCGGGGCGGCGTACAATCAAAACAGATTAAAATACACATAAGACAAACATATATACAAAAAGAACAGAGACATATACATATGTGCATGGAGGAGAGTTGACTTATAAGTGAAAGACAATTAAAAACACAATTTAAAATCCCCTTAAATAAAATTACTAAATTAAAAAACCCATCAGGAGCGTTACGAAGTTATGGTTGAGCCAGGCCAGCTATTTGGAAAAGGTGGGTCTTGAGCTTGACACGGAAGGAGCGGAGGTCAGTAGTGGTCCTAATATCCGGGGGGAGGTCATTCCACAGGGCTGGGCCCGCCACAGAGAAGGCTCTGCTCCTAGGCGCCGCCCCTCGGCACTGTCTGGTGGACGGCACCTGGAGAAGTCCCTCTCTGTGCGAGCGGATGGGTCGTAGGGATGTATGGGGCAGAATACGATCCCGCAGGTAACTAGGTCCTGAGCCATGGAGCGCTTTAAAGATCGTAATCAAGACCTTGAAACGCATTTTAAATTTTTATGATTGGTTTTATGGTCTTAAGTTTTTAATTTTTATAAATTGGTACAGGGGCTATTTAATCTAATTTTAGCTATGTATACTATTGTTTGTATGGTTTTTAAATTTATACCTGTACACCGCCCCGAGTCCCTTCGGGGAGAGGGGGCGGTCTAGAAATCTAATAAATTAATTAATTAAATTAATGACTAAGTAAAAATAAGAGGCAAATTACAGTGTAGAAGTGCCATTTGAGCATGGCTCATCAAAGGTACCATGTTTTCCCCAAACTCAGACTGGTCTTATAATTTTTTGCTCCAAAAGACGCATTAGAACAGGGGTGTCCAAACTTGGCAACTTTAAGACTTGTGGACTTCAACTTCCAGAATTCCCCAGCCAGCTCTGCTGGCTGGGGAATTCTGGGAGTTGAAGTCCACAAGTCTTAAAGTTGCCAAGTTTGGACACCCCTGCATTAGAACTTATTTTCTGGTTAGGTCTTATTTTGGGGAAAATATGGTACTAAATGAGTCCATCTGTGCTGGTGATCTTAACTCGGGCTTATTTTTGGGGTAGGGATTATATTACGAGCATTCTGTAAAATCATGCTAGGGCTTATTTTCCGGTTGGGTCTTAATTTCGGGGAAACAGGGTAACAAAGAAACTTTCTGCCCCTTAAGCTGAAACCTGCAGTAGAAGAGAACCATTCCAAGAATGGCTGCATTATATTTCCAGATACAGTGTCTGGAGTGTTGGAAAGATAAGCAAAAAGTGAAGACTAGTGAATGAAGGCAGACTGTACTGCTTAAAGGAGAAAAGGTCTATTAGTAGCCTTGACTGTCAAAGGTGTTAAATATAAATCACAGATGCCCCAGCCTCACCAGTACTTTGGCAGTGTTTCTTCTTTTAGACAAGACTGGGGAAGACTTGTTAAAGGTTTCTCTGTCCGAGGCATGGCTTGGTTTAGAGCTCATGAAGCAATGAAAATCCATTCGTCTGTGGAGACCATAACTTGGTCCTTAACGCCAATAAGACCAAGGAGCTTAGAGTGGACTATAGAAGGAACAGATCAGACATTCAACCCTCCGTTATCAATGGAGGCCGAGTGGAGCAAGTGGCAAGTTTTAAGTTTCTGGGTGTTGTCTTAAAAGAGAACCTGAGACCTGGGGACCTCCCATTGCAGCCCTGGTCAAAAGGGTCCAGCAGAGATGATACTATCTGAGACTTCTCAGGAAACAACAACTGAACGGAAAATTGCTGGTGACCTTCTACGGCTGCACCATAGAGAGTATTTTAACTCACTGCACCTGTGTCCAGTTTGCCAATTGCACAATGACAGATAGGACAGTGCTCCGGAAGGTTAACTTCATTGCCCAGAGGATCATGGGTTGCCCCCTCCCCTCCTTGGAAGAGCTTTAGAGCTCCCGCTGCCTTAAGAAAGTTCAAAACTTTCTTAAAGATGCATCTCATCCTGGGTCCATCCTCTTTTTTTTGAACTATTACCATCTGGCAGACGGTACAGGATAATAAAAACAAGGACAAATAGGCGGAAAAACAGCTTCTACCCCAGAGCAGGAACCTTATTGAATTCCACTGTATAGTGAAATATTAATGCAATATCGGGTTTTCAATTCAATTGTATAGAATGTGAAGGATGTGTCTTTGTGTTTTTATTTTTATAGTTATAATGTCCACTGAAGACGGCATTTAATTTCATTGTACGAGGTGCAATGACAAAGTAAAGTAAACTAAACTAATTTTCAGCTATTGACTGAGATGGGTGGCTATGGAATAAATAAATTGGTAAGAATATTTGCGTGTCTGGCCTAAGCAGATTATGCATTTCATTCAGGAGTACCTTTTTTGTGAGGTGAAATCCTTGTGTATCCCCAACAAGACTGGTGGGGTAAGCAACTCTGTATAGACGGAGAGCAACACACACACACACCATCTAGCGCTGATGATGTTACTAAGTTGGGTAGTGAAATGTCTACAGGAAAACATCCTAGCTCAGGGAGCACCAAGGACTCCACTGCTCTTCTCTTCCTCTTTCTCCTTCTTTTTCCTTTTCTTCTCTTTCTCCCCTTCCCCTCTTTCACTTCACAAACTCCACTCCCTTCTAGCCCTGATGATCTTACTTAAATGGGTAGCGAAACACATCCGCAAGAAAACAACCAAGCTCAGAGAGCACCAAGGACTCCCTGCTTCAATCCCAAGCTACATATATGTTCTTCTATATTTGTGAGGATTTCTTTTTTTAAAAAAAAAACAACCCATTTTTATCTGTTTCCAAATATTTTCTAACTCAGTTTTCTGAAAGCCTCCAAGATTCCTATAAATCATTAAACTGCAAGGCAGAAAGGGAGCAGGGCCGTCTTAATGAATTGTTCTATCACAATTAATAGGCATTTTGTCGTGCAGGCATTTAGTATCTCAATGCTTCCTTTTGCATAGGAAACCGGCTTGCCTTCTCAAAGCTTAGGAGGGTTTATCTTCGCTGATAATTGCTAATTTTCTGATCATGAGTTCTTTTATTATTTCTTTGGAGCTGGCCCTTCCTATCTGCGGTATGTACCAGCTGTATATCTTTAAAACATGCTTGAAGAATAATTAGTGCTATTTTTTCTTTCTTTCTCTGTCTCCCCCCACCCCCACCCCCTTAGGGGAAAGCTGGGGTCATGCAGCTACGATACGTTTAATTTTGCACTGGAATAAAAACCAGAGGTGAGTTTAAAAATGGATACCAATCAGTGAAATTAGTAACTAAACCCAAGGGTACACTCAATTACCTTTTCTACTTCTCTTCTCATCTTGCCTTTAGCGTGTACCAGCTGTGGAGTGAAAATTCTGCCTTTAATTTAAATACTTACCTAAAAACTGGCTACAACAAAGTTCACAAAAATTATTTCAAAAACTGCCCCCCCCTCCCCCAAAAAAGGGAACAGCCTATATGCAGCTAGACAGGAAAAAGTTGTCCAAGTAGTCCTCAACTTGCAACAGTTCGCTTAGTGTCCGCTCAATGTAACAACAGCACTGAAAGGTTTTCACGCTTATGACGCTTGCAACATCCTCATGGTCACATGATCAAAATTCCTACGCTTGGCAATTGATTCATATTTATGACGGCTGCAGTGTCCTTGGGTCACGTGATCACCTTTCGCGGCTTTTTGACAAACGAAAGTCCACGGGAAGCCAGATTCACTGAACAACCTGTGAAACTAACTTAACCGCTGCAATAATTCACTTAACAATGGTGGCAAGGAAGTAAACGTAAAATGAGGCAAATCTCACTTGACAAATGTCTCACTTCGCAACATAAATTTTGGGCTCAGTTGTGATCATAACTTGAGGACTAACTGTGATAACTACATAAACCACAAACTAGCGAACCATTTTATACACTAGCCTAGTTTGTTGTCCAGAACAGCACATATGATTTGCTAATAATTCAGTGTCTTGAAAGCCTGAAAACTGAGTCAAGTATACAGTATCAAGTTCGAAATTTTCAAGCCAACAAGAAAAAGAATTCCCGTTGACATGCCTCAACTTCTACACCTCTTCAGACATTCTAAAAATAAAACACAAAAAAGGACTTTAAGAGACAAGTAGCAAAATCTGCCTACCTATGCCAGAACCAGCCAGTTCTTTTTAGTAACATTGAAGTTGAGGTGTACAGATCTTTGTGAACAAAATACATAAAAAGCCGATTTAGATGCAGGGGGGGGGGGGGGGGGATGAATAGCATAATGTAAATACGAATGACAACTTACCGTGTTTCCCCGAAAATAGGACAGGGTCAGATTGGGAGCTCGACTATCAGGCGGCAGCCCTAACATGGCTAAAGGACTGGATTCAACTAAAAAATAAAAGAATCCTTATGCTAGAAGGCCACTATCTCCAACTAGGATGGCATGGCTTCCTCTGGGAGGGAAAGAATAAATCTCATTCCTACTTCCAGAGTCATATAGTAAGGGATGCCCTGTTTAGGGTCTGGGAAAAATATTAAAAAAACCTACTCCCTGAAAATCCCAAACTGGTTATCAACGATGTAGGCAATGACATATCCAAATACTATAGATCTCAGTAAAATGGTAAGCTGTGCAGAGCTCTTAGACGAAAAAGGAGAACTAAAATCAGTACAAGATCTGAAAACACAAGGAATAAATATGGAATGGTGGACCTGTTTACAAATTAAAGCAAGATTTAAAAAAGATCGGAAGCAATACGGAATACACGAGAAACACATGGAATTAGATAAAATATTACTAGGAATGGGAGGAAAAATGATTACTAGATTATATAATTTTCTTCTGAGATATAAAATGGAGGAAGAGACGGTAAAGGAGACAATGATTAGCTGGGGAAGAAATTTTGGCCATAATATAGAGTTAGAAAAATGGGATAAACATGGGAAAGAAATTATAAATTCAAGACATGGTCTTATTATAATTTATATTTTATATAAATTATAAATTTAAGACATGGTCTTATTTTCTTTTGACACCTGAAATAAATGCTTGGCCTTCTTTTTTGGGGAGGTCTTATTATTTTTGAGGTGCAGGAGGCAGCGAGCGTGGTCACCTCAGGGCTGCTGCTGTGTTGCAATATTTTTTGGGGGGGGGCTTATTTTTGGGGAAACAGGGCATCTTAACCTGAAGGGTAAATAAATTCTTGGAGAGACTGCATCAGGGGCTGTTCTGTCCCTTTAACGTAGCTTGCAATTCTGGGCAACAACCTTATCCAAAGCACTCAGCTACAAAACCTATCTAAACATCGACATTTTAAAGACAAAAGTGTGAGACTGCAAGACAGCAATGTGTTAGCAGAGACAGCCTTCCTTTTTATACCATGGGGGAAACCTGTAGAAAATGAGAGCTTTGTATTAAAGGCAATAAACCGAGTTAAGCTGTTCCTTTGTAACCTTGTTTTGCCCAGGATCCTGGGTGGATTCTCGCCGTCCCTCTTTGTTTTAGAGCTGGAACACAGTGTAGCCTTAGCCGTTATGCAATTATTGTGTTTAAACCTAATACCCCTCCCCTCCGCCCAGCGCTTTTAAGTGTGTGTCACTTTACTTCAAACACAGATATCCATGGCATCTGAAGGGCACCTGGTGGAATTCTATTTGAGAGCCTCTTAAAAACATGACAGGGTATCTCACGATTAAGGCTATTTCTATCAAGTACACCCACCAATTTAAATGTTCTAAGGAATTCCCTATGCAACGAAATGTGATGTGATAATCTTCCTTGGGCGGTAATTACTTGCTTTCTAATAGAACAGCACCAAGAGAAGAAAAGAAACCCAGAGCCCTAAAAATAATTAACAGGAATCTTGGCAGGTTATCTCAGAGGAAGGCTGAGTATTTTCCTGGGGTATAGCAAGTTCAGAAGCTCTCCCTCCCTCTGGGTTTTAGCGGGAGGTTCTCAAATTAGATTTTAGATTGAACCAAAAAAAAAATATCGGTGCAGTTACAATTGCTTCAAAAGATTTATTCCATCCCTTTGTTTCTAAAAAAAATGCCACTTAAGAAAGTAAAAATTGTGAACTTGAAATAAGTTAAGAATGCAGAATTGCAAAGCAGGCCAGGTTTCTACAGCCATTTCTCTTTTTCAAACACAGCCGCTATTTTCTGTTCTTTACTGTTCATGTCAGACCGTCTGTCACAAGTTGTAAAATACCGTTGACCGTATCTATACTCTTTTAAATTAAGACAGTAGGGCACTGTTTTTCAGCCTCAGCAACTTGAAAATATATGGATTTCACATCCCAGAATTCCCCAGCATGGACTTGAAAAAGTTGCTGAGGTTGTGAAACACTGCAATACAGCAATCAACGCACCACAAAATAAAAATGATGTTCAGACTCTAGAAAGAGTACAGAGCAACAAAGAGGATTAGGGGACTGGAGGCTAAAACATATAAAGAACGGTTGCTGGAATTGGGGATGTCTAGTTTGATGAAAAGAAGGACCAGGGGTGACATGATAGCAGTCTTCCAATATCTCAGGGGCTGCCCAAAAAGAAGAGGGAGTCAAGCTGTTCTCCAAAGCACCTGAAGGACAAGAAGCGATAGGTGGGATCAAAGAGAGAAGCAACCTCGAACTAAGGAGAAATTTCCTGAACAATTAATCAGTGAAATGACTTATGTCCAGAAGTTGTGAATGCTCCAACACTGGAGATTGTCAAGAAGAGACTGGATAAGCATCCGTCCAGAATGGTATAAGGTCACCTGCTTAAGTAGGGTTGAACTAGAAGACATCTAAGGTCCTTTCCAACTCTGTTATTCTGTTGTCTTCGGGA
Source organism: Natrix natrix natrix (assembly GCA_029891615.1). NCBI lineage: Eukaryota > Metazoa > Chordata > Lepidosauria > Squamata > Natricidae > Natrix > Natrix natrix. Next base: position 2,931,333 of record JAKRSK010010635.1, on the reverse strand, counting down.
AAGTTCCTCTGTGCAAGCTTGTTAAAAAGGAATAGGAACCATTCCAGCTGTCTAGATCCTTGTTTGTGACCATTCAAACTTACAATAATGATGAATGAATGGTATTTATGACTGGACCCATGTCTGCCATTATGGTGTGCCATGGTCAGAATTTGTGATGTTCCAGCAAGCAAAATATAATATTTTCCTCATTCGTTGAATTGATTATGTCCTTTCACTGACTAATAGCAATGATGTAATACTCTCTATAATTCTCTAATAATACTCTAATAATTCCCTGACTCTGTAATAATGAAATAAAATAACATAAACACAAATACTGTATTTTTCGGAGTATAAGATGCACCTTTTTCCCTCAAAAAAGAGGCTGAAAATCTGGGTGCATCTTATACACTGAATGCAGCATTTTTGGCCGCCCAGAACCCCGCCCCCTTTGCAAAAATGGCCGTGCATAACCTTTAGGATGCTTCCAGAATGCTCCTGGGGGCTGGGGAGGGCAGAAATGAGTGAAAAACGGGCCGTTTTTTGCTTGTTTCCCCCCCATCCCCCAGGACCACTGTATAAGCCTCCTAAAGGCTATGCGTGCCCTTTTTTTGACAAAAAACGGGCCCGTTTTTGAGAGGTCTGCAGAGTACAAAAACTTTTTTTAAATTTGCCTCTTCGAAATCTTGGTGCGTCTTATACTCCAGTGTGTCTTATACTCCAAAAATACAGTAATTGCCAGTGAAATGCAGGGAGCTTAATGTTATTCAACTTTTTTCCACCTCAACGTTAGTCCATGTCACTGAAGTAATCGTGATTGTTTGTTTATTGTTTATTTCCAGGTTGGCAACGTTGTATAAGTCTCCAAGTCAGAAGGAGTCAACCGTACCCTTTTGCATTACAGTAAGTACAATTGCGGAAGAGGCCAAAACCGGGAAGAGCAAGGTGAAAATGAAATGCTAACAATGAAGGGAGCACAACCCTAGCCACACATCTTCATGATAAACCTGTGATAGTTTGCTTATTTGTGTCAGAAGCATCACAATTAAAATACGGCATCCTACCGGTAGTACTTGACTTACGACCACGATTGAGCCCAAAAATGTTGTTGTGAAGTGAAACATTTGTTAAGTGAATTGACCTCATTTTACAACCTTTTGTGCCAGAGTTGTTGAGTGGAATCACAGCAGTTGTTAAATTAGTAACACGGTCGTTAAGGGAATCTGGTTTCCCCATTGATTTTGCTTGTAAGAAGGTCACAAAAAGTGGTCACATGTCCCTGGGACACTGCAACCCTTAGAAATATGAGTCAGTTTGCTAAGTATCCTAATTTTGATCACGTGACTAAGGGGGTACTGCAATCTTTGTAAGAATGAAAAATACTTTTTTCAGTGCTGTTGTAACTTTCAATTGTCAACTTAACAAACTGTTGTAAGTTGAGGCTTACTTACAATACAAATACAATAGCAGTACAACCCCCTGCCTAGGCAGGAAACCCTACATCACTTCTGACAAATGGCTATCCAACATCTTCTTAAAGACTTCCAATGTTGGGGCATTCACAACTTCTGGAGGCAACTTCTGTTCCACTGATTAATTGTTCTAACTGTCAGGAAGTTTCTCCTCGGTTCTAAGTTGCTTTTCTCCTTGATTAGTTTCCACCCATTGCTTCTTCTTCTACCCTCAGGTGCCTTGGAGAATAGTTTGACTCCCTCTTCTTTGTGGCATCCCCTGAGATATTGGAAGACTGCTATCCTGTCTCCCCTGGTCCTTCTCTTGTATATAATATAAAACACAAGATTAAAACATGTACAATTTAAACAGATTTTACCCAGAAATCAGCAACATTAATTGAGTTCTATCACTCTGCCATGATACCCTCAAGTGTACATCGATCGGGACACGAAGGGCAGGTGTACATATGTGTTGTCTGCGTGTCACCACAATCGCAAAGAGTAGAAGCCTCCTTATAGCCCCGTGATGGCAAACCTGTGGCATGCGGAGCCCTCTCTGCGGGCAGGCGAGCCATTGCCCCAGCTCAACTTTACCGCGCATGCACGCGCGCGCCTCCGCCGGCCAGCTAGTTTTCAAATCTCTACCGTGCAAGCGCTGGGGGGCAGAGCACATGCAGGAGATGTACACACATGCACTGAGGGTACGGTGCGCCCACCTTTCTGTCCCAGGAGGCTGCAGGGAAGCCTGCTAGGCCCAAAATGGGGCATGGAGGGGTTGCTGGGGGGGGGGGCCTGTGCATGTATGTGCAGGGGGGGGGATGTTGCGCACACATTGAATTTTGGGTTTGGGCACATGACGCCAAAGGGGTTAGCCATCACTATTATAGCCCCTTTTGTTCAGAGTGTCTCTGGATTTTGTTGCACCCGTGCGCAGTCCATTCAGTGCTTTCCATACTTCCCAGCTTCGCCAGGCCCAGGTGCCAGTTCCTCCACTGGTTCCATCCAGGACGGGTTCTTTGTACTTTTCCATAGATCCATTCTGTTTGCAGAGAAAAGCAGCCGCAGACAGAGAGAGATTCAAATCATCGTGTCTAGACAACATCCTCTCTATGGCTCACAAGCAGCTCAGCAAGGACTGAAATCCAGGGAAAGTTTCGTCAGGTCAACCTGTGACAGTCATGTCCCTCTTGGCTCCTTTCAGACGCCGTGCACAGCATGGGTTCGTTATCTGCTGATTGATGGGGTCATCTAATACTTTTCATTTTTGGATCTCTCTCAACAAATCATGACTTGAAGCTACCGCTCTGTTTTCGTTTCCCATCTGCTCAACCCTCCCAACATCTCAGAGGGCAGAATTTTAAATAATGTTAGACAACTCGCAACCTGTGGGGTCATCTTTTCAGAGATATTTCCTTCCCAGCTTCCTTCAACGATAGCAGAGATTCTACTTCGGGAACATACCCAGAGATGTATCTGCCCTAAAAGTAGCCTGTGTCGAACTGCCAAACATCAGGAGTTTAAGGACTAGAATGACAAGAGTTGGAAGGGACCTTGGAGGTCTTCTAGTCCAACCCCCTGCTCAAGCAGGAGACTCTATATCAGCAATGGCGAACCTTTTTTGGCTCGCGTGCCATAAGGGGGGAGCACAGGGGGATCGTGTGCGGGCATGTGGCACCCATAATGCAATGCGTAATCCCCCAAGTGCGCATTCATGCACTGCAGGCACGACCCCCCCCCCCCCATTTTTGCATGCTTTTTTCGCCCTCCCCAGGCTCCAGAGGCTTCAGGGACAGCCTCCCCCGCCCCCCCAGAAGCCCTCCAGAGGCTTCAAGCCTCCGAAGCAGTCAAAATGACCCTCCGAGCAAACCGGAAGTCCGTTCCTGAACTTCTGGTTTGCCCGTAGGGCCGGTTTTTTGCGCTCCGGAGGCTTCAGGGAAGCTCATGAAACCTCCGGAAGGCCTCCAGGAGGGCGGGGGAGGCTCTTTTCACCCTCCCCAGGCTCCTATAAAGCCTCTGGAGCCTGGGGAGGGCGAAAAATGGCTTTAAAAAAGGGTGAACTCACGTGCCCTGACAAATGGCTCTGCGTGCCACCTGTGGCGCGTGCCATGGTTCGCCATCACTGCTCTATATCATTTTAAACAAATTTCTGTCCTGTCTCTTCTTACAAGTCTCCAGTGATGACACACCCACAACTTCTGGAGGCAAGTCAATCCGCAGATAGGATGGGATAGAATTGTTCTCACTGTCAGGAATTTTCTCCTTAGTTCTAGGTTGGTTCTCTCCTTTATTAGCTTCCATCCATTTTTTTTTTTTTTTTTTGACCACTGGAAATGGTTTGTGACATTTTGCATCCTGTCATATAAAACAGTTTATGATCATTTCTAGGTCATAAAATCTTTTTATATAGTTTGCTGGCTTTCAATTCCACGGCACTCATTCCACAGTTCTGTATTTTTAATTATTTATTAAATTTTTATGCTGCCCATCTCCCCTGCAAGGAACTGGCTATCTTACCTGTTATAAAACAGGTAAAAAATAATTGAAAGATTAAAACCACACATTTGGGATGCATTCTCTAAGTGAGCCCCTTTGGTTCCAAAATTGTTGCCCCGCAAAGTGCCATTTTCCTCAGTGAAAGGTTACAACAAGACAAACAGGAGAGTTTCAGTAGTATGTAAATTCCAAACATCAAACTAAGGATGAAAGACATGATGCATTTGTGACCTATTTATGGTTCTTATTCTGATTTGCAAGTTAACAAATAAAACACGCCATGCAGATACAGGCCATATCCATAATTCGTTTCCTTAGCTACGGCTTGACATTATGTCTGCATTGAGCAACTGTACTCTGCTCATTCTCTATCCAGTCTCAAACCATCCCTCTCATAAATTATAAATTTGGAAGGGAACATTTAGGTCGGGGTGTCGAAACTCGATTTCATTGAGGGCTGCATCAGGGTTGTGTTTGACCTCGGGGAGCCATGGTCAGCTCGACGTGGCCAGCTCAGGTTCACTCTTGAGGTCGCCTGTGGAGACTCAAGTGTTCTGCCAGCGAAAACGGAGTTAGGGAAGCCCCCTCCTGAGCTCCGATTTTGCTGGCAAAGAGTTGCAGGAGGCCGTCGTAGCCGAAAACGGAGCTCCATGTTCTCTGGCCCCGCGGACTAGTCTTTCGCTGTTTCCAGGGCGGGCCAGATCTAAGTACCCTGTGGGCTGGATCCACATTATGTTTGACACCCCTGATTTAGGTCATCAGGTGTCCTGCTCTTTTCCTTAATCAAATCCTTCTTCACAGGATGATGATGTTTAGTCGAGGATGACTCTCGGCGATTCTGTGGGCCAGGCCTCTCCTCGTCTTCCAATCAGGAACTATTTTTTGGAGGTTTTCTACGCTCTGGCTGGTGTCAGCTTTGGTAGCACTTCACTGAATAGCTGGTACATTGATTCTTTTCCCTTTAAACCTATTCGAAGTTGCCCTTCTTATGACTCTTAACTCCTTTTGACAAACTCGGTTTCTTCTGAGCTCTCGCGCTCTTGACACCATCTCAGTAATCCTGGGCTGCCTGTGTCTACAAACCATCTTTGATGTTTTTGATCCTCTCTCTGTCTTTTATTTGAATTTTTTTTCGGAATTTCATGAAGGTAATTTTTGTGCAGGTACGATGGCATTTTATACCGTCCTCAATATTTCCTCGGTGGGATTTTTCGTAGTTGTTTTCCTTGTGAAGTGAAAGGTCCTACTTCTTATTAGTTAGTAAGTTCGTTTACGGGAGGTCCTTGCCTTACAACACTTTGTGGACTGCTCGAAGTTATGACGATACTGAAAAAAGTGACTTACTCCCGTTTTTCACACTTATGGCCGATGCAGCATCCCCATGGTCACCTGATCCAAATTCAGAGGCACGGCAACTGGCATGTACATATGATGGTTGCCGTGTCCTGAGGTCATGTGATCCCCTTTCACGATCTTCTGACAAGAAGAGTCAATGAGGAAGCTGGATTCATTTAACAACCATGCTACTAACTTAACAACTGTAGCGATTCACTTAACACAGGGGTGTCAAACTCTCAACAACACATGTGACGTATCACAATTTTTCCCCTTCGCTAAATCAGGGGTGGGTGTGGTCAGCGCATGACACATCCAGCTCATGACGCTCGACTTTGATACCCCCTGATGCAACAACTATGGAACGAAAGGTCATAAAATGGGACCAAACACCTGTCTCACTTATCAACAAAAATTTTGGTCTCAATTGTGGTAGTAAGTCGAGGACTACCCATACTTGGGTCCTGTAAGTTTCCAAACCTATCTTCTAGCCGAAATGTATGCCTGCCTCACTCCAAAATAATGGATCCAAGGTAAGCTGTAATGTCCGCTTAGTATTACATGGACCTCATGATCTAAATTTAGGACTTGATGACCTAAATGAAGCAAATAACCTGCTTCGCTCCCACATCATTGTAAGATGATGTGGGAATCATTGGGGGGAATCATTGTAAGTGATCTCAACTTATACAGGTAGTCCTCAAATTATAACAGCTCGTTTAGTGACAATTCAAAGTTACAACGGCACTGAAAAAAGTGACTTAGGACCGTTTTGCACACTTATGACACACTTACGATGGTGCAGCATCCCCACGGTCATGGACTCTTACATTCAGATGCTTGGCAATTGGTTCACATTTAAGACCATTGCAGTATCCTGAGGTCACCTGATCCCCTTTTGCAACCTTCTGAAAAGTGAAGTCAATGGGGAATCCAGATTCACTTAACAGCCATCTAACTGACTTCATGACTGCAGCAATTCACTTAACAAATGTGGCAAGTAAATGGGGGGTAAAACTCACTTAACAAATTTCTCACTGAGCAACAGAGATTTTCTGTCTCAATTGTGGTTGTAACTCGAGGACTACCGGTATAGCCAACCCTGAAATTGGCAGGTAGCACTGAATCAGAATGCCAATTGGAATATGACAGGAACTAGGTGTTAACTAGGTGTTAACTAGATGGCACCTGAGGGTAGAGCAAGAAGCAATAGGTGGAAACTAATCAAGGAAAGAAGCAACTTAGAATTGAGGAGAAACTTCCTGACAGTGAGAACAATTAATCAGTGGAACAGAAGTTGCCTCCAGAAGTTGTGAATGCCCCAACGCTGGAAGTCTTCAAGAAGATGCTGGATAACCATTTGTCTGAAATGGTGTAGGGTTTCCTGCCTAGGCAGGGGGTTGGACTAGAAGACCTCCAAGGTCCCTTCCAGTTCTGCTATTGTATTGTATTATTGTATTGTATTGTATTAAGTGGACTGAATACGGTGCAGAATCACAAAAACTTCCCAGGTATTCTTGATGGCATTTGAAACGCCTTGAGTATCATCCTGAAATAAATATTGAAACTAGCCACATTTCATGGGCTGTTTTCTGCAGAGCATGGAGCTAAGCCAAAAACAATTTTAAACTGCTCTTCAAATGTCAAAAGCGCACAGCTTACCAAACTATAAGTGTTTGCTGGCCTGGGAGCATGTTGCCATAGCATTTCCTATGGAAGTTTAGAAGTGTCTTTTGAGTTCTGAGTGTGTTTTGGGATCACCAAAGAAGAACTATGAATATTGCGACGACGGGGGTTTAAATCAACCCTGGCAATTCCTTTCCCACGGCTCCAGAAGGGCATAGAAAGGAAGAGCTGTCCTTGCTTTCTCTTTTCATTCCCTCAGTTCTTCTTCCATTGGGGAGGAAAACATGGTTTATTTATTCATCATATTTAGAAACCATCTGTCTCATTGTTTGGCCTCCGTGATCTACTATGTGGAAACCGCCATGACCTGAATTAGCCTCACTGCTCTGAATACAGGTTGTCCTCTACCTAAGACTACAATTCAGCCCCAAATTTTCCAATGGCTAAGCATGAGAGTCGTTAAGTGAGTTTTGCTCCATTTTCTTGCCACAGTTCTTAAGGGAATCGCCGCAGTTGTTAAGTTAGTCACACATTTGTTAAGGAAATCTGGCTTCCCCACGGACTCTGCTTGTCAGAAGGTCGCAACCATCATAAATCCATGCCGGTTTGAATCCTGATCGTGTAACCAAGGGACGCTGCAACTGTCATAAAGTGTGAAAACCGGTCATTTTTTTCCCCATGCCATTATAACTTCGAACAGTCACTCAACGAACGGTTGTAAAGTTGAGGACTTTACAGCCTAATCGGTTATAAAGTCTTAGGTCTTCTAGTGAAAACTGCCTCTTGCTTGGTTCTTGGCAAAGCCCATCGGTCACAGTTTTATTTTAGGGGCGATACTGTCGTGATTGCACAGACGGCAGCTGTATGATAGCTTTTGGCAGAACAGTGAGGGTGGAAATCATAAATGTAAAAATCATTTTCTCAGAGCTCTTCCTGACAGAAAAATTAGTCACAGAAAACTGTCAGTTCCTACGACACAAAGTTTAAGTAACTCTTTCTCTCTGCTTAGAAAATGCCACTATAAATAGAATAAACTACCGGATCTCTAGTGTTGTGACTACATTCTCTCTCTGTCTCTGTCTCTCTGTGTGTGTCTGTCTCTCTGTCTCTCTCTCTCTGTCTGTCTCTCTCTCTCTCTGTCTCTCTCTCTGTCTCTCTCTCTCTCACCTCCCTCTTTCTCCCTCTTTCTCTCCCCCTCCCTCCTTTCCCCCCTCTCTCGCCAGATTTACTTAAGAACCATATCACTAATTTAATAACTGCAGTGCAGTAACAACTCTGGCAAGAAAGGTCATAACATGGGGCAAAATTCACTTAACAAAGGTCTCACTTAGCAACATAAATTTTGGCATCAATTGTGGAGGTTATGTCTAGGACTACCTGTACTTTAATGGCACTTCAGTTTTAATGTAGAGATTGCAATATTTACCTCATCTTAATTCGCCACCCTCTTGAAGTATGGAACATTATTTCATTCCAATAGTGAATTCACAGTGCTAAAAATGGTTCTAAAAAGGTGACAATGCTAAAACCGGCTAAGAAACACCCTGGAATAAAAATTTTAAGAAATTATTTTTCCCATTTTCGGCCTCACAGAGCAATGGGGTTTCAGTTTGCTAAATCTGTAAACAGCCAATTCATGTTTATGTTTTGGACTAATATTCTGCCACAAATCTAGAACCTTGACCCAAAGATGCTTTTTCAGAAGGCAACTAGGGCTTTCTTGTTTTTTCTTTGAAGAGGTTTCGCTTCTCATCCAAGAAGCTTCCTCAGCTCTGACAGGATGGTGAGGGAATGAAAGGATTTATATTCCTTGCAGACAGCTGTTCATTTGCATCCTTTTGGAGAGACATTGAGGCCACTTGAAGCTTCTTCAACTCTGATTGGATGGTGGGGAATGGAAGGATTTATATTCCTTGCAGACAGCTGTTCATTTGCATCCTTTTAGAGAGTCGTTGAGGCCACTTATCTGTATCCTCAGAGTCACCTGAGTAATGCTAATGGCTCTTGTAGTCTACTCAGGTGACCCTGGGGACACAGGTAAAGCTCCAAGTGGCCTCAACGACTCTCTCAAAGGATGCAAATGACCAGCTGTCTGCAAGGAGTATAAATCCTTCCATTCCCCACCATCCAATCAGAGTTGAAGAAGCTTCAAGTGGCCTCAATGTCTCTCTAAAAAGGATGCAAATGACCAGCTGTCTGCAAGGAGTATAAATCCTTCCATTCCCCACTATTTTGTCAGAGTTGAAGAAGCTTCCAAGTGGCCTCAATGTCTCTCTAAAAGGATGCAAATGACCAGCTGTCTGCAAGGAATATAAATCCTCCCTTCCGTTCCTCACTATCCAATCAGAACTGAAGAAGCTCCAAGTGGCCTCAACAACTCTCTCAAAGGATGCAAATGACCAGCTGTCTGCAAGGAGTATAAATCCTTCCATTCCCCACTATCTTGTCAGATCTGAAGAAGCTTCTTGGATGAGAAGGGAAACGTCTTCAAAGACAAACCAGAAAGTCCAATTGCCTCCTGAAAAAAAACACCTTTCGGGCAACCATGACAGAGAATCTCTACTGACTCAAATCTAGAGCCTTACTTTTACTTTATTTTCTTGTTTTAACTGTTTCTCATTTTGGGGGCTGGAGTGTTTTAGCTGCCCATTTTTGGCTTCAGGAACCCAATTTCCATGACGAGCTGCTGAGGCAGCCCTGAAATATTTCTGCTTCATTCTATTCGCGGAATTATTTGGGGCCGCTTTTGAAAGAGTGGTGGTGGTGACTTGCCTAAATACTGTGGAAATCAATTCCTCTCCTTATCTGTCCTTTTAAAAAGGGATCGGTGGCTCTGCAGCTCTGCTCATCGTCTCGGAGATAAGTCATTTGTGTTACAGATCAAGCTGGGTCTTCCTTGTCATTTTATAGCCCTTGCTCAGGCCACAATTTTCACATCCTGCCAGCTTGAGATGGCATCTCTCCTGCAACAAATTTGCTGCTTCCTTGAGCAATTGGTAGCCACCCGCCGTTTTCCCATTTTTAAGAGCAGGCAGGGGAACACTGGGGGAATAATTACTTATTAGGGGACTAATTCTGAGCGTAAGAAAAGAACAGAGAGATAGGATTTCCCCCACCGATTTTGGCAGAGAAGTTAGCCTTGTCCTTTAACCGTGACTTAGCTGCAGTGATCCCATCTGTCACTCTGCGGGAGGATTTGAAAAGCAAGGCTAACCTTTCAGTTCCTCACAGATCACTTCTTTGCAGAGCTCCCTCTTTCCAAATATTTTTTCATAAGAAATTTGAAAACAGGTAACATCAAATGCATTTGATATATTTGGCAGCATTCAGCCAGGGTGGATTTTTTTTAAATGTATGAATTATCTATTTCTTCTTCTTCCTCTTCTTCTTCCTCTTCCTCTTCTTCTTCTTCTTCTTTTCTTCTTCTTCTTCTTCTCCTCCTCCTCCTCCTCTTCCTTCCTTCCTTCCTTTCTTCTTCTTCTCCTCCTCCTCCTCCTCCTCCTCCTCCTCTCCTCTTCTTCCTCCTCACATGGGTTTTTTTTAATTATTAGTGTCTGGCGGTTGTTAGCTTGTAGTCTTATTTTTCTTTATTTTGTTTTTTAACTTTGGAGGGGGAGGGAATGTTAAAATTAAAGAAAGAAAAGAACAGATACATGAATTGCATCTTTGCTTCCCCTATTTGAGTGGGTGAGTGGGGTGTGTCTCAAATTGCATCTTGCCATTGAAAAGGTATAGTATGTAAGCCTGCTGTGTGTGTGTTTCTTGTGTTCCCGACCACAATGGAGCCCCAAATTTATGTTGCTAAGTGAGATATTTCTTATGTGAGTTTTGCCCATTTTAGGACATTTCTTGCCACAGCTGTTAAGTGAACCACTGCAGTTGTTGAGTTAGTCACATGGTTGTTAAGTGAATCTGACTTCCCCATTGACTTTGCGGGTCAGAATGTTGCAAAAGGGGATCACGTTACCCTGAAACACACCAGTGGTCATAAATATGAGTCAGTTGCCAAGCTTCAAAATCTTGATCACATGGCCGTGGGGATGCTGCAAAGGTCGTAACTCTGAAAAATGGTCATAAGTCACTGTTTTCAGTTCTGTTGTAATTTTGAACGATCACTAAATCAATAGTTGTAAGTCAAGGACTATACAGGTAGATGTGCTATACAGGTAGTCCTTGACGCACAAAAAATCATTTAGTGACTGTTCAAAGTTACAACAGCACTGAAAACAGTGGCTTCTGACCGTTTTTCACATTTACGACCATTGCACCATCCCCACTGTCACATGATCAAAATTCAGACACTTAGCAAATGACTCATATTTACGACGGCTACAATGTCCCGGGGTCATGTGATCACCTTTTGCGACTTTGACAAGCAAAGTCAATGGGTAAACCAGATTCACTTAACAACTACAATGATTCACTTAACAACTGTGTCAAGAAATGCCCTAAAATTGGACAAAACTCACTTAACTTGTTTAGCAACATATTTTGGGCTCAATTGTGGTCATAAGTAGAGGACTACCTGCATTTTCTACTCCTGATTCTCACACACTATAATGGCTCTACATCTTAATCAGTTACAGTTGTTGGACAGTTTTGTTATTTGTTTTCACAGTCTCATGGATTCAGAGATGTTCAGCATTCAGAGTCAAACCTGACCCCAGCAGAAAACGAAGCAAATCCTCGTAAAAGGCCACGAACAGAGCAGGTAGAAGAACCATGAATCAGAAGAAGCAATTTCGACTACGTTTCTTTTTTAAAATGATAGTTCTACAAGATGCCTATCAAGGTACCTCCGAGAATAACATGAATAAAAAGTGTGAATTCGAAGAATGGTCATTTTCCTTTCGTTGCTTCCTTGTTGTGCCTTCATCTCCACTTCAGCGTTTCTTCAGATACACCTTCAGCATTTGTGCGTCGACAGCACTGCCTCTTATAACATGAGCTTTCCTTAGGGGAAGAAATACGAAATTAGGATTGAAGGATTGAATTATTGGCTCACAGAGGAATAAAACCTATTGGGAGAAAATTCTTCACGGCACCCAAAATTCAAGAGTACAGAATAGCAATAGCACTTAGACTTATATACCGATACACAGTGCTTTACAGCCTTCTCTAAGTGGTTTATAGAGTCAGCCTCTTGCCCCCAACAATCTGGGTCCTCGTTTTACCCAGGACGGGAGGCTGAGTCAACCTGGAGCGTGGTGAGATTTGAACTGACAAATTGCAGGCAGCCGGCAGGCAGCAGAAGTAGCCTGCAGTACTGCACTGTAACCACTGCGCCACCACGGCTCAAAATAAGAGTTAGAAGGTGTTAAGTAAGTAAGCTCCCCGTTAGGAGAGCGAGTGTGCTGAGAAGCATAATGAGAGTGGTATGGAAGAACATGCACAAACCAGCATACAGGGACATCAAACAGTATAAATAATAGTAGTTTACTATGTGGAAATATAGAGGTATTCAGAGTTCAATTTACAGTCCAAGTCATACATAGTTCAGTCAGTCAGTTATCAATGTTCTCAGTTAAGGAATGATCCTTCGAACACAGTCCAGTATCAAACAATCAGTTTAGCACACAAAGCAGCTAACAGTAGCAAAAACATAGTAATTCACAATACATCCACCGATCAGCATCTAACAAACAGAGAGCTAACAGTCATTCTGGCTCCCTCTTATGGCTGCTTGAAGTAACAGCGGCCAATCACAGCAGTACTTAAAGCTACAGTACTACTATCCTAAGCAGAATACGTTAAAATGACATTTCATTGCATTCAGTTCTCAAAAGATATCCATTATGCACATACCCACATACACGGACATATAAGATGGGAGCAATAGGCTGACTCTGTAAACCGCTTAGAGAGGGCTGTGAAGCCGTATATAAGTCTAAGGGCTATTGTTATTTCTGTTCAGATGCTTTAACAATTTAACAACTCACATTTAGGACAGTTGCAGTGTCCCTGGGTCATGTGATCACCTTTTTGTGGTCAAGTCAAGGGGGAAACCCGATTCACCCAGCAACCATGTTACTGATTTAACTGCAGTGATTCACTTAACAACTGTGGCAAGAAAAAGTCGTAAAATGGGGCAAAGCTCAACAACTTTCTCCCTTAACAACGGAAATTTGGGGCTCCATTGTGGTCATTGTTTGAGGACTACCTGTATTGCCCGCTTCAAATCCATTTACGGTCACCGTGCTGAACTCTCACGGCTGATATAGGGCGATGGTGATGTTTGTATAAAAAGCCTAAATGTGAGTTGAAAATTATGTTCCTTCCCATAGAGAGAAATTGTTCCAGGGATTCTCGGCTTTTGTTCGATAATCTCGAAGCAAGAAGAGCAGCAAATGAATCTAAGAAATAAAAGAAAGGCTGAGAGGCAGAATGCAGACCCGACAGGACACAAAATGCCTTTGGAAGAATTTAACATTTTGTTAAAAAAAAAATACCTTGGACAATTCAGGTGAAGGAAGGAAGCTTTTTCGCTGCTGCCAGTTCACGCTACACCTGACCTATTAATAGTGATTTGTGACATCACAAAATACACGGATTAAAATACATGCATCTCTTGAGAAATTCACAGGGGGGGTGGGATGGAAAAGAAAGAAAATGCATGCACCTGCATTTTTCATTTTGCCGTTTTATAGTCAGGATTCAATTCAATTTATTTGATTTCTAGACCGCCCCCTCTCCCCAAAGGGATAGCTTTGCGGTCAAGGAACCCCGAGCATCGGTAAACCCAAACTCTTCTTCCGAATTCAATAGATCCAGTCTTTTTTTTTTATTAAAAATTTCGAGCGCAATCAAAAAGGGGAGGAAAAAAAACCCAAGCCCGATCTGCATAATAAAATATTCAGAGTTCCATTTCGAGAGTGAGACGCGATCCAATTTTGGAATCCGTGAGTCAGACGGAGCTTTCCTAACCAACGTGAAACAAAAGCGAGGGAGCATCCGCGAAGAGGAGGAGGGGGGGAAGGAAGGGGGAGCTGGATGCGATGATTCAGACAAACGTTTTGGCGCAGGAGACGTGGACAAACAAAAGGGACCCACTGTGAACAAGCAAATGCTTCATTTGGGAATAATAGCTGCTTACGTCTTCGCAATGCCGGTTAAGATTTGGGGGTTGACCTACAGAACATGCCTGCTTGGCTATATGGAGAAATGGGGGATGCGTCTTGTGATGTCTTTCCTTAAAAGAACCTGGTTTGTTAACCGATCGACGCGGTGCTTCCTTGGCCATGCTGCAAATAGATCTTTTCCTGATCAATCCAGATTATTTTGGTATGTCAAGGCTTTGATTTACAGTATCTTTGTCAAAGAGGGTTGTTGTTTTTTTTTCTTCTTGACAGCAGCAAACTTATTACTTGGGTGACTTTCCTCTAGGTAATACAATACAATACAATACAATAGTAGAGTTGGAAGGGACCTTGGAGGTCTTCTAGTCCAACCCCTTGCCTAGGCAGGAAACCCCATACCGTTTCAGACAAATAGCTATCCAACATCTTCTTAAAGACTTCCAGTGTTGGGGCATTCACAACTTCTGGGGGCAAATTCTGTTCCACTGATTAATTGTTCTCACTGTCAGGAAATTTCTCCTCTGTTCTAGGTTGCTTCTCTCCTTGATTAGTTTCCACCCATTGCTTCTTGTTCTTCATATACAATACAACACAATAGCAGAGTTGGAAGGGACCTTGGAGGTCTTCTAGTCCAACCCCCTGCCTAGGCAGGAAACCCTATACCGTTTCAGACAAATAGCTATCCAACATCTTCTTAAAGACTTCCAGTGTTGGGGCATTCACAACTTCTGGAGGCAAGCTGTTCCACTGCTTAGTTTTCCTCACTGTTAGGAAGTTTCTCCTTAATTCCAGATTGCTTCTCTCCTTGATTAGTTTCCACCCATTGCTTCTTGTTCTACCCTCAGGTGCTTTGGAGAATAGTTTGACTCCCTCTTCTTTGTGGCAACCTCTGAGATATTGGAGGTCCTCACCTTACAACAGCTTGTTTAGTGAACGAAGTTACAACGGTAACTGGGGAAAAAAGGGACTTAAGGCCATTTTTCACACTTACGACCGTCGCCACAACCCCATGGTCACAGGATTTACATTCAGATGCTGGACAACTGGCTCATATTTATGACGGTTGCAGTGACCCCCTTTTGCGACCTCCTGATGAACCAACTCAAGAGGGAAGCTAGATTCGCTCTTCACAATCCTGTTACTAATTGAACAACTGCAATGATTCACTTAACAAAAGTGGTGAGAAAAGTCGTAAAATGGGACAAAAATCCCTTAACACATTTCTCATTTTAGCCACATCAATTCTGTGCTCAATTGTCGTCATAAGGCTATCTGGAATAATATTTCTGGAATGGTCTTTGTGGCTATAGATTCACAACAGCAATTCACAGCCGTTTAGAGTTCCCATATGCTATTTTCGTGTCATCGACTTCCTGAAAGTTGTAAAAAAATATAAAAAAAGAAAAATTCAAGATTGTTTTAGGTTTAGGTATTTTTAGCCTTGCCAAAAGACTTAAAATCTAAAGAGAGAGGTGATGTGATTCCCGCTTCCTTGCTTCCAAATTCAAATCTTTCTGTTCTCAATACAATAGCAGAGTTGGAAGGGACCTTGGAGGTCTTCTAGTCCAACCCCCTGCCTAGGGGGGAACCCTATACCGTTCCAGACAAATGGCTATCCATCATCTTAAAGACTTCCAGTGTTGGGGCATTCACAACTTCTGGAGGCAACTTCTGTGCCACTGATTAATTGTTCTCACTGTCAGGAAATTTCTCCTCAGTTCTAAGTTGCTTTTCTCCTTGGTTAGTTTCCACCCATTGCTTCTTGTCCTGCTCTCAGGCGCCTTGGAGAATAGTTTGACTCTCTTCTTTGTGGCAACCCCTGAGATATTGGAACATTGCTATCATGTCTAGCTAGTCCTTCTTTCTCTTAAGCTAGACATACCCAGTTCCTGCAACCGTTCTTCATATGTTTTAGTCTCCAGTCCCCTAATCCTCTTTGTTGCTCTTCTCTGCACTCTTTCTAGAGTCTCCACATCTTTTCTACATCTTGGTGACCAAAACTGAATGCAAATATTCCAAGTGTGGCCTTACCAAGGCCTTATAAATTGGTATTAACACTTCACGTGATCTTGATTCTATCCCTCTGTTGATGCAGCCTAGGACTGCGTTGACTTTTTTGGCAGCTGCTGCACACTGCTGGCTCCTATTTCAATGGCTGTCCACTAGGACTCCAAGATCCCTCTCACAGTTACTACTGTTGAGCAAGGTACCACCTATACTGTACCTGTGCGTTTCGTTTTTGTTGCCTAACTGTAGAACCTGACTCTTTTCACCCTTGAATTTCATTTTATTAGATAGTGCCCAATATCGGATATAAAAATTGAATACGTAAATATATTTGGGCAGTCATTTGCAGCCCCAAATACCTCATAAGATGAAACGCGGGAGAAGAAACTTCCTCCTAAAGAAAGGTAAAGATAAAAATAAAATAGAAATAAAATATGTTTTTGTGAGAGAGTTGATGCTTTTGGACAACATACTGTATGAAGATTTTATCTGGTACATGTATATATACTCTGGGTAATTTGTATAGCATCTGGATGTCGGGTTTTTCAATCATCCAAGAAGTCATGGTTATCTCAAATGTGCTTTTCCAAAAGGCAACTTGGACTTGGTTTTTTTCCTTTGAAAACATTTCATTTCTTGGCTGAGAATCAAAACATTTTCAAAGGAAAAAAAAACACCAAGGAAGTCCACTTTTGGAAAAGCACCTTTGGGATATTATCTGGATATTTGGTTGGGGCAGAATATAATTGTCAGCCACCCAGCCACTCACTGTGACAAACATTTGTAGAATAGGATAGGATAGGATAACAGAGTTGGAAGGGACCTTGGAGGTCTTCTAGACCAACCCCCTGCTCAGGCAGGAAACCCTACACCACCTCAGACAAATGGCTATCCAACATCTTCTTAAAGACTCCCAGTGTTGGGGCATTCACAACTTCTGGAGGCAACTTCTGTTCCACGGATTCATTGTTCTAACTGTCAGGAAGTTTCTCCTCAGTTCTAAGTTGCTTCTCTCCTTGATTAGTTTCCACCCATTGCTTCTTCTCCTGCCTTCTGTTGCTTTGGAAAGTAGGTTGACCCCCTCTTCTTTGGGGCAGCCTCTGAGATATGGGAAGACTGCTATCATGTCACCCCTAGTCCTTCTCTTTGTTAAATTAGACATACCCAGTCCCTGCAACTGTTCTTCATATATTTTAGCCTCCAGTCCTCTAATTCTCTGTTGCTCTTCTCTGCGCTCTTTAAATTAAATTTAAAAAACCACAAAGGATCCTCCCCTTTTTGTAAGCTCCTTACTTGATACACATCTGGACTTGAGCAGTAAATAAATAAATAAATAAATGTCCTAGCCAGGCTTACCCTAAGCCTGTTATTTTGATTATATTATTAATAATCAAAATAAACCATCGAAATTCATAGAGGTAATCACTGGAAAACAAAATGCTTCAGAATGTTGATTTTTGCATTTTTAAGCAATTAACCTCTGATGCAATCACTTTTGGACACCTTCGGAATACAGAATACAAGCGTTGGAAGGGACCTTGGAGGTCTTCTAGTCCAACCCCCAGCTCAGGCAGGAAACCCTATGTAATTTCAGACCAATAGTTGTCCAATCTCTTCTTTAAAACTTTCATGGTTGGAGAATTCACACACACAAGAAAAGAAGATTTCCTGATCGGAGGATGGGAAAATGCCTGGGGAATTCTGGGGGTTGAAGTTCATACATAGTTTGCCTGGGTTAAGGAATGTTGAATTATATAGCCCTTTACTTGCAGAAGGAACATGGTGGCTCAGAGGCTAAGACGCTGAGCTTGTCGATCAGAAAGGTTGGCAGTTCGGCGGTTCGAATCCCTAGCGCCGTGTAACGGAGTGAGCTCCTGCTACTTGTCCCAGCTTCTGCCAACCTAGCAGTTCGAATGCACGTAAAAATGCAAGTAGAAAAAATAGGGACCACCTTTGGTGGGAAGGGAACAGTGTTCCATCCGCCTTCGGCGTTGAGTCATGCCGGCCACATGACCACGGAGACGTCTTCAGACAGCGCTGGCTCTTCGGCTTTGAAACGGAGATGAGCACTATCCCCTAGAGTCGGGAACGACTAGCGCATATGTGCAAGTAGAACCTTTACCTTTACTTTACTTGCAGTATAGCAACTCTCTGACGTTGTCCGTGTTAAGAGACACAGCTCGGGCCTCCGCTCATCATCTGTTGTGTGTTCAATCTACACAACAATAGATTTCTCTCTCGTTATTTCCTGCTCCTCTCTACGCCTCTTTTCTTCTGCTTCATGATCTTCCCCTGTCTTGGGGCTTAAGCTTCAAAGGGGCAGCCACGCAGAACCTCCTCTTTAATATCCTCATTAAATTTATGCAACCTTTTGAGTTTCTTCACATCGCCCGCCTGCTTTGCAATTAGCAGATTAGCGTTTGCCCTTGCGCTTTGACCTTGGACGCGGCCTTCACGTTGAGCGTCTCCAGCCTCACTCTCAACATTTAGCCACGCTCGACTTTGTAGGGAAAAATCTCCCCATCATCCCAGTTTTACTTATAGCGCAAGATACTCCCATTGTGTTTCTTGAAGTGAGGCTGAAATCATTGGCACGCTACTGGAGAGGAGGGGAGGTGGAGAGGGAGCGCGGAGGAATTACACAATGCCATGTTATCGGCGAGAGAATTCTATAATTACACCCATGTAGAGGCTGAGCTGTCCAATTTCTTGGCTTGGCTCGAAATGAAAATGTCATCTTGTTTTGGACGGTGGCTTGAAATACCAGCGGTGTCGTAACTGCACGACTCTGAACGTTCCTGCTGATTATTACTATTAATTAATTTGATGGCCTGGAGAAAGCACCTCTCTGGGATGGATGTTTCTTTATGGCGGTATGTCGATTGCGCACTTATTCCTTGAGGCGCTCCACAGCTTAAAGACTTAATGGGAGCTCCCACCCCAGGCATTATCTCTGCAAATTATCTCTCTCTGAAACGGTATAGGGTTTCCTGCCTAGGCAGGGGGTTGGACTAGAAGACCTCCAAGGTCCCTTCCAACTCTACTATTGTACTGTATTGTAAATCTACGTTCCCCACTTTCTTCTAAGTTCCTTTCCATGCCTGTACTTTAGCAATTTCTTTCAGGGCATCCTCTAATAAGCTTTTCGTTTTCTTCCTGTGCTGTAGAAGCTTCAGTGTCTTCTTCCCCCCCCCCCCCTTCAGTTTATTCAAATGTCTTTTAGAATCCAGCATGACTTAGGTAGCACAAGATGAGGTTCAATCCTTCATTCCTAAAAATCACCACTGTTAACAGCAAATTGCCATTTCCGGTAACTATACCCTGGGTGCCCCAGGAGACAAGAGATGGTATCCTCTTTGTTAAAGACATTAAGTCATAATTGTTTGTTTGAACTTAAAGTCAATTTTACATCCTTGGATGCTCCATGCTTGAGGCAAACACTGGTGGTAAATCCATTTATTCTGTCTGGATACATCTATCAATATTTAATTAGAATGGAATGAAACGGAA
The DNA here is from genome assembly GCA_029891615.1 of Natrix natrix natrix. Taxonomy (NCBI): domain Eukaryota; kingdom Metazoa; phylum Chordata; class Lepidosauria; order Squamata; family Natricidae; genus Natrix; species Natrix natrix. The sequence goes on along the minus strand of JAKRSK010010635.1, from coordinate 2,911,850 downwards.
TAGCAATAGCAATAAGAATAGAATAGGAGTAGAATAGAATAAGAATAGAACAGAACAGAATAGAATCTTTATTGAGAATGGAATGGAACAGAATAGGAGTAGCAATAAGAATAGAATAGGAATAGAATAGAATAAGAGTAGAGTAGAATAGAATAGAAATACAGAATGGAATGGAATAGAATAGAATATGATAATTCCACATCATACAAATAATTATCAAAATAGAGTTATAGGTAGTCCTCGCCTTATGACCATAACCAGGGCCGGATTTTCCTATAGGCTAACTGGGCTTCAGCCTAGGGCCTCAAGATCAAGAGGGGCCTTTTATTTTTATTTATTATTCGTGCCACATTTTTTATAAAGGTTAGTACCAATTACAACATGTTTCATTTAATATATTGATATATATCGCAGTAATGATGTATTTTATTATCTCTCATGTAATTTACAAACTTAAAAATGGGAGGTGAACGGGCCCCATAAGTGGAATAGCCTAGGGCCTCTTTTCATCTAAATCCGGCCCTGACCATAATTGAGCCCAAATTTTTTATAGATAACAGTTGTTAAGTGAATTTTGCCCCATTTTACGATCTTTCTTGCCACAGTTGTTCAGTGAATCATTGCAGCTATGAAGTTAGTAACAATAGTTGTTACTCGAATTTGGTTTCCTCGTTGACTTTGCTTGTCAGAAGGTCGTAAAAGGGGATCCCATTAACCCATGACAACTAACAACAACAAGAAGGACCAGGGAAGACATGAGAGCAGTCTTCCAATATCTCAGGAGCTGTCCCAAAGAAGAGGGAGTCAAGCTATTCTCCAAGGCGCCTGAGGGCAGAACAAGAAGCAATGGGTGGAAACTAATCAAGGAGAGAAGCAACTGGAATTAAGGAGGAATTTCCTGACAGTGAGAACAATTAACCAGTGGAACAGCTTGCCTCCAGAAGTTGTGAATTCTCCAACACTGGACGTTTTTAAGAAAAAACTGGACAACCATCTGTCTGAAGTGGTGTAGGGTTTCCTGCCTGAGAAGAGGGTTGGATGAGAAGACCTCCAAGGTCCCTTCCAACTCTGTTATTCTATTCTACTCTATTCTACTCCTCAACGTATGACCACAACTTACGACAACAAAAGATCCAAGGCAAACAATGGGAATTCATCCATCATACAAGTAGTTGTCGACTTACAACAGACTATTTCAAGTTACAATAGTAACTTATGAAAAACTGACTTATGACCATTTTTCACATGTATCACCTTTGCAGCATCCCCGTGGTCATGTGATTAAAGTTCAGACGCTTGGCAACGGGTTCATATTTATGACGGTCACAGTGTCCTGGGGGTCACGTGATCTCCTTTTGCGATCCTCTGACGAGCAAAGGAGGCCAGATTCGCTTAACAGCCGTGTTGCTTAACAATTGTTAAATTCACTTAACAACTTCGGGCAAGAAAAGTGGTAAAAATGGGGCCAAAATTACTTAAGAAATGTCTCACTTAACAAGATAAATGTTGGGCTCAATTGGGGTCGTACGCCGAGGGCGACCTCCTATATGTTTTCTAAATAAACGTGATATGGTCCAAAGGAGGATTGAAAACCGCAGACCGCCACGAAAGTGGGCTCAGCTTGAATATTGGAAGCGGCGGAGACAGGAATGCAGAAAGAACCTGTTGGAAAAAATGTCCTTCTGGGTTCAGTTCCAAGTGGGGGGGGGGGGGAAAAGACACTGGAAACATGGAGGCTGTTTGGAAAGATGGTTTAATGATGGACAGGACTAGTTTGAGGTCCTGGGGGGTAAAGGGGGAGTCTGTCAGGCCTGTAATTCTGTTCCTTTTAGGATCTTTGGCCTGCCACATATTTTTTAAAAATTATATATATAAATATTCTTATGCTGTTTCATTGGTATAGTAGTTGGGAGGGGGGAATAGAAAGGAGTAGGATTGTGGAATGTATTGTTATGGATTTTCTTAGAAGCTCAAGGTCGTCTTTTGTCTCCGCACCTCGACACCTGGCCGGAAGAAGAGGGGTGTACATGCCAGCGTGGAAGATGAAGATTGGACCATGTGATGAATTATGGGGTGTGGGGTTAAATGATGAACTTTGAACTGGGTGAATCCACAGGATGTACGTTAGAGTTGAAATTTCACAGCATAATGCCAAAATGTCTGTCTTATTAAATTGGAGTTTTAAGGATAACTTTGCCTTGGACAATGATTTAATTCTGCATGATATTTGGAACGCTGACAGAATCACATGCCTTGAAGATCTTGAAGAAAAAAAGGACAGAAATTCTGAGAGAGCCTGGATTCTATACCCTCTCTTGGGCCCTGCCTTGGAGCTTCCTGTTCCTGTGTAAGACATGTATTCTCATTGGTGGTCAGACTCCCAGGGAGCGGGAGTCTTAGCTAACTTTGTGGGCTGTCTGTCTCCCAGGCTTGATTGAGCCTTAATCATCCCAGGTGCCATGTGGTGAGATGAGTAGAGGGCTAATCCTATCATGTCCTGACAGCCACATGTTTTGTGTTGCAGATGAGCTGGCTCAGGCCTTAACGGCCCATTAACAAAGGTAGGAGGCAGCTGAGTTTCTGTCTCCCTTTTAGAGGAAATATTCTAAAAGATTTCATTTTCCTAGGAGAGGGGTGGGTGCTAACTCCCTTGTGAGAAAAAGACACTGGAAACACGGAGGCTGCTTGGAAAGATGGTTTCATGGTGGACAGGACCACATGGCTTGAGCTCCTGAACGGAAAAGGGGGGATCAGATGCTTCCAGATGTTGGGTGAAGAAGAAAGAGAGAGCGAGATGCTGAAAGTCCCCAGGTTTTATGCCCTCTCTGGCCTTTGATCTTGATCTTGCATTCTGATTGGTTGTCAGACTCCCATTGGGCCGTGCAAGAGTAGCACTCTAGGCTGTGCTTTGAGTCCAGGTTTGGTTGAACATTGCTTCTTCCCAGGTATCCTGTGGTGAGATGGGGAAAGGGCTAATACTACCATGTCTTAATCCTATCACCCTGGAGCTGAAGGGGGAGACCTTTGTTATGTAGAATAGACTGGCTCAGGCCTTTTAACGGCCCATTGACATTGTTTCCTGCCTAAAAACATGTTTCTCCATTTCTTTTCCAGGGAAATATAACATCCCGCCTTCTCGATATTTCCTAGGCTATTTCATTCTTCTAGGAGATGGGTGGGTGCTAACTTCCTATAACATGACAAATGAAACATCGCTCGGATATTTCTGGCTACAGCATCTCAGCTTGTCAAGCAGGAAATTAACGTAATATGACATAATGGGGAATGTGAAATAGAGGGATCACCCTTGGCCTTCGCTGTAATGTCTGGTTCTCCTCTTCAGCCCTCCATCAGGAGCCGAGTCCCAAATGTCCATCTATCCGGTGTGAAAAGAGAAGATACCCTCAAACAGTGTGGAGAAGCTCAAAAGAGTACCGCTATGTAAATCCTTAGTAAGGCCACACTTGCAAATCCAGTTTTGGTCACCCACGATATAAAGAAGATGTTGAGACTCTAGAAAGAGGGCAGAAAAGAGCAACAAAGAGTATTAGGGGACTGGAGGATAAAACATACAAACAACAGTTGCAGGGATTGGGGAATTCTATACCATTTCAGACAAAGGGGTATCCAATCTCCTCTTAAAAACTTTCAGTGAACATTCATAATTTCTGGAGGCAAGTTGTTCCACTGATAAATGGTTCTCACTGTCCTGGAAATTCCTCCTCAGTTCTAGGTTGCTTCTCTCATTGATTGGAATGGAATGGAATGGAATAGAATGGAATAGAATGGAATAGAATGGAATAGAATGGAATAGAATGGAATAGAATGGAATAGAATAGAATAGAATAGAATAGAATAAGAAGAGTTGGAAGGGACCTTGGAGGTCTTCTAGTCCAACCTCCTGCCTAGGCAGGAAGCCCTACACCACTTCAGACAAATGGTTGTCCAACATCTTCTTTAAAACTTCCAGTGTTGGAGCATTCACAATTAATTCCACTGATTAATTGTTCTCACTGTCAGGAAATTTCTCCTCAGTTCAAAGTTGCTTCTCTCCTTGATTAGTTTCCACCCATTGCTTCTTGTCCTGCCCACAGGTGCCTTGGAGAATAGTTTGACTCCCTCTTCTTTGTGGCAACCCCTGAGATATTGGAAGACTGCTATCATGTCTCCCCTAGTCCTTCTTTCTATTAAACTAGACATACCCAGTTCCTGCAACCGTTCTTCCTATGTTTTAGTCTCCAGTCCCCTAATCATCTTTGTTGCTCTTCTCTGCACTCTTTCTAGAGTCTCCACATCTTTTCTACATCGTGGCGACCAAAACTGAATGCCGTATTCCAAGTGTGGCCTTACCAAGGCATTATAAAGTGGTATTAACCCTTCACGTGATCTTGATTCTCTTCCTCTGTTGATGCAGCCTAGAACTGTGTTGGCTTTTTTGGCAGCTGCTGCACACGGCTGGCTCCTATTTAAATGGTTGTCCACTAGGACTCCAAGATCCCTCTCACAGTTACTACTGTTGAGCAAGGTGCCACCTATACTGTACCTGTGCATTTGGGAGATTCAACAATGCAACAACCTACCTACAATCTGTGGTACAGTAGTGGGTTGCACGTGCATACCATTGCCGGCTGGAAGCAGCAGCCACCGTACCGAAATGGTGCTTTGGAGGGTCCAACCCCCCACCCACCCCCGTTCCTTACCTTTATTTGAAGGAAACGGGCCATCTGCGCACACAGTGTACGGCACCTGCTCGATGCTCTGCTTAGCAGCTGGAATGTTGCAGTTGGTGGGTGCACATGCGTGCCCAGTGCGGGTGCCCATGGTGCACGCCCGGCTCCTGTTGCAGTGTACCGGTTGTAACGGGAGCCGAAACCCACCACTGCTGTGGTACCATGGTCTACCCCCATTGTTCTGACCGAGGCTTCCCCCAAAAAGCACGAGGCAGAGTCCTGGTCCCGACAAAACCCCTTTTATTAAACGAATGTGAATTCCTCTCGTTCACATTCAGCCAAGGCCTGGCAAACAGTCTTTCAAAGGAATATTTAGGACCACGGACCTTATCTAGCTTGGAAAGCTGCCATGCAAATATTTCCCAAATGAGGTGCTGTGCAGGGAAAGGCTGGGCACAGAGTCTCTGAGATTCACGGACAGATCTTCACACTCCTGAAATGAATCTAATGACTGAATGAACTGTTTCCTGCAAAAGCCCACTCCCTTTTCACTCCTCTTTTATGTCCTATGGGAGGGGCCATTCATCTTCCACCTGTGGCTTTACTCCCAAGTCGACCCTGATTTCTGAGTTGTTCTTTTCTTCTGGCAGCTCTGCGCATGCGCATCCTGGGAACAGGCTCCAGCTGTTCTTCTGCCTCACTGATGTCTAGCTCCGTAGGCACCTGATCACTGCCAGATGGCCTCGGCCCCATCTCTGCCTCCGACACTGAGCCCTCGTCCGGGCCTTCCCCAGACTCCAGGACTGGCCCGTGCTCCTCCCCAACCTCCTCACTGTCCGACTCTTGGCAGGCCACAACATCTACACTGGGAATGGGTTGGACTTGATGACCTCTAAGGAACCTGCCAGCCTTTCCATTTTGTAAGTCTGAGACTAATGCCTTTTTTAAAACATTAGTTAAATGGATGCTCCTGTGTTGCCGAGAGACCATTGCTGCTCTAAAGAAGAAATTTCGAGGCAAGTATTTTGTGTGAATCACATTTTGGAACATTTAGACATCCTATCAAAGAAAATCAGGAGAGGCCAGACCAGAAATTTAGCCTGGAGCTCCTTGTAAGCTGCTAGAATCAACTTCCACCGAGTTCCGAATTGCATGGATGTACAAATTCTCTAGTATTATTCTGCTCCATTGTACAGTAATTACAGCGGTCATTTATTTTTAAGTGGTTTAACAAGTTTGTCTGAGGCCTGACTTGTTTCTTAGGGCAGCAGGACTCCGTATATGAAAATAAATCAAGGGCTGTTATCCTATCTTGTGGAAGTAGGCTGAGGGCCAGTACAAAGGTGATAATGTCATAAGAGACATTAGCAGGCTGTGGGTTGAGGAAACAGTACATCAAGTAGGAAATGTTCCTGCCCAAGGGGAGATTTTGCAGAAGGATATTCTGGTGGTTGATTAATTGCTCCACGCAGCCTTTATTGGCAACCTATCGCCTTTCAGTTCAATCAATTTGTTGTTATTAGTTAGTTGCGAAGTTGTATTCAGTTCTGCATTCAGTTCTGGTCATTCACTTCATTCACTGCATTCAGTTCTGGTCGCCACGATGTAAAAAAGATGTGGAGACTCTAGAAAGAGTGCAGAGAAGAGCAACAAAGATGATTAGGGGACTGGAGACTAAAACATATGAAGAATGGTTGCAGGAACTGGGTATGTCTAGCTTAAGAGAAAGAAGGACTAGGGGAGACAGGATAGCAGTCTTCCAATATCTCAGGGGTTGCCACAAAGAAGAGGGAGTCAAACTATTCTCCAAGGCACCTGAGGGCAGGACAAGAAGCAATGGGTGGAAACTAATCAAGGAGAGAAGCAACTTAGAACTGAGGATAAATTTCCTGACAGTTAGAAGAATTAATCAGTGGAACAGAAGTTGCCTCCAGAAGTTGTGAATGCCCCAACACTGGAAGTCTTTAAGAACATGTTGTACAGCCATTTATTTATTTATTTTATTTTTATTTTCTTCGAATTTCTAGACCGCCCCCTCTCCCGAAAAGGACTCGGGGCGGTGTACAGTCCACACAACAAACAAAAAGTATCAAATACAAATATAAATACAGATATAAATACACATAACACAGCCATCTGTCTGAAACGGTATAGGGTTTCCTGCCTAGGCAGGGGGTTGGACTAGAAGACCTCCAAGGTCCCTTCCAACTCTGCTTTTGTATTGTATTGTATTATTGTATTATTGTGTCCAACCCATCGTTAATCTATGGACCACATTCCTCCAGGCCTTCCTGTCCTCTACCATCCTCTGGAGTCCATTCAATCTCATACTGACTGCTTCGGTGACTCCATCCATCCAGCTCATTCTCTGTCATCCCCTTCTTCTTCTTTTGCCCTCCATCGTTCCCAGCATGAGGCTCTTCTCCAGGGAGTCCTTCTTCCTTCTGATCAGGTGGCCAAAGGATTTGAGTTTCCTCTTCAGGATCTGGCCTTCTAAAGAGCAGCCAGGGTGGATCTCCTCTAGGACTGACCGGTTGGATGGCCTTGCAGTCCAAGGGACTCAATGCAGGAGTCTTCTCCAGCACCAGAGTTCAAAGGCCTCCATTCTTTGGCACTCAGCCTTCCTTATGGTCCATCTTCCACAGCCATCCATTGCAACTGGGCAAACCATTGCCTTGAGTATACTCACTTTTGTGGGCAGGATGATGTCTCTGTTAGAGATAGATTGAAAGAATGATGCTTTACATTTGTTATGGGTTTATCAGTCACGGCATCCACAACGGTGCAGTCAAAACTTTTTCATAAAGCTTTAGTAAGGCCACACCTGGAATACTGCAGCCAGCTTTGGTTACCACACTACAAAAAAGATGCTGAGACTTTGGGAAAAGTACCGAGAACAGCAACTAAGACGATTAAAGGCCCAAAGACTAAAACATATGAAGAACGGTTGCAGGATAGAGAAAAGAAAGACTGGGATGGACAGGATAGCAGTATTCCAGTATTTGAGGGGCTGCCACAAAGAAGAGGGTCCCCACTTGCTTTCCAACGCACCAGAGGGCAAGACAAGAAACAATGGATGGAAACTAATCAAGGAGAGAAGCAACCTGGAATTCAGGAGAAACTTCCTAAGAGTGAGGACAATGAACCAGTGGAACAGCTTGCCACCAGAAGTTGTGGGTGCTTCATCACTGGAGGTTTTTTAAGAAGAGACTGACCAGCCACTTGTCTGAAATGATACAAGGTCTCCTGCTTGGGCAGGGGGTTGGACTAGAAGACCTCCAGGTTCTCTTCCAGCTCTATTCTGTTTGATTGATTGATAGTTTCGTGTAGGTGTTTCATTACCCAACTACATAATATCATCAGTGCTAAAAGGGAATGGGGGTTACAGAGTAGAGGAGGAGGAGGAAGAGGAGGAGACCTGTGGGGTCCTTGGTGCTCTCTGAGCTTGGTTGTTTTGCAGTAAGCATTTCATTACCTAACTACTGTTCTGTCCCGTGATTCCAATGAATATGCAGATCCAGGCTTGGCTGTCTGCCACGACTAATTACATAGATAAAGCCACCCCTTGGCTGGGAGACTAGAACGTTACCTTCAAGAACCCAAGATAAAACTTACAGAATGTTTCTGCAACGGCTCGTATAATGGACTGTTGTTTCCTGCAAAGATCCCCCTCCCTTCGCTCCACTTATAAACTCTTTGGAAGGGGCCACACCCTTAACCAGCTGTCCTTACTTCCTTCTATGACGTCTTCTCCACAGCTTTTCCCTTCTCCTATCAATTCGACGTCTACGCACATCAGGGACAACCTCCCTCTGCTCCTCCTCACTGCTCCCTGACTCAGATGCCACCTGGTGGCCAACAGGCCTCTCTAGTTCCTGCTCTGACTCCAAGCACCCTCCAGAGTCTTCCCCATCCTCCAGAGCAATCCCATAATGATCTGAGCTGTCGGAGTCCACCAACAACTCATCATCAGCGCCCAAAGGGAGTGGGGTTTGCCCTCTGTTTACTATCAACTCAGACACACAAACAGTAAACAACAGCCTAACAAAGAAATCCCCTGTTCCCCTGAAACTAAGACCTCCCTGGATAATAAGCCCAATCAGGCTTTTGAGCGCATGCGCTAAAATAAACCCTCCCCCCCAAAATCTCCCCTTAAATATTGAAACGCAGCCGCAGCCGTGAGGTGACCACGCTCACCGCCTCCTGAACCTCAAAGATAATAAGACTTCCCCAGAAATGAAGCCAAGTGCTTATTTCGGGGGGGGGGGGTCAAAAGAAAATAAGACCCTGTCTTATTTTGGGGGAAAGAGGGTACCAAGAACACACTCACCAACGCTGGTAGGGCAAGCCACTTGCACATAAACCTATTTTGACTTTTTGTCCTACATCCTGCAGACATGCCTGCCTCATCTTTTTCTACTTACAGTCAGAAGGTTGAGCTTAATCAATCTTAAAGGTTAAGACCAGTGGTGGGTTCCTACCGGTTCGCACCGGATCGCGCGAACCGGTTGAAGATCGAACCCGGAAGTAACCGGACCCGGAAGTAACCGGGAACCGGCACCGGTCCTGTCACTTTATCCCCCTTGCCATCCCAACGGAGCTCGCTCGCTCCCCCGCCCGTCCGCACTAAGCTAGCTAGCCCAGCTAGCCGCTCATTGATTGGCTGGAGTTCAGCCAATCAGTGAGCGGGCTGGAGGCGACCCGTTTAAAAGCGGGTTGTCCTCCATTTCAAAACTCCCTTCTCTTCGCTGGAGCTGCTTCCTTCAGGTAAGCAACTAAGCGCGAGGGGGGGTGGGAGGCTAGCTTCGGCCTTCCCTCGCTGAAGCGGTGGGCTGGCGTGGGCCGTGCGGGCGGTGGGCAGCTAGCTGCGCCCGGGAAAGGCCGCTGGGCCTTTCCGGGGCGAAGCACCGGCGTCGCGTGGGACGCGCGACCGCCGGGAAGCTAGCTGCGCCCGGGAAAGGCCGCTGGGCCTTTCCGGGGCGAAGCACCGGCGTCGCGTGGGACGCGCGGCCGCCGGGAAGCTAGCTGCGCCCGGGAAAGGCCGCTGGGCCTTTCCGGGGCGAAGCACCAGGCTGGCGTGGGCGGCAAGCCTCCGCGAGGCTAGGCCAAAAGCCCCCCACCCTCCCCTCTCCAGCCTCGCCTGGCTGGCTAAGCCCTAAGAGTCTTAAACAGTCTTACCTGTCCTCCTGCCTCTCTGCCTGTCTGCTGCCTGTTGCATCGGAGAGCTGCTGATTCTGCTTGCTGGTAAGTAACCTGGTTTTTTTTCTTTTATTTTTTTAATGTATTTTAAAATAATATTTTATTTATTGTGCATAGAATTTTTTAAAATATTTTTACTTAAAAGTATTGAGTGTAGAATATTTTAAAATGGTTTACTTCAATTTATTGTGTATGGATTCTTTTTTAAAATTGTCTCAGACTATTTTAAAAAAGATTCTATCCAAAATAAATTAAAATAAACAATTTTAAAATATTCTATACTCAATACTTTAAAATGTATTGTGTATAGAATTGTTTTAAATTGTTTTATTGTAATTTATTGTGTATTGAATATTTTTAATGGTTTCATTTTAAATTATTGTGTGTGGAGTAGTTTGAAATGGTACAGTATAAATTATTGCTGGTGGAATAATGGTTACAGTTGGTACAATACCTTAAAATAGTTATAGTATAAATTATTGCTGGTGGAATACTTAACAATGGTTTTTAAGGATTTTTTTTATTTATAGAATATCTTTTTTAAATTATTGTTTGGGAATTTTTATGTTTTAATTGTTTATAAAATATATTTACTACAAGAAATATTATTCCTTTTTGCAAATGTTTTCTTTGTGGTGCAATATGTTGCTTAAAAGTGTTCAGACCAGGTTTATATATCTCAAAGTGGGTGCTTTTCTATGGGCAGGCCAGGTTGGTGCAAGGCAGCTTTGCCAGATTTTGTGTGTTTCTATGTGATACCTGGTTGTTTAGGTAATTGTGAGGTGGTTGCTGGTTCTGTGAGCTTCCTGGCACTGTCCTTTATAATTTCCCACAATGCCTTGATGGTTTTTATTCCAGTGGCTTTGTCTTTCCTGTCCTTAGGGTTAGGGGGGAAAAAAACACTGGTTTCATTTGCAGTCTTTGGGGGGGGGGGACAAAAAGGAGAAAGAGGGAGGAGGTGGGGGAAAGTGGGATCCTTGCTGCTTTCTGAGCTTGGTGGTTTTTTTTACAGACATTTCACTACCAAACTAGGTAACATCATCAGTGCTAGATGGGGTTGTGGGGAAAGGAGAAGGAGGAGAAGTCGAAGGACAAAAAGGAAAAAGATAAGGAGGGAGAGGACTGTGGGGTCCTTTGGTGTTCTCTGAACCTGGTGGTTTTTAATTATTTTTAGGGAATTTTTATTTATTTATTGTTTATAGAATGTTTATTACAAGAAATGTTATTCCTTTTTGCAAATGTTTTATTTGTGATGCAATATGTTGCTTTTAAGTGTACAGGTTGGTGTATGGTATGTGTCTCAAGGTGGCTTCTTTTCTATGGGCAGGCCAGGTTGGTGCAAGGCAGCTTTGCCAGATTTTGTGTGTTTCTGTGTGATACCTAATAATAATAATAATTTAAATTATTATTATACCTGGTTGTTTAGGTAATTGTGAGGTGGTTGCTGGTTCTGTGAGCTTCCTGGCACTGTCCTTTATAATTTCCCACAATGCCTTGATGGTTTTTATTCCTGTGGCTTTGTCTTTCCTGTTCTTAGGGTTAGGGAAAAAAACTGGTTTCATCTGCAGTCTTTTGGGGGGGAATTGTTTTTTGTGTGTGTGTGTGTGTGTGTTTTCCTGGCACTGTCATAGTTTGTGTTTGTGGGTATGTAATGTCCTGCAGTTATCTACACATTAATAATGATCAAGTACTAATAATATTTCCTTATACATTTTAATGACCTTTCCTTTCATAATTGGTGTTTTCTTTCATACTTTTAGATTTCTAATTGCTGTTTCTGTTAGTTAGCAATTGATAAAACAAATTCCACGTGAAAAAGTATTCAAAGCCTTCTTGGTTTTAATTGTCAATTTATTCATTCTTGCACATTCTAATATTTATTCATTTTCATATCTTTGTTTTTTCCACTGTTGTGCAAACACAATTCCAACAGCTGTTAACATGTGTAAAATTAAATATGTATTTATTCCCTTCTGTAAGTAGCTCTTTTATTGTTTTGTGTACTTATTTTAATCTTATTTAAGTAGTAAGTGCACAAAATAATAAATTTCCTTTTTTATATTTTCTTTTTGTAGATCATTCATTGGGGCAAAAAATTCAGTGACATTGTCTTGGCCACTCCCATCCGGTCACATGACTGCCAAGCCACTCCCACCCGGTCACATGGCCGGCAAGCCACTCCCACCCGGTCACATGGCCGGCAAGCCACTCCCACCAGGTCACATGGCTGGCAAGCCACTCCCACAAAGGAGGCCACACCCACAGAGTAGGTTCCAAAAAATTTTGAAACCCACCACTGGTTAAGACCAACATTTCCATTGCTAAGCAAAGCAGTTGTTAAATGAGTTGTGCCCCAATTTATCCTTTCCCCGCCCCCCATAGGACAACAGAATAACAAGAGTTGGGAGGGACCTTGGAGGGACCTTCTAATCCAAGGGTCACAACCTTTTGGACTTCAGGGAATTCATAATTTTAAATCCCCCAGACCACTAATATGATCTGCCTAATGACCGGCTGGGTAGGCGTGGCTTGGTGGTCATGTGAGTGGGTGGGTGTGGCCAACTCGATGTCACTCAAGTTGAGGGGTGCCGTGCCGGCCTCTACTCGCCCCTCCCCTCCCAGCCACTCCTCGCCTGCCCGCCCAGGCTCCTTAGGGCTCCAACAGGAAGCAGTTGCTGGAGCTAAGCAGCCTCCAGGAGAAAGAGTTGGCCAAACAGCTCAGTTCAAATTGGATCTGACCGAGAAGGAGGCTCAGCAGATTCACCTCACTGAGGACTAGGAGCATAGGCTTTTCAAGCAGAGGGAAGACCTGTGGGAGTGCAAGGCCAGGTAACGGCACCTGGAGGCTCAGCGGGCTGAGATGGTCAGCCAGTTCCAGGCCGTGATTCAATTCCATTAGAACAGGGGTGTCCAAACTTGGGAACTTTAAGACTTGTGGACTTCAACTCCCAGAATTCCCCAGCCAGCCATGGCTCGCTGGGGAATTCTGGGAGTTGAAGTCCACAAGTCTTAAAGTTCCCAAGTTTGGACACCCCTGCATTAGAACAAGGCCCTCTAGCTCTTCGCCACCAGCGGCGCTTCCCTCCAGCCTTCTCCCAAAGCCCCACAGCAGGAGGCTGAAGCAGACCCCCCCCAGTCAGAATTTCTACCCCCCTCCAGCCAGCACAAAAAGACCCCAAAAAGGGAGACTCTCTGCAGCAACACAAACATTCATTCCACGTATCCGTCCCAGGGAGCGTAATTTGAGGAGCCCAGATTTAGTGCAATATAAAAAGTGCTAATAGTTTTTCTGAGGACCACCAAAATGTTTTCACGGACCACCAGTTGGGCACCGCTGCCCCGGGACACTGCCATTGGCAATAACATGAAATTTCTATCACATGTCCTTGGAGAAGCTACAACCCTTGTAAATGCAAGAAACGGTTGTAAATCTTTTTTTTTTTTTGGAGTGCCGTTGTAACTTCAAACAGTCCCTTAAAAAAATGGTTGTAAGCAAACGGTTACCAGTATTTCTCCAAACCAACTTCCCACACTCCCAAAAGTTTTATTCCTCCTGAAAGAAATTCATTCAATTTAGATTTAGGTAATAAAATCCCAGCCGGAGTTGCTAATGTAATTGTGGCGGGGCTGGATCTGATCGCTTCCGTCCTTGGAACAGAAAATAATAATTGGAGGAGATCTAATTGTTTTGAGTTTGTCCTTTTTGAACGTCATATATCTTCCAAAAAGGGTTATTGCACTTTTATTTGTTTGCGAGAGACTTTATTGTTGTCCTGTCTGCAATAATACCCAGACAATTTATTTGCACATTAGCAGACATGCTTTTATTTTGATTAGTTTGTGCTACTTTCCCAAAAGGTCCCTAAGAGAAGCCACACGGAAATGTTTGCTTCCAGCACAATTCCAAACAAATGCACATTTTTCTTTCCTGTAATGATAATAGAATAGAATAGAATAGAATAGAATAGAATAGAATAGAATAGAAGACAGAGTTGGAAGGGACCTTGAAGGTCTTCTAGTCCAACCCCCTGCTCAGGCAGGAAACCCTACACCTCTTCAGGCAAATAAATATCCAATATCTTCTTTAAAACTTCCAGCTTTGGTGCATTCACAACTTCCATAGTTTTACCATATCGCTCCTGACGGGTTTTTTAATTGTGTATTTTGTATTTTAATTGAGGGGATTTTAAATTGAAATTTTAATTCTATTTTATCCATCTGTTTACCTCCTCCATGCATATGTATATGTATATGTACTGTTTATACTTGCGGGATCGTATTCTGCCCCATACATCCCTGCGACCAATCCGCTCGCACAGAGAGGGCCTCCTCCAGGTGCCGTCCACTAGACAGTGTCGGGGGGTGGCGCCTAGGAGTAGAGCCTTCTCTGTGGCGGGCCCAGCCCTGTGGAATGACCTCCCCCCGGATATTAGGAATACCTCTGACCTCCGCGCCTTTCGTATTAAGCTTAAGACCCACCTATTCCAAGTAGCTGGCCTGGCTCAACTTTGATCTAACCATATCGCTCCTGACGGGTTTTTAATTGGGTATTTTAATTATATTTAATTATCTAGGGGTTTTTAAATACTGTATTCTAATTGTTTTTTATTCATCAGCCGACCTCCTCCTTGTGTATGTCTCGGTATATGTCTCTGTTATATGTTTGTTTTGTCCACATATTTATTTCATATGTTTCATTGTACGCCGCCCCGAGTCCTTCGGGAGAGGGTGCGGCTAAGAAATAAATATTATTATTATTATTATTATTATTATTATTATTATTATTATTATTATTATTATTATTATATTTGTATATTTTATGTGTTTTTATTGTACGCCGCCCCGAGTCCTTCTGGAGAGGGTGCGGCTAACAAATAAAATTTATTATTATTATTATTATTATTATTATTATTATTATTATTATTATTATTATTATTATTATTATTATTATTAAGTGGTTCCACACATTCATTGTTCTAACTGTCAGGAAATTTCTCCTCAGTTCTAAGTTGCTTCTCTCCTTGATTAGTTTCCACCCATTGCTTCTTGTCCTGCCTTCAGGTGCCTTGGAGAATAGCTTGACTACCTCTTCTTTAGGGCAGCCCCTGAGATATTGGAACCCTGCTATCATGTCTCCCCTAGTCCTTCTCTTCATTAAACTAGACATACCCAGTTCCTGCAACCGTTCTTCCTATGTTTTAGTCTCCAGTCCCCTAATCATCTTTGTTGCTCTTCTCTGCACTCTTTCTAGAGTCTCCACATCTTTTTTACATCGTGGCGACCAGAACTGAATGCAAATATTCCAAGTGTGGCCTTACCAAAGCATTATAAAGTGGTATTAACACTTCACGTGATCTTGATTCTCTTCCTCTGTTGATGCAGCCTAGGACTGCGTTGACTTTTTTGGCAGCTGCTGCACACTGCTGGCTCCTATTTAAATGGTTGTCCACTAGGACTCCAAGATCCCTCTCACAGTTACTACTATTGAGCAAGGTACCACCTATACTGTACCTGTGCATTTCGTTTTTCTTGCCTAGATGTAGAACCTTATTTTACTAATGCCGCTTCCTCGACTTACGTCCACAATTGAGCCCAACGTTCTGTCGCTGAGCAGAAATGGCGGTTAAGTGGGTTTTGCCCCATTTTGTGTCCTTTCTTGCCCCGGTCGTTAAGCAAATCACTGCAGTGGTTCGTTTAGCCACATGGATGTTAAGGGAATCTGGCTTCCCCATTGATTGCTCTTGGGAGAATGACGTAAAAGGGATTGTGTGGCCCTGGGACATCGTAACCATCATAAATACGAAGCAGTTGGCAAGCGTCTGAATTTGGCTGACATGAGCAGGAGGATGCTGTGTGAAAAATAAGTGTGAAAAATGGTCATAAGTCCACCTTTTTAAGTTTGAATTGTCATGACTCATAAGCCAATGGTTTAGTCTACAGACCCCTCACATTCTGGACATAAATTGTCTCAACTTCTATTCTCAAAACGACGCTATAGGGCATTGCACACCAGAACAACTAGACACAAGGACCGATTTTTCCACATGCCATCCTTCTGCTAAACAGCTAATTCCCACAAAACTGTCAAACTGTTACCAAGATTCTATTACTCTTATTCTTCTCATCCTTCCTATTACCTATCTCCTTTTCTACCTATGACTATAACCTTGTTGCTTGTATCTTTATGATTTATATTGTTTTATTTAGCTTCCTAGTATGACTTGATTGCTTATTTTGTGTCACTCTTCCTCCATTTTCCCCGAGCCTTTACGCCGCCCGGGCTCAGATCGATGCTGGGGCTCAGGACCCTGGTCAGCACCTCAAAATTCAAAGTAGCTGGTAAAATATTTTAATGGAGATTTGGGTTAATGTCAGGGTTCCAGATAGCATACAAAATTAAATCAGAGTCCGAGGCAAAATATTGCTCAAAGTTCCAATTTATTAAGAGAGCCAAGTGGGCACATCTGGGAAAACCCGAATCTCAAAGCTTCCCGGTTTTCCCCACCCAGTTGAAAGTTCAAGATCTTGCCCCCACATCCACAAGCCCATCCCATGGTCCAATCTGCAATGCTGGCAGTTCCACCCATCCAGTTTCCGTCAGGTGCAGAGGTGCAGAGACAAAGGATGACCTTGGCTTTCTAGAAAGAATATTGTTATGGCTACATAGCATCTAACTCCATACAATCCCCCCCTCCCGTTTTCCCACAATAGAAAATGCATAGTAAAATAATAGAAAGTGTGGCAGGCCAAAGACCCAAAATAAAAGATGGATGCAGACCTGACACTAAGACTATCACTGTTGTATCTTATGATTCTTGATGAATGTATTTTTTATGCACCAAAGACAAATTCCTTGTGTGTCTAATCACACTTGGCCAATAAAATAATTCTATTCTATTCTAATTTCTATTCTATTCTATTCTATTCTATTCTATTCTAATTTCTATTCTATTCTAATTTCTATTCTATTCTATTCTAATTTCTATTCTATTCTAATTTCTATTCTATTCTATTTTATTCTAATGTCTGTTCTGTTCTATTCTATTCTGTTCTATTCTATAGTTGAGAACTACCTGTATTTTATTTCTGGGGTCTCCTGGCTGTGAAAATTTATTTCTGTTACTTTCATCTGATTTATATTCTAGGTGGGAGGAAGGTCCCGGGAGAATATATAAATTTAGCGCCTTTTTGTTTCCAAGTGGACAAAAAAAACAAAAACCCTGCCATAAATCTATAAGCATTTCAGCTTAATGGCACTGTGGGTCAGGTTGCAAATTGATTCCCAATTGCTTTTCCAGACCCCAGTTGTGCTTATTACACCCCCCCTCAATGTCTTCCATTTATAAGGACCCCGAGTTAATGTGGGTTTAGGGTTTTTTTTACATAGGAGAAATTCCTGGGTCCTTCCTGGGAAAAGTAAGTATTGAACTTCTTTTTTATTTTCACCTTGAACGCAAAGGCTCAACAGAGGCTTTTAGTGAAAAAGCCGAAGTGATGGCATTCTAAGCATTTACTAAAAGCTTTACGCTGTTTGTGGGTACTTCGTTATTTTGAAATCTTGAAGCCCTTCTCAGTTCCCACAACAAAGAAACAGCCTTTGAAAGTGCTAACGCTGCCCTGAGTTCCTTTATTAGAGAGAGAGAGAAGGCTAGCATATAAATTTAAGAAATACAGGTAGTCGTCGACTTACAACGGGTTCATTTAGTGACCCCCCTGAGGGAAGACACTCCCCTGTCCTAGAAGAATGAAATATTTTAGGAAATATTAAAAAGGCAGAATATTACCGTATTTTTCGGAGTATAAGATGCTCCAAAGTATGAGACACACCTAGCTTTTGGGGAGAAAAACAAGGGGAATGAAATTTGCCTCCTTGCAACAAACAGCAAACAGTACAGACATATACACTGTTTGTGGTGTTCTATTTCAGACTATACTTGTACAGATGCTGTTAAAATTGAGGTGGCTTTCTGGACTGCTTCATTTTGTTAAGTTGTCTAGAACAATAATAAAGCAGTCTTTACAAAATAAGTGTAATCATTTGAACATTCTATAGGCATTTATAGTGATTGACTTTACCTCCTTGCAGCAAACAGCCTGATTAGCAGAAGAAAACCAAAATCTGCTTCTGCCTCCCAGCAATTTGCCTCATGAAGCAAACAGCAAGTTTTACCTTTAGTTTAAGCATGGGCCTCCTGATCATCAGCTGTTTCAGCCTGCAGGGATTGCTATAGCCCTGGGATGGCGAACCTATGGAACACGGGCCACAGGTGGCACACGGAGCCATTTCTCAGGGCACGCGAGTTCAGCCTTTATTAAAGCCATTTTTCGCCCTCCCCAGGCTCCAGAGGCTTTATAGGAATCTGGGGAGGGCGAAAAGAGCCTCCCCCCTGAAGGCCCTCAAGAGGCTTCAGGAGCTTCCCTGAAGACTCCAGAGCGCAAGAAACCGTCCCTATGGGCAAACAGGAAGTTTGGGAACGGACTTCTGGTTTGCTCGTAGGGTCAGTATAAGCCCTCTGGAGGCTTCAGGGATCTTCAGGAGACTTCCCTGAAGCCTCCGAAGGGCAAAAACGGCTCTACGAGCAAACCGGAAGTCAGTTTTACTTCCGGTTTGCTCGTAGGATCCTTTTTAGTCTTCTGGAGGCTTCATCACTGGCATAAGCTTTCCAAGCAGAGGGAAGACTCCAGTGGTGGGTTTCAAAATTTTTTAGAACCTCTTCTGTAGGTGTGGCCTGCTTTGTGGGAGTGGCTTGCCGGCCATGTGACCAGGTGGGAGTGGCTTTCCGGCCATGTGACTGAGTGGGAGTGGCTTGGCAGTCAGGTGACTGGGTGGGCATGGCCAACTTGTAAATTGTGGTGAAACTCAATTAACAACGCTCTTGATTAGCAACCAAAATGTTGGCTCAGAAACTCTTGGCATTTGAAGCCCGCAAGTCTTAAAGCTGTCAAGTTACAAGATCCTTGCACCCCTAACCCTTTAGAGAAAAAAAAACCCAGGCGTGTTCAAACTTGACAGCTTTAAGACTTGTGGACTTCAACTCCCAGAATTCCTCCTGCAGTCATGTTGGCTCAGGAACTCCGGCATTGAAGTGTGCAAGTCTTAAAGCTGTCAAGTTACAAGACCCTTGCACCCCTAATCCTTTAGAAAAAAAAAAACCCAGGCGTGTTCAAACTTGACAGCTTTAAGACTTGTGGACTTCAACTCCCAGAATTCCTCCTGCAGTCATGTTGGCTCAGGAACTCCGGCATTGAAGTGTGCAAGTCTTAAAGCTGGCAAGTTACAAGACCCTTGCACCCCTAACCCTTTAGAAAAAAAAAACCCAGGGGTGTTCAAACTTGACAGCTTTAAGACTTGTGGACTTCAAGTCCCAGAATTCCTCCTCTCGCTCTTCAACTTGATGATGTGCGGACGGGCGCGGGGAGGGAGCTGGAACCGCTTCTAAATGGCACGGTAGATTTGTGGAACCTCTTCTATAGAAGAGATTAGAAATGGCAGGGACCCACCTCTGATGCAGTCCCACTGGAACGAAGCCCTCCAGCCCTTTGCCACCAGCGGAGTTTCCCTCCAGCCTTCCCCCAAAGCCCCCCCCCCCCCCCCCGGAGGCCGAAGCAGACCCCAAGTCAATGCCTGGAATGCACTACCTGCTACCTGTGGTTTCTTCCCCAAACCCCCATAGCTTTAACCTTAGGCTGTCTACTGTCGACCTCACCCCATTCCTAAGAGGTCTGCAAGGGGCGTGCATAAGCGCATCAACATGCCTACCATCCAGGGGTGAGTTCCGGCCGGCACTACTGCCGGTTCGCTCATGGGTGTGAAATTGTTGCGCTGGTGGGAAATTATTTGCTCGAGGGCGCGAAATTGTAAAAATTGTTCTGCGCACGCGCAGAAGCGAGAAACAAGAGGGCGACGCCATAGGTGCTGCCCAGAGAACCGGTTCGGGGGCGTGGCAGCCCTGGGTCGGTTCCATTGACCCAGTCCACCAAACCACTACTGGTTCACAGTGACGTGCGGTGAGGTTTATGGCTAGTGAGGCTGGTGACGTCATCAGGAAGGCGGGGAATGGGACCACATGTGCTGGAGGCTGAGGGTGCCTCAGCCTCCAGCACACGTGATCCCATTCCCCGCCTTCCTGAGCGTGCTCCGCCGGCTCGCACTCCGCAGTCCTCGAAAGTGACTGGGGAACGACGAGAACCTTCCTGCCTCTGCTGGACTTTGCGCGCTCCTCGCGACTGCTTCGTCATCCAGGAGCGCCAACAACATTTCTGCCTCCGCAGCTCCCGGGCACGGCCAGACGGATGTAGCCACAGCGACGCCGAGGCGGTCCGGGCGGACGAAAGAGCGAGCGAGGCAGCCTGATCCTCGGTCGCTCGCCCGCCGGACTGCCTCAGCGCCATTCTGGCTACCTCCGGCCGGCCGCGCCCGGGAGCTGCGGAGGCAGAAATGTTGTTGGCGCTCCCGGATGACGAAGCCACGAAAGCGACTGGGGAACGACCCAGTCGCTTTCGTGGCTTCATCATCCGGGAGCGCCGACAACATTTCTGCCTCCGCAGCTCCCGGGTGCGGCCGGACGGATGTATATAATATTATAATATTATATATATAGTATATAATATTATATACTATTATTTCATGAAGAGAGGTGAGGCTCTGCCTCCCCTGCCTCCCCTGACCGGATGTCCCTGCCGATTCAGCCAAACTGGTCTGAACCGGTAGGAATCCCTCACTCCCTGCTACCATCCTTGTCCTAATGTTTCTTTTTATTGGTACCCTTTTCATGTATCCAAAATCATGTTTGCACTTAAATTCTTACATAATATATGCTTAACGCAATCAATAAAATAAAAAGTTGGAATTTCTGCCCCCCCCTCCAACCTGCACAAAAAGGCGGAGGCTCTCTGCAGCAACACAAGCAGGTATCCATTCCCGGGGGGGGGGGGCTAGTTTGAGGACCCCTGATTTTAGTGCAATCTAAAAAATGCAAATCCTTTTTCTGCAGACCACCAAAATTTTCTCCACGGACCGCCAGTTGGCGACCGCTGGACTAGATGACCTATAAGGTCCCTTCTAACTCTGTTAATCAGTCAATTGGAATCGGAGTCCCCCCAGCGGCCCATGGGGAGGGGGGGTGTTGGGTGGGAGTCCCTCTTTGCAGTGTCCGCAGGGAGGAAGAGCAAGGGGAAGGCGGAATGGCACCCCTGTCCCCCCCCCTGCTTGGAAAGGCGGGAGTCTCTATTTTTGAGTCCGGGGAGAGGGAGGGAAGAGGAGAAGAGGGGAGGGAGAAGGATTGCCCGCCCCCCACAACCCCAGCTTGGAAAGCGGGGAGTCTCTCTTTGGTTCTGCAGAAAGGGCCAGAGGGAGGACGTGGTGATGCCCCTTCCCCCCCCCCCCCCTTTAGTAAAAGGGGGAATCTCTCTTTTTCAGGGTCTGGTAGGACAGGGGAAAGAGGAGGGAATTGTGCACCCCCTCCCCTCTTGGAAAGGGGGAGCCTCACTTTTTGCAGAATCTGGGAGAGAGGGGATTGCACGCCCCCTCATTCCTTGTTAAAGGAGGGGGGTCTCCATTTTCCCAGTGTCGGGGAGCCCCTTCCCCCCTTGGAAAGGGGGTCTCCCTTTTTTTCCACAGTCCAGGAGGAGAAGGGGGGGAGTTACCCATCCTTTGCCCGCTTGGAAAGGGTTTTATTTTTCTCCTCCTTTTGCACAATCCTAGAGAAGGGGAGGGGGATCATTACACACACGTCCCCTCCCCACTCACCCTTTGGTAAAGAAGAGGGGGGTCTTCCTTTTTGAAGAATCCGGGGAGAAGAGGAAGGAAGGGGGGGATCGCACGCCCCTCCCCGCTTGGAAAGGGGGGGGGGAAGAGATCTCCCTTTTGGCAGTGTCCGAGAAGAGGGGAGGGGGGTTGCACGCCCCCTGGCTAAAGGAGGGGTGGGTCTCCCTTTCGGCAGAATCCGGGGGAAGGGTAAGGGGATCGCCCCCTCCCCTCTTGGAAAGGGGGGAGAGATTTCTCTTTTGGCAGGGTCCGGGAATAGAGTAGGGCCCCCCTCTCACCTTGCTCAAAGAGAAGGGGTCTCCCTTTTTGCAGAATCTGGGGGGAGGGGGATTGCACGCCCCCTCTCCTCTTGCTAAAGGAGGGGTGATCTCCCTTTTTGCAGAATCTGGGAAGAGGGGAGGGGGATTGCACGCCCCCTCTCCTCTTGCTAAAGGAGGGGAGGGGTCTCCCTTTTTGCAGAATTCTGGAATAGGGGAGGGCAGGGGGATTGCACGCCCCCTGCCCGCTCGGAAAGGAAAAGAAGGGAGAAAGGAGGAGGAGGAGGAGGAGAAAAGCCTCCCGCGGGGAAGAAGCAAGCCGGGCGCGGGCGCGCGCTCTCCCTCCCTCTCCCTCCCTCCTTCGTTGCTTAGCGGGCGCGCGCAGAGGAGGCGGGGCGCGGGGATTCCGGCCGGCCGGCGGCTCGGGGCCGCGCTGCGCGCTCGCGGGCTGCCTGGCTGGCGCAGGGCTCGGGCTGCGGGTCGGGTAGGGCTGCCGGCCGTGCGGAGGAGCGATGGCCGCGGGCGGCCCCTGCAGCCTGGCGGAGGAGCGCTCCTACCGCCGCTTCCTGGAGGCTTTCCTGGGCGAGTTCCGCGGACCTTTCGAAGCGGCGCCCGCCTCGCCTTCCTCCGCCTCCTCCTGCTCCTCCGCGGGCGGCGGCGGGGAAGGAGCGGCAGCGGCGGCGGCGGCTGCCGAGAGCGAAGCCGGGGAAGGAGAGCCGGCGCCTGGCGGGGACGGAGAAGCCGCCGCGGGCGGGGAAGGAGAGGAGGAGGAACAGGAGGAAGATGAAGGTGGAGAGGAGGAGGAGGAGGAAGATGCAGCCGCCGCTGGACCGGAGGGGGATGGAGACGAAGGAGAGGAGGAGGAAGAAGGGTCCGGACCGGACGGAGCCAGCCCTCCCGGGGACGCCGAGCCCGAGGAGGCTCCTCCGGCCGAGCCCGCGCCGCCGCCCCCTTCGCCGCCGCCGCCTCGCCCGGCCAGCCCTTGCCCGCCGCTGCCTCCGCTGCCCTCGCTGCCCCGGCCGCTCTCGGAGCACATCACGGAGGAGGAGGTGGAAGGCGAGTGCTTGGACCTCTGCTTGCAGCAGCTCTACAAGTAGTGAGTGCCGGCCGGGGATGATGGGGGTTTTGGGGGGTGGGGTGGGGGAACCGGGATTCCAGCTCCCAGGCGCCGCTGCTGGCGGGGAGGGGAAGGCGGCTTTCCTGGGAGGTGGGGGAGGAAGCGCCCGATGTCTCCGGGGAAGGAAGGTTGGTTTGGTTCCGGAGGGTTGGACTCCAGGTCCCATGATCCACAGAAGAGGGCTGTAGCCCCAAGATTGAGGATAGGTTGTTTGGGAGGGTGGGGGGACTACACTATCCATACTCCTGACTCGGGAGAGGTTGTTTGAGAGGGTGGGGGGACTACACTATCCATACTCCTGACTCGGGGGAGGTTATTTGGGAGGGTGGGGGGACTACACTATCCATACTGCCCTGTCTTGGACCTCTGGTTCCCTTTATGTATTGGGAAAGGATGGGAGACTACATCATCCATAGTCCCCTATTTGGGATCTCTAGCCCTGCACATGGGGAGAGGGTGGGGGACTCCATCACCCATACTCTCCAACTTGGGATCTCTAGCCCTGCACATTGGGAGAGGGTGGGGGGACTACATCACCCATACTCCCCAATTTGGTATCTCTAGCCCTGCATCTGAGGAGAGGGTGGGGACTATATCATCCATACCCCCCATCTCTAGCACTCCCTGTATCTGCTAAAGGTGAGGTCCACCTCCTATGCTCCACTGCTTGGGAGACCCAGCCCACTGTTGGCGGAGAAGGTTCCCAGCAGGATCTAGAGACTACACCACCCATACACCCCCTGTCTTACTCGTGAGGTCTAGCTCAGTCTGGAGAGGCCATTGGACTCCAAATCCCACCCTCCCCTGTGCTTGAGAATCACAGCCCACCCATTATTGATCCACCGGCGGGATCTCTGGACTACAATATCCATAACACCCCCATCTCTCTCTCTCTGGAGCTCCAGACCCATCTGAAGAGGCTGCCTTGCAGCTGGGTGGACTCCACCTCCCATTCTCCCCTACCCTCTGTAGAGGGAAGCATATCCCCCCCCCCCCCGCTCTTGCAAAAACCAGATAAAATACTTTAGAATAAAACCTGCATTCTTACACACATCTTCATCGCAATCACCTTGCGTGCTTTGATCCCCTTCTTCCTTCTGTCTCCAAGATCAAAAGAGTCCCCAAACCTCCGTTTTTCCCTCTTGTTCCCCCCTCCCCAATACAAACAGGAGGTCCCCCTCCCAAATTTTTGAATGGGACACCCAACCTTATTAAAATCGGTTATTTTATCCCCCGGTTTTTTTTTCAATTTTGGATGACCATTAGGCTGATCAGCACTAAAAAAAAAAAAAACCAGCCACCAGCCATTCCCCAAGCAGGCACCCTGCAAAAGATGGGTACACCTTAAGGTCTGCGGATGATGGGAATCGGAGTCGCCCGGCCACAGTTTCAGATCTAGAGGAGGGTTTTTTTTTGGAGGGGGGGGGGTTGAGAAAAAAAATAAAGTATTTTTCTGCCTGGACCCACAATGGATCCCTTTTCCTTCCCCACTTGGCATGACAAAGCTGAGCTGAGTCAGTGTGTGTGTGTGTGTGTGTATCTGTAAATGTGTATACAATATGGGTATATGTATGTAGCATGTATGTATGTACATATGTATGTATGTATATGTTTGTGTTTATATGTATCAATATATGTATATATGTATATAATATGTGTGTGTTAATATGTATGTAGCATGTATGTATGTATGTATATGTATATATGTGTGTGTATGTGTGTATATGTATACACACAAATCCCTCTCCTTCGTGGAGAGGGAGCGGCTAACAAGTCTAATAAATAATAAATAATAATAATAATATAGGCACAGTGTGTGTGTGTGTGTGTATGCACACATACACAAATAAATAGGCATTGTTGGGGGTGATAGGCTGATAAACTGCTTAGAGAGGGATGTAAATAGCTCTGTGGAGTGGTAGATAAGTAAGTGCTATGGGGAAGGAAGGAAGGAAGGAAGGAAGGAAGGAAGGAAGGAAGGAGGAGGGAGGGAGGGAGGGAGGGAGGGAGGGAGGGAGGGAGGGAGGAAAGGAAGGAAGGAAGGAAGGAGGGAAGGAGGGAGGAAAGGAAGGAAAGTAGGAAGGAAGGAAGAAAGAAAGAAAGAAAGAAAGAAAGAAAGAAAGAAAGAAGAAGAAGGAAAAAGAAAGAAGGAAGAAAGAAAGAAGAAAGAAGAAAGAAAGAAAGAAAGAAAGAAAGAAAGAAAGAAAGAAAGAGAAGGAAGGAAGGAAGGACGATGAATGGAAGGAAGGAAGTCTTTTTTTATTATTTTCATGTTGTGTGTGTGGGCACGCACACATTACATGACATTAAATGAAGATATGCACATGCAGAATTATCTAGCCGTAAGGCTCAAAGGAGAGCTTTAGCCTCTTCAAATAACAAGAGGACCCCTGAGCATTTGCAAAGTGTAATCTGCCTCCTCTTCCTCTCCTCCTCCAGCCCTCTGCTAAAACACCCCCTCTGACCACACACCACACGGGGAAATCGTTTTGACTCTGGTCAGAAAATCTTTCGGCGCCTTTTCAAATGTTCAGCTCCCGCTCGTCCCAGCCGTTTTTTCCCCCCACCCTCTGCATTTTCACCTGCATATATAAATCTCAGTCTGGTGCGGATTTCCATCTTCCCTTTATTGCTGTTGATTCCTTAGATTTTCTCCGGTCTATTTTTACTGTGGGGCATCGCATACCCACACATGCACATACACAAACACCGTCATGGAGGGAAATTAATCGATGTTGCCTGCGGGAGGAAAAGCATCCCAGCTAGTTTTAAAGAGACGCTCTTCCCTGCTGTTATTCTTTTTGGAATCAAGCCTTGATGTTAATAAGAAAGGATGGCTGGATGTCAGATATTCTAATCTGGTTACCAAAGCACGTTGCATTTTATGTTTAAAAAAAGAAAAGAAAAAGATTGCAGAAGCCCTGGAGTTCCCACATATTGCTAAAAAAAAAAAAAAAATTAAAAGGTTCTTATCTATAGTCTTATCTCTGTGAATAATCCCGAGATGAAAAAGGTTGGATTTTGATATGCCTAATAAGATTCCCCCCCCCTCATTGCAAACCGTGACAGGAAGTTGAAAGGTTGCTTGCAAAATAAATAAATAGATTAAATACCCCTATTTTACAAGAGAGGGGAAGGTTTGATTTCAGGAGAAGGTTTGGGGGAATATGGGGTTGGAGGGGAACGGTTGGTGGGAGAATTCAGGAAATCCGCCCCAGGGTTGAAATAGATAAATGGCTAGCAAAATAGGCATAAAACAAAAAATTAAAAGGAGGTACTTTAAAAAAAATGCATTAAAACTTTGATTGACACGGAGAGCTGCCTAACCGATTTAGAGATTTGCAAAGATTCAGTTTGTGTGGACGGTGTCGTTTGCTAAGCGGGGTCGATGCCTACTTTTATTTTATTTCTTCATTCCACGGATTTTACAGGGCTGCCCAATTCGGATACGCAGGTTTTTTGTTAATAACGATTGGAAGGTGGGTGCAAAAGAGCCAGAATGTCTTTATTTCATCTCAGGAAACAGGGACAAATCAAATCTTCCCCTAATCCAATGGGGTATTTCTACTCTGGGATCAAAGTTCAACTTTCCAACCTGGCTCGACATAATTCAGATTTCCTAATTTCAGTTTTGCTTCGCTCTGAAAATAGGGGGGGGGGGGGGAGAAGAAAAAGCCGGCTAAAATTATGCTAAAATTTCCCACCCAGGTGGAAAATTCCTGCGGGAATGAATTAGGCTAGAGTGGGGAGTGAGGAGGGGAGGTGGGGGGTCTTCTTAAATGAGTTAATTTGACAGAGCAATTTGAGAGGGGCAGGCGGGGAGGGGGCCACCCCCAAACTGCTGCATAATCCGATCAGCCTTTTAGCTAGCAATGATGAAATGAGAATTCAAACCAGAGGAATCAGACCAGTTGTCGACATGCATTTGCAAGATCGGAGGCGCGGCTGAACTAGAATTCCCCCGTTCCCAGGAGACTCTCTCCTAAACCCTGCAAGGGTGGGAGGGAACTTCTGCTCCCTGTTGCAGCTGGATGTAACTAGGTGCCTAAAATTGGCCTGAAAATTATTGAATTGAGGTTTTGAAGCATCGGGCAGGAGACAGGTGGGTGTTTTCCTTGGTGGCTAAACTTTACAAACCTAACCTCCAAATTGGTCGCCGATGCTTTGTTTGGCTGGCTGGCTAGGCAACATGGTTGGGAGGGGGTATTCCCCCCCCCCACTTTCAAGTCTGATCAGAGAGATGAAGGGCTGTTTGGAAAATAGACTCGGCGTGTTGAAAAACCTTAAGCGGCCACTGTAATGAAAGATGCTAGAAAGGCTTATTCCAGGAGTAAAATAAGATTTTGGGTTGGGGGTGCCCTGTCCGTTTCTGCTGTGACTTCTCCTTTGATTCAGGTGGAGGAGCCAGGATTTAGAAATAATGTTTTTTGCCTTCTCGTATTGGTACTTTAAGCAAAACGTTTTCTAGATCAGCTCTTCTGCCGCGTCCTGCTATTCAACCTGGCAGCAGTTTAATTACACAACCTACCATAATCGGAACAGAAGGAGGTTTTAGTTAAAATGATGTGGTTTTTTTTAAAATTACTGTGAGAATCTTCCTTGCGTTAAGTGGAATGGGCTAAGGATATAGCTATCTTTTGGGGGAAGGAAGGGTTTGGAAAAATGAGAAGAGGCTGCAGAGAGAGAGGGAGAGAGAGAGAGAGATGATAGATAGATGATAGATAGATGATAGATGATAGATAGATAGATAGATAGATAGATAGATAGATAGATAGATAGATAGATGATAGATAGATAGATGATAGATAGATAGATAGATAGATAGATAGATATGATAGATGATAGATAGATAGATAGATAGATAGATAGATAGATAGATAGATTCCGTAGATGATAGATAGATAGATAGATAGATAGATAGATAGATAGATAAGAGATAGATAGATAGATAGATAGATAGATAGATAATGATAGATAGATAGATAGATAGATAGATAGATAGATAGATAGATAGATAGATATGATAGATGATAGATAGATAGATAGATAGATAGATAGATACATTCCGTAGATGATAGATAGATAGATAGATAGATAGATAGATAGATAGATGATAGATGATAGATAGATAATGATAGAGAGAGATACAGATAGATATAGATTAGATAGGAAATAGATAATGATAGATAAGACATAGATAGATAGATAGATAGATAGATAGATAGATAGATAGATAAGATAGATAGATGATAGATAGATAGATAGATAGATAGATAGATAGATAGATAGATAGATAGATAGATAGGATAGAGAGAGAGATACATATAGATATAGATTAGATAGGAAATAGATAATGATAGATGATAGATAGATGATAGATAGATAGATAGATAGATAGATAGATAGATAGATAGATAGATAGATAGATAGAAGGATATATGATAGACAGACAGATAAATATAGATTAGATAGGAAATAGTTAGATAATGATAGATGAGACATAGATGAGAGAGAGAGAGAGAGAGAGAGAAACACACTTGTCAACTGTATTTGTCTCTTTAAACAAGGAGATCAGGAATGTGAAATTCAACAGACGGCTAGTTTTATTCCTAAACTAGACAAGCCATGATCTGTTGGGTCATTTCTCCCCCTCCCCCCCCCCCCGATATGGGCTGTCCTTGACTTACGACCATAATTGAGGCCAACGTCGCTACTGCCGAGTGAGACAAAATTCATTCAAAGAATTTTGCTCTATTTTATGACCTTCCTTGACACAGCCGTTTAAGGGAATCCCTGCTGTTGTCCAGTTAGTAACTCGGTTGTTAAGTGAATGCGGCTTCCCCATTGGTTTTACTTGTCAGAAGGTTGCAGACCCTATGACCGATTGTGGTTGTAAGTCAAGGACTGTCTGTATCGCACTAGTCCTCATTGTACTTGGCTCAACTGAATGCCATTGTTCTGATTGGGGCTTCCCAAGAGCATGAAGAAAACTCCTTGTCCTGACAAAAACCCCTTTTGTTATTTTACGGTGAATTCTGCTCATTCTAATCCAGCAAAGCCTTTCAAGGGAGGATTTACAGTCACAGACCTTATCTGGCTGGGAGAGCTGCCAGGCCAATCTCTGCAAAACTTGGCAAGGAGCCTCAGAGAGTCCCGAACCAATAAAGCAAACTAATGGTCTCCTGCAAACTCCACTCCCCTTTTGCTCCTCTTTTATTTCCTCTGGGAGGGGCCATTCATCGTCCACCTGTGGCCTTACTCCCAAGTCGACCCCTGTTCTTTAGCTGCTCCCTTCCTCTGGCAACTCTGTGCATGCGCACACTGGGAACAGGCTCCAGCTGTTCTTCTGCCTCACTGATGTCTGACTCCGAAGGCAGCTGATAACTGGCATACGGCCCTGGCCCCTTCTCTGCCTCCGACACAGAGCCCTCCTCAGAGCCTTCCCCAGACTCCAGGACTGGCCCAACCTCCTCACTTTCCGAATCTGCTGGCTACTAGCGGGTAACAACAGCCCTATGAACCATTGTTGAAGTGGGTTTTCTCCCTTCTGTTAATTGTCCTCACTTCGACTTTTCCCTGGAAGCTTCCCCTTGAAAATTAGAGCCGTGCTGAGGGAAATTTGCGGTGGAAGGCCTGATTCGCAGTAAAATAAAATAAATCTTTGCAGACAACTGCCTACTGGCACAAAGGATAATTGAGGAGTGATGTGAGAAATTGCTTTTAAAGATAGAGAGAGTCGGCCTATTGAGGCATAGAATCTCCCCTCAGCAGTTTCAATGCCGTTATCCAAAAGGCACTCGTTATGTGTCTTAACATATTGGGAAATCCACCGTGATAAATGCAAGCTTCTCTTTTGGGGCTTCCAAAGAAATGTCAAATAGCTCCCCACCCAGTGAAGAGTTCCTTTTATGGATCAGTAATTGATTAAATACAGAGCTAGCTCGGTCTAACGGGAAAGGTGTTGATTTACAGACTGGGAGAATTTGAGTTCTAGTCCGGCCGTAGGCACAAAAGCCAGCAGGGTGACCTTGGGACAATCACCAGGTGACTGTGAGTTCTAGTCCTGCCTTAAGCATGTAACCTATGACTGGGTAACTTTGGGCCAATCACCAAGAGACTGTGAGTTCTAGTCCTGCCTTAGACATGAAAAAGTGGGGGACCTTGGGCCAATCACCAGGAGACTGTGAGTTCTAATCCTGCGTTAAGCATGTAACCTATGACTGAGTTAACTTTGGGCCAATCACCAAGAGACTGTGAGTTCTAGTCCTGCCTTAGACATGAAAAAGTGGGGGACCTTGGGCCAATCACCAGGAGACTGTGAGTTCTAATCCTGCCTTAAGCATGTAACCTATGACTGAGTAACTTTGGGCCAATCACCAAGAGACTGTGAGTTCTAGTCCTGCCTTAGACATGAAAAAGTGGGGGACCTTGGGCCAATCACCAGGAGACTGTGAGTTCTAATCCTGCGTTAAGCATGTAACCTATGACTGAGTTAACTTTGGGCCAATCACCAAGAGACTGTGAGTTCTAGTCCTGCCTTAGACATGAAAGGGTGGGTGACCTAGGGCCAATGACCAAGGAGACTGTGAGTTCTAGTCCCGCCTTAGGCACGAAAGCCAGTTGAGTGACTTTGGGCCAATAACTAGGAGAAGGTGAGTTCTACTCCCACCTTCGACATGAGAGGTGACTGGATGACTTTGGGCCAATCACCAGGAGATTGTGAGTTCTAGTCTCTCCTATAGGCATGAAAGCCAGCTGGGTAATTTTGAACCAATCACCAGGAGCCACTGAATAGGCATCAAATCTATGATTGGGTAACTTTGGGCCAATCACTAGGAGACTGTGAGTTCTAGTCCCACCTTAGGCACAGAAGCCAGCTGGGTGACTTTGGGGCCAATCACCAGGAGACAGTGAGTTCTAGTCCTGCCTTGAGCACAAAGCCAGCTGTGCCAGCCCCTCTATCTCAGCCTTAGGAAGGAAACAAGGGCAAAGCATTTCTGAAAGTATTTCCTAAGAAAACGGCAGGAATTCCCCAGGACTTGGATTGACTTGATATATCGTAACACTAACAATCAATTAAATAGGAAGTTTCGCTTGGTCCAAACAAAAAGTTTTGTTCTTAGATTTTCTCCAACTTTGACTGCTGGGACCAGCCTTATCTTGCAACCTCATCAAATAGAAAAAAATTTCCCAGGGTTAAGATGTGGAATGCGTACCTTGACCTACCTTCATTTATTCATTTGTACAGTAGAACCTCTGGTCACGACCATATTTCGTTCCATAACTTTGGCCGCAACCTGATTTGGTCGAACCTAATTTTGGGAATTTGGCACTTACAAAAAAAAAATGGCACCGAAGGGGAAATTGGCCGTGAAAAAAAAAAGTGAATTTTTGGGTTGGAACCGAATTTCGTCATGGTAAGAAGTGTGTAAGTAAGTAAGTAAGTAAGTAAGTAAATAATTAAGAAGTCGTGGTAAGAATTTAGACAGCATCCTAAAAAGCAGAGACATCCCCCTGCCAACAAAAGTGTGCATAGTCAAGGCTGTGGTTTGCCCAGTTGCAATGGATGGCTGTGGAAGATGGACCATAAGGAAGGCTGAGCGCCAAAGAATGGAGGCCTTTGAACTCTGGTGCTGGAGAAGACTCCTGCATTGAGTCCCTTGGACTGCAAGGCGATCCAACCGGTCAGTCCTAGAGGAGATCCACCCTGACTGCTCTTTAGAAGGCCAGATCCTGAAGAGGAAGACTTTGGCCACCTGAGGAGAAGGAAGGACTCCCTGGAGAAGAGCCTCATGCCGGGAACGATGGAGGGCAAAAGAAGAAGAAGGGAACGGCAGAGAAGGAGGGGGCTGGATGGAGTCACCGAAGCAGTCAGTGTGAGCTTATATGGACTCCAGAGGATGGTAGAAGACAGGAAGGCCTGGAGGAACGTTGTCTATGGGGTCACAAAGGATTGGACACAACTTTGCAACTAACAACAAGAAGAAGCATTCGTGACCAGAGGTTCTACTGTATCTGGCCTTTATTATTTTTACAAATAACTCAGGGCAGCGAACAGATCTAACATACCTTCCTCCTATTTTCCCCAGAACAACAATCCTGTGAAGTTGTTTGGGCTGAGAGAGTGGGGACTAGGACTCACAGTCTTCTAGCAATTGGCCCAAAGTCACCCAGCTCGTATTCATTCCTAGCACAGAACTAGAACTCACAGCTTCCTGGTGATTGGCCCAAGGTCACCCAGTCAGCTTTCATGTCTAAAATGGGACTAGAACTCAGTGTCCCCTTTGGATTGGCCCAAAATCACCCAGCCCATTTTCATGCCTAATGCAGAACTAGAACTCACAGTCTCCTGGTGATTGGCCCAAAATCGCCCAGCGGGCTTTTGTGCCTAAGGCAGTACTAGAACTCACCATCTCCTGGTGATTGGCGCAAAGTTGCCCAGCTGGTTTTCATTCCTAGTGCAGAACTAGAACTCACTGCTTCCTGGTGATTGACTCAAAGTCACCCAGCTGGCTTTTGTGCCTAAGGCAGGACTAGAACTCACCGTCTCCTGCTTTCGAGCCTGGTGCCTTAACCCCGAGGCCCAATCCGATTCGTTCATACCTTTGCCTGTCGGTAAATGAATTTTTCCAGTCGGCTCTTGCTTTTCCCCGCAGCCCGTTAATGCCATCAAATTGGGGAAAGTTTCCTACGACTGGAGCGCTCCCTTGGTAACCAATTGAACCGAATTGAATGATTGCTGGGAGATCTTCCTTTAACAGATGGATAAATGAGAAGAGAGAAGAGGAGGTGGGGCGGTGGCGGGTGGGGAGATCGAACGGGTTTACTGGAGCGTATGATTTCGGACGCTTTATTCAAGGCGCAAAAGGCCTTCAGTGAAAGAAAACAGCCCCATGGGATTTGGCACGGAAGTGCCAACGGTGTTCCCAAATGTCTTGCCAGCGTTTGGAAACCGAAGGAAAATCTTTCAGCGCTGTAAACAGGAACAGGGGGCTTTTTTTCAGAAATAAAGAGGTGATCAACGGGGCCTTTCTTTATTTTTTTATTTTTTCCCTCCCTGAAAAGCCTCTTGTTGCAAAAGAAGGACGCGAGGGAAAAGGAGAAGATGGAGTGACCCGCGAAGGGAGGGCTTTTAAGGACGATGGACCTCGGGTCTGGCTCAAAAGCCAAGCAAAAATCCTTCCCCATTGGAAGGTTCCCAAGAATATCCGCAAAGATGCTTTTTCTGGAGGCAACTGGGCTTCCTTGTTTTTTTCCTTCCTTTTGAAGATCTTTCACTTCTTCTCATCGAAGCTTCTTCAGATCTGATTGGATGGTGGGGAAGGGAAGGATTCACACTCCTCGCAGACAGCTGGTCATTTGCATGTCAGGGTTCCAGATAGCATCCAAAATTAAATCAGAGTCCGAGGCAAAGGATTCCTCAAAGTTCCAATTGATGAAGAGAGCCATGTTGGCACATCTGGGAGAATCCGAATCTGAAAGCTTCCCGGTTTTTCCCACCCAGTTGAAAGTTCAAGATCTTGCCCCCACGCCCACAAGCCCATCCCATGGTCCAATCTCCCACTCCCATGCTGGCATCTTCCACCCATCCAGTTCCGGTCAGGTGTAGAGGTGCAAAGACAAAGGATGACCTTGGCTTTCTAGAAAGAATGTTGTTATGGCTGCCTATCATCTAACTCCTTACAATCCCCACCTCTCATTTTCCCACAATAGAAAAAGCACAGTAGAATAATGGAAAGTGTGGCAGGCCAAAGATCCAAGAGGAATGTGGCAGCAGGCCTGACATTGCATCCTTTTAGAGGGTCGTTGAGGCCACTTGGAGGTTTATCTGTGACCTCAGGGTCACCTTGAGTAGTGCTCCTGGTTCCTATAGTCTCAATTTTCCCTACTGGAATGGATTTCCATGACCTGGAGGATTAAGAATCTCTACAGACCTCTAGCTGCACAATTTGGGATGAACACCCTCGGAATGGTGTGGGAGTAGGGATGGATTTCCAGTGGGGAAAATAAAATTATAGCCAAGAAGTTCGATCCTGATCGGCCCAAGGTTGACTCAGCCTCCCGTCCTTCCGAGGTCGGTAAAACGAGGGCCCAGATTGTTGGGGGCTGATTCTGTAAACCGCTTAGAGAGGACTGCAAAGCGCTATAAAGCAGCATATAAGTCTAAGTGCTATTGCAGGCTAGCTCTGCCCAATGCCAGCAGTTCGATCCTCAGCAGCTCAAGGTTGACTCAGCCTTCCATCCTTTCTGAGGTTGGTAAAATGAGGACCCAGATTGTTAGGGGCGATCGGCTGACTCTAAACAGCTCAGAGAGGGCTGTAAAAGCACTGTGAAAGTAGTATGTAAGCCTAAATCAACCTCGTTATCATCTTCATTTAACGACCCCATAATCCCAGGCAGGGCAGAGTCAGGGCATCCAAATAGAACTAGCGGAGTGTTTTAATAGCCGGATGCCCTTCCTGTCACCAGTATATAAGTCTAAATGCTATTGCTAAATCCTGGTCCAGTTGAAGAAAATGGTTGGAGGAAGCCCAGTTTGGTCAGGTGTTATGGTGCTGGTTTCAAAACAAGGAGGTTGTGAGTTCTAGTCTCACCTTAGGCATGAAAGCCCACTGGGTGACATTAGACCAATCACTAGGAGATGGTAAGTTATAGTCTTACTTTAGGCATGAAAGCCCACTGGGTGACTTTAAGCCAATCACTAGGAGATGGTGAGTTCTAGTCTCACCTTAGGCATGAAAGCCCACTGGGTGACATTAGACCAATCACTAGGAGATGGTGAGTTCTAGTCTCACTTTTGGCATGAAAGCTCACTGGGTGACATTAGGCCAATCACCAGGAGGCAGTGAATTCTAGTCCTGCCTTAGGCATGATAGCCAGCTGGGTGACTTTGGTCCAAATTACTGCCTATTTATCCCCAAATATATAGTCCAGACTCAAGGTAGAGTTGAAACAATGTTTTATCATGAAAAGCAAAGGAATATTCAGGAAAGAACCAGAAACATGCAGATTTTTTTTTAAAGCCAGCTAAAGTGAGACATTAATTCAGAAAATAGCTTATGGACATCTGCTTCATGTAAAAAAAAATGTATCTTTGAAAGAGTCAGAAGAAAGGAAAAAGGAGTCGAGAAGAAATTTATTTGGGAAAGCTGTGCCTACTCACTCCGTCCTCTGGTCCCACCAGGAGACATTGAGTTCTAGTCCCACTTTAGGCATAAAAGTGGATGGGTAACTTTGAGCCTAATCCCCAGGAGATGGTGAGTTCTAGTGCCACCATAGGCATGAAAACCCACTGGGTGACTTTAGGCCAATCACCAGGAGACTGTGAATTCTAGTCCTGCCTTACGCATGAAAGCCAGCTGGGTGACTTTGGTCCAAATTACTGCCTATTTACCCCCAAATGTATCATCCAGGCCAGGGGTCAACAAGCTTTCAGACCTCAGGGACCACTAAATTCATAATTTTAAATCCCACGGACCGCTAATATGATCTGCCTAATGACCGGGTGTGCCTAGGTGGTCATGTGACTGGGTGGGCATGGCCAACTCGATGTCACTCACGTTGAGGGGCACCTCGCCGGCCTCTACTCGCCACTCCCCTCCCAGCTACTCCTCGCTTCTCCGCCCGGGCTCCTTAGGGCCCCAACAGGAAGCAGTTGCTGGAGCTGAGCAGCCACCAGGAGAAAGAGTCGGCACCACAGCTCAGTTCAAACTGGATCTGACCGAGAAGGAGGCTCAGCAGGAGCACCTCACTGAGGACTACCAGCATAGGCTGTCCAAGCAGAGGGAAGACCTGCGGGAGTGCAAAGCCAGGTCCCGGAGCCTGGAGGCTCAGCGGGCTGAGATGGTCAGCCAATTCCAGGCCATGATGCAGTCCCCATTGGAACGAGGCCCTCCGGCTCTTCGCCACCAGCGGCGCTTCCCTCCAGCCTTCGCCCAAAGCCCCTTACCAGGAGGCTGAAGCAGACCCCAAGTCGGAATTTCTGCCCCCCTCCGACCCGCACAAAAAGACCCCGAAGGGGAAGACTCTGCAGCAACACAAGCATTCATTGTATATACCCAGCCCAGGGCCATAGTTCAAGGACTCCTGATTTAGTGCAATATAAAAAATGCAAATAATTTTTTGGGGGGCCACCAAAATTTTATCGCGGACCACCAGTTGGTGACTGCTGGTCCAGGCTCAAGGTAGAATGCAGAGTCCCCCCCCCACTAGCCAGCCCATTTGAACTTCTCTGCTTTGCAAATTAGGAAGGCATAAAAATCGCTTTAAAGCTCTAATAGTAACAGTATTTTATCTGTAGCAAATTAGATTTTATCCTGATTAGAGCTGTTTCCTTTCATTTGAGATGCAGAATGCCAAAAGCACCAATTAGCACTTTGAAGAGGCATTCTGAGTGCGAAAGTAATGCTGACAAGCACGTTTGGGGGGGAAGAAAAGAGAAAATTTTGTTTATTTCATGTTACTTCCCCCCCCCCACTTCTTTTACGATGACCAGGCAGTCGTTAGGAACGTTATTAACAAATCTAATTAGGTGATGTAGAAGGTCATTAGAAGTAAAGCGTTATTATTTCTTGCACACTGTTCGTTTTGGAGAGTTGCACGCTTGGCGGTTTCGTCGGGGGAGTGTTGAGATGGCCGTGTGTGTGTCTGCAAGTGGTTTTTCCATGTTTGGTGAGACCATCTCAGATTTACAGCTCGGGGTTGATCTGTGGGGTCCTTGGTGCTCTCTGAGCTTGGTGGCTTTCTTGCAGGCGTTTCAGGACCCAACTAGGTAGCATCATCAGCATTAGAGGGAGGGGGGTTTGTGGAGGAGGGAGGGGGAGAAAGAGGAGGAAAAGCATGGGGTCCTTGGTGCTCTTTGAGGTTGATCGTTTTCTTGCAGATGTTTCATTCTATCCTCTGTATTCTATTCTATTCTATTCCATTCCATTATCTATTTTATTCTTATTTTTATTCTATTGTATGCTAATTTCTATTCTATGCTATTCTATTATATTCCATTCCATTCTCTATTCTATTCTTATTTTTATTTTTATTCTATTCTTATTTGATTCTTATTCGATTCTAATTTCTATTCTATGCTATGCTATTCTATTATATTCCATTCCATTATCTATTCTATTCTTATTTTTATTCTATTCTATGCTAATTTCTATTCTATTCTATTCTATTACATTTCATTCTCTATTCTATTCTTATTTTTATTCTTATTCTATTCTTATTCTATTCTAATTTCTATTCTATGCTACGCTATTCTATTCTATTCTATTCTTATTCTAATTTCTATGCTATGCTATTCTATTCCACCCCATTCCATTCTCTATTCTATTCTTATTTTATTCTACTCTATTCTTATTCTATTCTATTCTATTCTATTCTATTCTATTCTTAGGGCCTTCTAACCATGAAATATATTCTACGTAGCTTCGAGCCAGTCTGTTTCTAAATTATGAGTGATTGTGATGAATTCTTCACCAGTGCTTGCCACACAATTCTCAGAGAAATAGTTTTTTTCCTTAACCAGCAAATTTTATAACGGAAGAGATAAATAAATCTCTTAGGGAGATCTGAGCTTTTGTGTAACGCTGCTGTTAAGCTGGGGGATTCTTACAGCACAAAAGCAGGGGTTTTTTTGTGTGTTGTTGCGGTTCACAGATGCTATTCAGAGATACACAGTAGTCCTCAACTTACAACAATTCATTTAATGACCAATTAAAGTTACAACGGCACTGAAAAGTGTGACCTATGGCTGTTTCTCACAGTGACAATCTTTGCAGGATCCCCGCAATCACATAATCAAAATTCGGACGCTTGGCAACCCGACTCATATTTACGACGGTTGCAGTGTCTCGGAGTCACGAGACCCCCTTTTGTGATCTTCTGACCATCAACATCAATGGGGGGAACCAGATTCACTTAACAACCGGGTTCCTTAACTTATCAACTGCAGTGTGTCAGGCCTGCAGCCATCTTTCCTTTTGGATGTTTGGCCTGCAACACTTTCTATTATTCTACTATGCATTTTCTATTGTGGGAAAATGGGAGGGGGGATTGTACGGAGTTAGATGATAGGTAGCCATAACAACATTCTTTCTCGAAAGCCAAGGTCATCCTTTGTCTGTGCACCTCTGCACCTGATTGGAACTGGATGGGTGGAACTAAATCAGATCATCGCACTGACTAAAAGCTTTTACAGAGCCCGATCCACCAAAAATGTCCTCTAATCTCTTTGATCGACAACCACACCAGTAAGCGTTACAACAACTTGGGGCAGACTATATTCAAAATTGTGCAAAATTGTGTTTTTTTCCCCCCAAGCGGTGTTTCATTGAATAAGGCAGTTCTCCACTTACGGCCGTTCATTTAGTGAACATCCAAAGTTACGACAGCACCGTGACTTAAGTGACTTATGAACGATATTCACACCGTCGTAGCTTCCCCTTGATCAAAATTGAGATGCTAGGCAACTGACTCATATTTATGACGGTTGCAGCATCCTGGGGTTACGTGACTCCCTTTTGCGACCTTCTGACAAGCCAAGTCCATGGGGAGGCCACTTAACAACCTTGTCACTAACTTAACAGCTGCAGTGATTCACTTAACAACGGTGGCAAAAAAGGGGACAGTCTCACTTTGCAGCAGAAAGCCTGGGCTCAATTGTGGTCGTAAGTCGAGGACTACTCGTATTCCTGGATTTTGTGGCAGGTTGCTGGGGAGGGGCCGTTCTTATCAAGACATAATTAAAACTGCTCCTTGTTTTGTGTCATCATTAACGAGTCGATTTGATTCATTGCTGCAATTAATCTGCAAAGGTTTTTTAATTGTAATTTATAGCCTTTTCTGTCACAGACCAAACGGAAAGTTTTTTTTCAGAGGGTAACTGAAAGAACATTATCCCTAATTAAGTCTTTTAAATTCCATTCTCTCTCTCTCTCTCTCCTTTCACCCCTCTCTCTCCTTTTTCTCTCCTCCTCTCTCTTCTCTTTCCTCAATCTCTTCTCTTTCTCTCTTTCCTTCTCTCTTTTTCCTCTCACCTTCTCCTCTCCTCTTTCCTTTTCTCTCTCTCTCCTTTTTCTCACTTTCTTTCTTTCCTCAATCTCTCTTTCCTCTTCTCTCTGTAATAATAATAATAATAATAATAATAATAATAATAATAATAATAATAATAATAATAATAATTTAATTTGTTAGCCGCTCCCTCTCCACAAGGGACTCGGGGCGGCGTACAATAAAAACATACATACATACATATAAACATACAGATATACACATATACATACATATACATACACGGAGGAGGTAATAATTAAATATACATCACATTAATAATATAAAAATTAGCCATTAAAAATACCCCATAGTAATAATACAATTTAAAAAGGACTGTCAGGAGGAATAGGATGAAACTACGGTTGAGCCAGGCCAGATAATTGAAAGAGGTGGGTCTTGAGCTTTACACGGAAGGAGCGGAGATCGGAAGTAATCCTGATGTCACGGGGGAGGTCATTCCAAAGGGCTGGGCCCATCACAGAGAAGGCCCTGCTCCTGGGTGTCGCCCCCCGACACTGTTTAGCGGACGGCACCCGGAGAAGTCCCTCTCTGTGTGAGCGGATTAGTCGTAGGGATGTATGGGGCAGGATGCGATCCCGCAGGTAACTAGGTCCTGTGCCATGGAGCGCTTTAAAGATCATAATCAAAACCTTGAAACGCACCCGATAGACCACAGGAAGCCAGTGCAGCTCGCGCAGGAGAGGCGTTACATGGGAGTATCTAGTCCTCCCCATAATCACCCGCGCGGCCACATTCTGGACCAACTGTAGTCTCCGAGTGTATCTCAAGGGAAGCCCCATGTTTCTCTTCTCACCTTCTCCTCTCTCTCCTCTTTTTCTCTTTCTCTCCTTTTTCTCTTCTCTCTCCTCTTTCCTCAATCTCTTTTTCCTCTTTCTCCTCACACCTTCTCTCTCTTTCTCTCCTCTCTTTCTTTCTCTCTCTCTCCTTTTTCTCTCCTCTCTTTCCTCAATCTCTCTCTTTTTCTCTCTCTCTTTCTTTCCTTCCTTCCTCTCACTTTCTCCTCTCTTCTCTCTTTCTTTCTTCTCACTCTCTCCTCTCTTTCTCTGTCTTCCCTGTCTTTCTCTTTCTCCCTCCTCTCTCCTCTCTCTCTCCCTCTCTTCTTTCTCTCTCTCTTTCTCCCCTCCCCTTCTCCTCTCTCTCTTCTCTCTTTCTCGACACACACTGCCTATTCTCTTCTCTCTCTCTCTCTCTCCTCTTTCTCTGTCTGTCTGTCTCTCTCTCTCTCTTACACACACACACACACAGCCTCCCAATACATAAATACGACACGAGCCTTGGATTAAATTCCAATTTAACTCAGGCTTTTCTTTCATTGTATAGATAGTCCTCTACTTATGACGGAGCCTGGAATTTTCATCATGTGCCACTACGGTTGTAAGTTGAGGGACCACACAAACATGATTAGCTGACCATTTTTTCCGATGGTCATAAAGTGTGTCACTGCACTTGTACACTGAATCACATGGTCATTAAGTGTCTCCCGTGGCTGTTAAGCGAATTCATTCCTCTGAATGGGTGATCATAAATTTAAGCACCCACCCAAAGGTGCTGATTTTATGACATATTTTTTTCCCAGCAGTTATTAAGCAAACATGGTAGTCATAAAGCAAACTCACTGTCGTAAGTCAAGTACATTTTTCCATCATGGGTGTTTTTTTAACTAAAATCGGACGTAAGCTGTGATTTCATCCAAAAAAAAAGAAAACCACACTTTTATCTTGATTACACGACCTTGGGATGCTGCAAACAGAAATACATGTGGTTGAATTTACTTACAACCACAACTGAGCCCCTCATATCTGTTGTTAAGCAAGGCAATTCTTGTTTGTCCCATTTTACCACATTTTTTTGGCTGCTGTTAAGTGAATCATATGGTTGAACCATAAATCTGGCTTCCCCACTGACTTCGATTGTTGGAAGGTTGAAAAAGGTGATGACATGATCCCAGGACATCTTCAACGGTCAAAAAAAATCACTTTAAACATGAGCCAGCCATGTGGGGCGGCAGCCAAACAAGCGAATACAATCCTGGGTTATATAAACAGAGAAGCAAAATCAGGGGAAGGATTAGTACTTAGTAAGGCCACATCTGGTATACTGTGTCCAGTTTACAAAAAAAGAGCAACTAAGAGGATAAAAGTCCTGGAGATAAAAACATACGAAGAACGGTTGCAGGATTTGGGTATTGGTATTGGAATCAAGATCCCATGAAGTGTTGATACCACTTTATAATGCCTTGGTAAGGCCACACTTGGAATACTGCATTCAGTTTTGGTCACCACGATGTAGAAAAGATGCAGAGACTCTAGAAAGAGTGCAGAGAAGAGCAACAAAGAGGATTAGGGGACTGGAGGCTAAAACATATGAAGAACGGTTGCAGGAACTGGGTATGTCTAGTTTGATGAAAAGAAGGACTAGGGGAGACATGATAGCAGTCTTCCAATATCTCAGGGGTTGCCCCAAAGAAGAGGGAGTCAAGCTATTCTCCAAGGCACCTGAGGGTAGAACAAGAAGCAATGGGTGGAAACTAATCAAGGAGAGAAGCAATCTGGAATTAAGGAGAAACTTCCTAACAGTGAGGAAAACTAAGCAGTGGAACAGCTTGCCACCAGAAGTTGTGGATTATTACATTATTATTGCAGGTTTTCAAGAAACTGGACAGCCACTTGTCCGAAATAGTATAGGTTTTCCTGCTTGAGCATGGGCTGGACTAGAAGATCTCCAAGGGTCTCCTTCTAGCTCTATTCTGATTGATGGATTGATTGAAATACGTGTCAGTTACCTAGCGTTTGAATTTTGGTCACATGACCATGGGGATGCGGCAACGGTTGTAAGTCTGAAAGGCGGTCATAAGTCACCCTTTTCAGTGCTGCTTCTAACTTCGAAATGGTCACTAAATGAATGATTCAGTGGCCAATGTTATCTACTCACTTTTCAATGCTTTCGAACTGTTTGGGTGGCAGGAGCTGAGGCAAGGAACAGGAGCTCACCCCATCTCTCCATCTCTCTCCATATTTCTTATCTCTCCAGCTACATCAATCTATCAATCTGTCTGTCTATCTATCCATCTCTCTCCATCTCTCTCTCTCCCCCCATCTATATCTATCTATCCATCCATCCATCCATCCATCTATCTACAGGGTCTGTCTATCTATCTATCTATCTATCTATCTATCTATCTACAGGTCTATGTCTATATCTTCTATCTATCTATCTCTATCATCATCCATCATCATCATCTATCTCCATCCATCCATCCATCCATCCATCCATCCACCCATGTATCTACAAGGTCTGTCTATATCTATCTATCTATCTATCTATCTATCTATCTATCTATCTATCTATCTATCTATCTATCTATCATCTATCTATCTATCTATCATCTATCTATCTATCTATCTATCTATCTATCTATCTATCTATCCATCCATCCATCCATCCATCCATCTATCTATCTACAAGGTCTGTCTGTCTATATCTGTCATTCTGTCTGTCTGTCTACTGTCTGTCTATCTCTCTATCTATCTCCATCTCCATCCA
Source organism: Natrix natrix natrix (assembly GCA_029891615.1). NCBI lineage: Eukaryota > Metazoa > Chordata > Lepidosauria > Squamata > Natricidae > Natrix > Natrix natrix. Next base: position 2,869,226 of record JAKRSK010010635.1, on the reverse strand, counting down.
TCATCCATCTATCTATCTACAGGGTCTGTCTGTCTATATCTGTCTGTCTGATGTGTCGTATCCTATCTATCTCCATCTATCTATCCGTCTATCTATCCATCTCATCCATCCTATCCATCCATCCATCTATCCTATCATCTACCATCTGCCCCTATCCTATATCTGGTGAGAGGGGGCGGTCTAGAAGCATGAATAATAAATAAATAAATAAATAATAAATAAATCCACCCATCTATCTTTCTATGTTGAGTCTCGAATTGCCAATCTTCCGGACGATAAACCCACAGTCTTAACCACTAGGCTGCCGTGCCAGGTACGATTCTCTATTGGGACTGATAATTCACTTCGGTAGAGTTCTGATAACCCAGAGCGAATTGCCTGTTAAAAGTGAACTAATTGGTGCCGAAAAGCATAACTCTTTGCGTATGCGCTGAACTTATGCTAATAGTCCTCAGGAGTCCTTCGTTAATATATTCTCCCTTCAAATCAGGTAATTATGTATGTCAGTATGCAGGATTCAGTCTTAAAATACTCAAACTTAATTAAGCACGGAACGCATACAACTGTCGCATCTTCAAAGTCTCGATAACATTAGCAATTCTTTTTTTGAGTTTTCCTGGGTTATCAAAATGAACTTTTCAAAGTGCAGGCAGTCTTTTACTTATGGCCACAATTGGGCTGAATATTTCTGTTGTTAAGTGAGACATTGGCTAAGTGAGCTTTGCCCCCATCTTTCTGGCCACCGTCATTAAGTGAATCACTGTGGTGGTTTGAATTTGAAACATCGTCCTTAAGCGAATCTGGCTCCCCCGTTGACTTTGCTTGTCAGAAGGTCGCAAAATGGGGAACACATGAAACACTCCCCCTCCTCCCAGGATCCTGCAGCCGTCGTAAATACAAGTCAGTTGCCAAGCACCTGAATTTTGATCTTGTAGCCATAATCCTGTAGATGCTTGCAAAGGTTGTAACTGAGAAGCGGTCATAAGTCAGTTTTCAGTGCTGTTGTAACTTTGAACTGTCCCTAAAAACGAATTGTTGTAAGTTGAGGACTACCTATAAAAGTGACTCAGAGGATAAAATTATCTTTTGTGTATGCTGGCCACACAGGTGGCCTTCGATGGAGGGCCGCAATCAAGCCCAACATTTCTGTTGGTAAGTGAGATGGTTGTTAAGTGAATTTTGCCTCGGGTTACGACCTCTCTCGCTGCTGTGGTCAAGTGAACCACTGCAGTATTTAAATTGTAGGTGGCTCAGTGGCTAAGGCGCTGAGCTTGTCGATCAGAAAGGTCGGCGGTTCGGCGGTTCGAATCCCGAGCACCACATAACGGAGTGAGCTCCTGTGACTTGTCCCAGCTTCTGCCAAACTAGCAGTTCGAAAGCACGTGAAAAATGTAGAAAAAACAAACTTGTCCAAAACAAGTTAAAAGAATATATAATGTACTGTTAGAAAGAGACTCAGAAAGTGAATTGGTTAAGGATTGTATGATTAAATGGGCTCAGAATTTTGGGGAAGTGGTTATGTTGGAAACGTGGGAAAAAATATGGGTTCAGAATGTTAAATTTACACAGTCACAGAATTTAAGGGAGAATTTTTATAAAATGTTTTACAGATGGTATTTAGATCCTAAAAAATTATCATGCATGTACCCAAATGTTCAACCAAAATGTTGGAGATGCGGGTGTCTAGATGCTACCTTTTTTCATGTATGGTGGACTTGCAACAAGGTTAAAGCTTTTTGGATAAAAATATGGTGGGTTATGCAGAATGTATTTAAGAAAAGAATACAATTCACTCCACAAATGTTTTTATTGGGTATAGTTAAGGATTTTACCAAAGGGGAAACAAAATTGGCCTTGTATATGGTTACAGCAGCTAGGTTGTTGATTGCGCAACATTGGAAAAAAGATTTTTTGCCAACAATTGATCAATGGATTCAGAAGGTGGCGGGGTTCGCTGAAATGGCAAAAATTTCAGCTTTCTTAAAAGCTCAGAAACAGGAGGATTACACACAGGAATGGGCAAAATGGATTGATTATATACAGAATAAATACCAGACTAGGAGTTATTATCTAGCCTTTAGGTAAGAATGTTTAGACCGATAGATGATCAGAGTAAATAGTATATGGGATGTTTGGAATTATTAGAGTGGTATACAGCGGAAGTCAGGGGGGTGGGTTTGTGCGGGAGGTGGGGGAGGGTTAGGGTGGAGGGTGGGGCAATATATATGTATGAATAAATTAGAAGATGGGACTAATGAAACATTGTTAGGCTAGGAGAAATTTATATTAAGAGTTATAGATGTTAAATTAGCTTAGAAAATGATCAATGTGTCATTATTAATTTAAGACTAATCTCTATAGTTTTTGTTGGGAGGAGAGGGGTTATGAGTAATCTATTTTAAGATGGGGGGTGGGGAGGGGGTAAAGTGTTTGGTATAATATTTGAATGTGAACTTTTGCGGGGGGGTATAGCATTTGTATGAGATTTATATTGTATGGAGGGGGGGGGTGAAAAGGGGGAAAATTTGTTTGTACAAAACTCTTTTAATAAAAAATGTAGAAAAATAAGAACCACCTTTGGTGGGAAGGGAACACGTTCCGTGCTCCTTCGGCGTTGAGTCATGCCGGCCACATGACCACAGATGATCACTTACCTTCGCTACCAGTTCGCAAATGTGAGCGCGCTCAGGCACTTCCCTCGCATGCGCAGAAGGTCGCACATTACGTTGGAGCGGGTGGGCGGAGCCTCCAGCCCGAACCGGTAAGAACTGGCTGAATGCCACCTCTGATGGAGACCTCTTCGGATAGGCTGGCTCTTTGGCTTTGAAATGGAGATGAGCACCGCCCCCTAGAGTCGGGAACGATGAGCACACACGTGCGAGGGAACCAGAGGTTCAATTAGGAACATGGTTGTTGACTGAATGAGGCTTCCCCACGGGCAGGGGGTCTCCAAAAGGGCTCCCATGATCCTTTGCTGCTTTCCAAGCCATTTTGCGTGCCCAGCTGTAGCTGAAAGCAGGGCCTTTTCTTGTATATATTATCATTATTATTGCAACTCACTCATGGCAGCTTTTGAAATAACAGTAATTTGTGCCGAACCACAATGGTTGAAGCAGTGCAACATCAAAAGTCAGCCCTACGAGTAACATTTATGTCACACAAACCACCCCATCATTAGACCCCTGGGTGTAACACACCTATATCTTACACGCCAAATGAAACACGGTGTCGTGACTCGGAAAAGTCACGTGTTTCCACTGAGATTACATGGGGGAAATAAATATCCTTCTGCTTCTCTTAAGCTGTTCAGTTTGATTTCCCCCAAGGTTATACAAAAAGTTTTGACTTTCTTTCTTGCTTTCTTTCCTTCTTTCTTTCCTTCCTTCCATCTTTCTTTCTTTCCTTCTTTCTTTCTCTTTCTTTCCTTCCTTCCTTCTGTCTTTCTTTCCTTCTTTCTTTCCTTCCTTTTTTCCTTCTTTCTTTCTATCTTTCCTTCCTTCCTTCCATTTTTCTTTCCTTCCATCTTTCTTTCTTTTTTCCTTCTGTCTTTCTTTCCTTCTGTCTTTCTTTCCTTCTTTCTTTCCTTCCTTCTTTCTTTAATCTTTCTTTCCTTCTTTCTTTTCCTTCCTTCTTTCTTTTCTTTTTTCCTTCTGTCCTTCCTTCCTTTTTTCTTCCTTCCTTCCTCCTTCCTCCCTTCCTCCTTTCTTTCTTTCCTTCTGTCTTTCTTTCCTTCCGTCTTTCTTTCCTTCTTTCTTTCTTTCCTTCTTTCTTTATTATTTATTTCCTTCTTTCTTTTCCTTCCTTCCTCCTTCCTCCCTTCCTCCTTTCTTTCTTTCTTTCCTTCTGTCTTTCTTTTCCTTCCTTCCTTCTTTCTTTTCTTTCTTTCCTTCCGTCCTTCCTTCCTTCTTTCCTTCCTTCCTTCTTTCCTTCTTTCTTTCCTTCTGTCTATCTTTCCTTACATCTTTCTTTCCTTCCTTCCTTCTTTCTTTTTTCTTTCTTTCCTTCCTTCCTTCTTTCTTTTTTCCTTCAATCCTTCTGTCTTTCTTTCTTTCTTTCTTTCTTTCTTTATTCTTCTTTTCCTTCTTTCTTTCTTTCTTTCTTTCTTTCTTTCTTTCTTTCTTTCTTTCTTTCTTTCTTTCTTTCTTTCTTTCTTTCTTTCTTTCTTTCTTTTTTAGAAGAAAACTGTCCCGGGTAAAAGATAATTCAAAGAGGAGTGAAGAATAATATTCATTGTTTTTATTTATGAAAAACGAGGGTTAGGAGCATTCAGTGTTACACAGGTAGTCTTCAACTTACGACGACAATTGGGACTAAAATTCCTGTTGCTAAGCGAGACATTTGTTGAGTGAGATTTACCCCATTTTACAACCTTTCTTGCCGCAGTTGTTAAATAAATCCCTGCAGTTGTTAAGGGAGTCGCACGGTTGTTAAGTGAATCTGGCTTCCCCATTCAGGCATTTGACAACTCACTCGTATTTATGACGGTTGCCGTGTCCCACAATCACGTGATCCCTTCCTACGACCTTCTGTCTAGCAAAGTCAGATTCATTTAACCTCTGTGTTACTAATTGCAGTGATCCACTTAACAACCTGGCAAGAAAGGTTGCAAAACGGGGCAGCGCTCACTTAAGAACTGACCTGCTTCGCACTGGGGATTTTGGGCTCAATTGTGGTCGTAACCCGAGGACTCTCTAGACCCGTGATGGCGAACCTATGGGTGGGGGGAAAGGCAGGGGGTTCAATCCTATAACAGGGGCAGCTGTTATAGGGTTTCAAAGATTATCCTTGCATTTTACTGCCTTATTCGGCTGCTGGCTTTTAGTTTTTGCAATTCCAGTTTTATTGCCCATTTTATTTCATATAACTTGCCGTCAAGATAATTCTCCGGAAACGGCAAGGATATAACTAAAGGGCTATGAAATAAAATAGAACATTTCGAGCAGAAGCCAAGGGTGTAGGGGGGGTGAGGTTAGAAAGTTCCCTTAGTCCTTGACTTACGACCACAATTGAGGCCAATAGATTTGTTGCTTAAGCCAGACATTCATTAAGGGAGTTTTGCTCCATTTTACAACTTTCCTTGCCACAGTTGTTAAGTCAATCGCTGCGGTTGTTAAGTTAGTAACAGGGCTGTGAAGTCAATCTGGCTTCCCCATTGACTTTGCCTGTCAGAAGGTCGCAAAAGGAGGTCACTGTCAGGCCTGCAGCCATCTTTTCTTGTGGATCTTTGGCCTGCCACACTTTCTAGTATTCTATGATGTCTTTTCTATTGCAGGAAAATGGGAGGAGGGATTGTACGGAGTTAGATGATAGGTAGCCATAACAACATTCTTTCTAGAAAGCCAAGGTCATCCTTTGTCTCCGCACCTCTGCACCTGACCGGAACTGGATGGGTGGAACTGCCAGCATGGGAGTGGAAGATTGGATCATGGGATGGACTTGTTGGTATGGGGCAAGATTTTGAACTTTCAACTGGGTGGGGAAAACCTTTCAGATTCGGGTTTTCACAGATGTGCCAACGTGGCTCTCTTAATAAATGGGAACTTTGAGCAATACTTTGCCTTGGACTCTGATTTAATTTTGGATACTATCTGGAACGCTGAAATCGAGGATTACTTGTATCGCTTTTCTTCTTCACAAATAATCTATAGCAGTGATGGCTAGCCTATTGTTGCGTGCTGCGCAACCCCCCCCATGCCCCATTTTCGGCCTAGTAGACCTCCTCCTGGGACCAAAAATGGCCATGGGACAGCGGCGCAATCCCCCCTCCTCCCTGCGCCTCCTTTTGGGCTTAGTAGGCCTCCCTGCAGCCTCCTTTTGTCCCATTTTTGGAACCAAAAATGGGCTGCGGGGTGGGTGCCATATCCCTCTGTGCTTCCCCCCCCCGTTGCATGCACTTGCGCATGTGCGCTCAAGGATCCCACACATGCACATGTGAACCCCCATGCATGTGCATGCGTCTCCCCATGCGCCTTGCTCCCCCCACAGGTACCTGGCAGAGACCTGAAAATCAGCTAGCCGGCGGGAGGTGTGCACATATAATATACACAGTAGTGCTGAGATGGGGTGATGGCTCACAGAGAGAGCTCTGCCTGCCACCTGTGGGACGTGTGCCATAGGTTCGCCATCACAGATCTGTAGCCTCATTCCTGCTCCCCTCCTTCCTCAAGTTTGTAACTGTTGGTTGTGCGTTAAAACAAACGCAACGCATCCTGAAAGAAGCCACCTCGGTCCCACACACATCCCGATACAGCTCAGAATCCGTATCAAGTTTCCACCCTGATGGAGAAAAATAATAATTGCCATAGCAACGTTCATGTCCTTACCCTCTCGACGCGGGGACATCCTTACGGAGGATGCTAAGCCCGGCACCTGGCAAATTTGCACACAGGGTTGTGAGCGATTCATGTCTCCTCCCCCCCCCCCCCCCCATGTTAGGAAGGACGTGGGTTGGAGGTATAAGATAAATAGCTATCAAGGTTTGCTTATGCATGCATCTTTCTGGTTATATAAGCTGTTGGGGACCCACCACCCCATCCCCAAACCCACCATCCTGGGGGACAAGAGAATAGCTCGGATAGGATGATCTCAAAGGAGAAATGGCTTTTCTTTCAGACTCTGTTTTGTTGTTGTTAGTTGCGAAGTCGGGTCCGACCCATCGCGACCGCATGGACAACGTTCCTCCAGGCCCTCATGTCCTCTACTCTCCTCTGGAGTCCATTGAAGTTCACGCCGACTGCTCTGGTGACTCCATCCAGCCACCTCCTCCTCTGCCGTCTCCTTCTTCTTCTTTTACCCTCCGTCTTTCCCAGCATGAGGCTCTTCTCCAGGGAGTCTTTCTTCCTTCTCCTTAGGTGGCCAAAGTCTTTGAGTTTCCTCTTCAGGATCTGGCCTTGTAAAGAGCAGTCAAGGTGGATCTCCTCTAGGACTGACCGGTTGGATCACCTTGCAGTCCAAGGGACTCACAGGAGTCTTCTCCAGCACCAGAGTTCAAAGGCCTCCATTCTTTGGTGCTCAGCCTTCCTTATGGTCCAGTTATGGACTTTGTTTTAAACTCCGGCAAAACAAATCAAGTTTTGGATGACATGATATAAAAGAAATATTGAGACTCTGGAAAGAGTGCAGAGAAGAGCAATAAAGATGATTAGGGGACTGGAGGCTAAAACATATGAAGAACGGTTGCAGGAACTGGGTATGTCTAGTTTAATAGAAAGAAGGACTAGGGGAGACATGATAGCAGTCTTCCAATATCTCAGGGGTTGCCCCAAAGAAGAGGGAGTCAAACTATCCCCCAAAGCACCTGAAGGCCAGACAAGGAACAATGGATGGAAACTAAGCAAGGAGAGAAGCTACCTAGAAATAAGGAGAAAATACCTGACAGTTGGAACAATTAATCAGTGGAACAACTTGCCACCAGAAGTTATGTGTCCTCCAACACTGGAAGATTTTAAGAAGAGATTGTCAGGGTGTGAATTGATCCCTGGAAATTAACGGGGTATGGATCTTGGCCCATACTTGAAGCATACTTTGGGAAAAAGCAAAATAACCCCGAGGTATATTCTAAGAAAAAACATTTTATTGTAAAGAAAGTAAAAATACAAACTTACTAGCTAAATAACTACATCTTGGCCGAGAGTTCCTGTCTGCCTTGGCAGACAGACAAAAGCAAACTAAAGTGAAGGCATGTGGAATGTATGACATGCGCAGTGAAGCTTAGATAAGAGACAGTTCATTCTACCGTATAACTCAGAATGTAGGCACAGCTGGCAAACCAAATAAACGCAGTGACAGAGACACTTGTCTGGAATAGCAGAGCTGGCTGGGGAATTCTGCAAGTTGAAGTCCACAAGTCTTAAAGTTGCCAAGTTTGGACACCCCTGGTATAGGGTCTCCTGCTTGAGCAGGGGGTTGGACTAGAAGACCTCCAGGGTCCCTTCCACTTCTGTTATTTTGCATTCTATTATGCTGTCTTTTAATAACATTTGTTAAGTCAAAAGAAAGGCTATCAAAATCCTCCTTTTTTTGATTCGATAGACTGACAACACGGTTCTTTTTTTGGAGAACAGGTGATTCAGCTTCTTGCAAACACAAATTCTAACTCGCACGTCATTCTTCCTTTAACCTCACAACATTTGGGGTACAGGAAGTCCTCGACTTATGACGACAATGGAACCCAACATTTCTACTGCTAAGCAAGACCATTATGCCCCATTTTACAACCTTGCTTGCCACAGCTGAACTGAATCACTAAACGAACTGTCGTTAAGATGAATACTATCTGTATCTAGGTAGTCCTCAACTTAACGACCAAAATGTATGTTGCTGAGTGAGACATTTGTTAAGTGAATTTAGCCCCATTTTATGAACTGTCTATCCGATAGATCTTCTTCCTGGTATATTTCCCACAACAACCCTGTGAGGTGGGTTGGGCTGAGAGAGAATGTTGGACCCAAAGTCACCCAGTCGTTTTTTTTTGCCTAAGTTGGGATTGGAACTCAGCATCTTTTCATGATTGTCCCAAAGTCAGCCAATCGGCTTTCATGCCTAAGGTTGATTATTCTCTCTGTCAGAAAATTCCTCCTTATTTCGACTTCCGGTTCCGGCTGCTGTACGCGACGGGCAAGCTTTGCTCGCCCCGCGCACTCCTGGTGGGCTCCCCTTTGATCGGGGGGGGCACAGGAGGCGGCCGGGGGGGGGCTCCCCGCATCACCCTAGGCATCGGGAGGCAAGAGGGGAGGCGCTGCGGCGTCTTCACATTGAGGCAGCTGGACAAACTGAAGATTTGAAGGATGCAGTTGCAATGCGGTGAGATGGAGATTCCCCCCCCCCCGTTCCCTTTCATGAGTGAAGGAAAATAAAAACACTGTCAGCCTTTTGAAAAAACTTTCAACCTGTTCCTGGGAAGTGTGATTGGAGGGAGGGGGATTTCCCCCCCCTTTGGACAAGCGGCTTTAAGCTGTTTTGCTCTCTGCCCCCAGAGGAGGAGCGGGGGAGCCTGGAATGAAATCACGCTCATAGCAAATGCAGATTTTTTTTACTGTAATTCTGAAAATGAGGTGATGATCTGTTTCCTTCTGAAAACTTTGAAAACTTTTGGTTTGTTGCTCTCTGATCCCGTAGCTGGCAGGGCAAGATGGCACACTTCCGTCGTCTTCATGTACTTTGAAATTTGACTCCACCCACAGAAACTGCTGGCATTTGTCTTTGTCTCCGTGACACTCAGAGAAATCTCTTGTTACATTTTACCCTGGACTTGGAACAAAGGATTTTATTGCCTTATTGTCTGGAACTAGAATTGAGAAAAGGTCCTTATCTGTCTGGACTTCCTGCCTCGCGATCTCTCTTGGCTATCCACCTTCCCAATTGTTTTCACTCTGTATTGACATTGCCATCTCTGAGCTTTGCTTACTACAATGCCACCTAAAAGACCACCACCGGCAAAACCGGGTTTTGCTGGCTCCGCCCCAGCATCTTCAACGTCCAGCCCCAGCGGACAACAGACACCAACTTCTTTGTTCCAGCCCAAGTCCCCTGAGGTGGACTTTCAACAGATGTTTCAACAACTCTTAAAGGGGCAGGAAGACTTAAAAAACCAATTGAAAGAAATGAACGAGCAGCTCAGAGAGAATCAAGACCGAGTGATCCAAAATTCACGGAGATTGGAACTTTTGGAGGAGGGGACGGCTGAGATGAGGAGGGAGGTGAAGGGGGTGCAGAAAGGAAACCAAGAACTTGAGAACCACCAGATAAAAGTGGAATTTGAAAGGATGTCTTTTTTTCTTAGATTTCAAAATGTAATTGAGGCTGATGATGAAGATCTGAGGGATATTATGACAAATTTATTGGCTGAATATATTAAAAAAGACAGACAACAGATGGGGTGGGACATGGACCTGGTCTATAGAGTAAACTCAGCATATGCCAGAACACACAATGTTCCAAGGGAGGTACACATTAAATTTCTCAGAAAGACCACAAGAGATGAGATTCTGAGTGCACAAAGGGGGCAAGCACTAAAATACAAGGATAGAGAAATAGCCATTCTGAAACAAATCCCAAAGAAAGTTAGAGATAAAAGAAAAAACTATTTGCTTTTAGCGAAGAAATTATACCAGAAATGGGTGTGGTTTAGATGGCTTATGCCAGAAGGTATGCTAATATTCTGGGAGGACACGAGAGTTAGAATCAACACAACTATGGAGGCTGAGGCCTTCATGGAAAAAAATAAAGTCCTCCTAGATCAGCGGTTCTTAAATAGTGGGGCGCGCCCCCCTGGGGGGGTGCGAGGCTCCGTAAAGGGGGGCGCGAAGGCTCCCTTTCCATCTGGGTGCAACGGCGGCGAAGGCGTGGGCGAGGCATAATATATCCCGCCTGGAAGTGGCAGCACTTCGGACTGTGGATTTTCATTGGAGCCGCAGGCTGGAGCTGTGCAAGAAGCCTGCTCGGGCGGGGGTGGGAGGGAGGGAAGCATGGGACCGCCCGTCTTCGCCACCGCGTAGCTCGCCTCCCCGCCAGCAGCTCCACCGCCAGCATTCCGTCAAGCAAGACAAGCAAGAGGGAAAGAGGAAAGAAAGCAGGAGGGCAGAAGGGAGGTGGAAGGAAGGAAAGAAAAGCAGACATGCCGGAGGGAAAGAGGAAAGAAGGCAAGCAGGCAGGAAGGAGGCAGAAGGAAGGAGGGAAGAATGGAACTGGAAGGGAGGCAGGGAAGGAGGGAGGGAGAAAGGAAGGATAGGAGGATAGGGAAAGAGGAAAGAAGGCAGGCAGGCAGAAGGGAGGGAGGTGCAAGGAAGGAAGAAAGCATAGATAAGCAGGAGGGAAAGAAGGCAGGCAGGCAGGGGGAAAGAGGAAGGAGGGAACTGGAAGGGAGGCAGTAAGGAAGGGAAGGAGGAAGGGAGGGTGGAAGGAAGGATAGACAAGTAAGAGGGAAAGAGGAAAGAAAGCATGTGACTACAGTGGGAGACGAGGAAAGACCGGTGTGCTATGTTATGCAGAGGTGTACTTATAACAATTTTATAGACAAATGATACTATTTACAGTCGCGCGGGGGGGGGAAATGTTTTCTTCTTCCTAGGGGGGGCATGACAGAAAATAATTGAGAAGCACTGTCCTAGATAAACCTGATGATACTATACAGGACATACAGGACATGGGAGGTGCCGGAGCTCTGCTGGAGGGGGGAGAAGAGGCAACGTTGAGAAAACTCAGATCACAAAAATGAACTAGAAAATCTGTTTGATATAAAATGATTTAAATTGTTTGAAGATAAACGTTTATGCTGACAAAATACTATTAAGTAGCAACAATCTAATGTATTAATAAATGAAAGTTATGAGAATGGGGGAGGGCCATTTCCTGCATAATGTAACTCAAAATTTGTAATTTTACCCATTACCCCTTTCCTTGATTAATTTTTTTTTAAAACTAATAAAATTTTGTTAAAAAAAAGAAAGAAAGAAAGAAAGAAAATTCCTCCTTATTTCCAGGTTGAATCTCTCCTTGTTCAGTTTCCATCCATTATTCCTTGTCTGGCCTTTAGGTGCCTTGGAGAATAGATTGACCCCCTCCTCTCTGGGGCAGCCCCTCAAATATTGGAAGATGCTACCCTGTCTCCCCTGGTCCTTCTCTTCCCTAGACTAGCCATGCCTAGTTCTTGTAACTATTTGACATATATTTTAGTCTCCAGTCGCCTCATCCTCTTTGTTGCTCTTCTCTGCACTCTTTCTAGAGTCTCAACCTCTTTTTTATAGTGTGGTGATCAAAATTGGATGCAGTACTCTAGGTGTGGCCTTACTAAGACTTTATAGAGGGGTCTTAGTACCTCCCTTGATCTTGATTGTATCCCTCTGTTAATGCAGCTTAGGATTGCATTGGCTTTTTTTGCTGCAACTGCACATGGCTGGCTCATATTTAACTGGTTGTCCACTAAGACTCCAAGAAAGATGCATTGAGATTTGTTTTTAAGGATACCAAATTACTTCCACATCTCTACCATTCACTAATATACAGCTGCCCATCTACCACACTCGGATCCTTCTATTAATGCAATTTAGGATTGCACGGGCTTTTTTTGGCTGCAACTGCACACGGCTGGCTCCTATTTAGCTGGTTGTCCACTAAGACTCCAAGATCCCTCTCATAGTCACTGCTAGTAAGCTGGTTTCACCCCAGTCTGTATGCGTCCTTTTGGTGTTCCTTGTCTGTGTAAGACTTTCCTTTTCTCTACGTTGAATGTCATTGTTGTCGGTTCTTCATTTGGGGAGGTTTTTAAGAAAAGACTGGACAGTCCCTTGTCTGAAATGGTGTAGGGTCTCCTGCTGATTTCATGGTTTTGCACCTTAGAAGGCGTTTGACTGAGTATACTGCTAACTTCCCTTCTAACTCAGACGCTCCGTGATTCTTTGCTTTGTGTGATTAAGAAAAACACGGAAGCCTATAATAACTTCCACGGTGCAAATCATTTGCCATGACAGTCACCCTCTACAGATATAAAGCGTGTTCACCATATGCAGCAATGTTATTCGTATGGTCTGAGCTGCCAGTGCAATTAAGAATGATTTGTCACTGAAATGCCAGATTTGCGACCTCTCCAAGGTAAAATGCCAGCCAAAAATCTTACAGCCTTGCGTGAGGAATGCGGCTCCCAATTTCGGTGCCCAATCTAATAATATTTGCCGGAGTCAAGTTGACTTTAGAAAAATCCACCTCTTTCCTGAAAATTAAATTCCAGAATTCCGTATTTCCGATTCTGCGACCATATTCTTTTACTGTACTTCAAGCTCCAGGATTGACCTTGGGTGTGTCTCCATCTGTCAAAAAATCAGTTGCAGCCACACAGTCAAAACTCCATTTCTTGTGGGTGTGAGTCCCGACACACCTGTGAAAAATCACGGCTGTCATTACATTACCTTGGGTGCCACTTTGACTTTTTTGCCTCCCCTCCAGTGACTGTTGTGGCCCACCAGAGTCAGACACTGAGGAGGTTGGGGAGGAACATGGGTCAGTCCTGGAGTCTGGAGAAGACTCGGCGAGGGCTCTGTGTCGGAGGCAGTGGGGTGGGGGGCAGAGCCGTTTGACAGTTATCAGCTGCCTTCGGAGTCGGAGATCAGTGGGGCAGAAGAACAGCTGGAGCCTATTCTCGATATGCGCATGCACAGAGCTGCCAGGAGAAGGAAACAGCTGAGGAACAAGGGGCAACTTAGGAGTAAGGCCACAGATGGATGGTGAATGGCTCTTCCCAGAGGGAATAAAGAGGAGCGAAAGGGGAGTGGAGTTTGCAGGAGACGATTAATTCCTTTCAGTAGGGTGAAGATCCGTTCCTGACTTCTTGCCAAGGAATTGCTGCTACAGCATGGAGTTTAGAAGATATCGGTCTGGCAGCTCTCCAAGCCTGATAAAGGTCTGTGGTTGTGAAATCTCTTGAAAGACTGATGGCCGGGACTTTGCTGGAACAGAATTCCCTTTAAACTAAATAAAAGAGGTTTTATCGGAACGAGGAGTCGGCTTCATGATCTTGGGAAGCCTCGGTCAGAATAGTGACATCACTGTGCTCCTTCCCTTCTCCTCTTCTGCTAACCGATAGAGATAGTTCGACTTATAACAGTTCATTTAGTGACCGTTTGAAGTTACAACAGCCCTGAAAAAATTGACTTATGACCAGTTTGCACACTTACAACCAGTTTGCACACTTACGACCGTTGCAGCATCCCCGTGGTCACAGGGTCAAAATTCAGACTCCTGTTTATGATGTGATCCCCTTTTGCGACCTTCTAACGAGCAAAGTCAATGGGGAATCCAGATTCACTTAATGACCGGGTTACCCGCTTAGCCATTGCAGTGATTCACTTAGCGAACATGGCAAGAAAGATTGTAAAATGGGGAAAGAGTCCTTTAACAACTGTCTCGCTTAGCAACAGATATTTGGGGCTCAGTTGTGGTCGTAAGTCGAGGATTACCTCGTGTAGGCATTTACATGTTATGAAATTCAATATTTCTTCATATGCTGCTTTACGTGGAACGTGAATTTATAGGTGGTTGAGCATAAAACTCAGAAAAGCAACCAAGAAATGCAATAATAATAATAATAATTGGAAAAATATGACAAATTTATGGTCCGAAGACAAAACGCCTTTGTAGGGTCTTAAATTAACTCCGCAATTAAAGTTGCGTCAAACGAGACAGTGATTTAGAATTAAGGGATTGGTGAAAGCCATCTCCTTTCCATCTATACAGTTGCTCCTCCTGATCCGAGCATCCGGGATCTGTCAAGGCGTAATCTGAAAGCCAAGAGTTGATCCTGTTATAATTAGCAGGATTTAAAGGGCTGACCCAGGAAATATTTTCCAGCTACTAAAAAAAGACCTGGGTTGGGGTTCACTCAGTGCTTCTCAAACTGGGCAACTTTAAGATGTCTGGACTGCAACTCCCAGAATTCCTGGTGGCTGAGGGTTTAGGATATCTGGACTTCAATTCCCAGAATTCATACTAGCTGAGGGTTTGAGGTATCGACTTCAACTCCCAGAATACCTGGTTGCTAAGGGTGTAGGATATCTGGAATTTGAGTCCTAGCATTCCTGGTGGCTGAGGGTTTAGGATAGCTGGACTTCAATTCCCAGAATTCCTGGTGGCTAAGGATTTAAGATATCGACTTCAACTCCTAGAATTCCTATTGGCTATGAGTTTAGGATATCTGGATTTCAGTTCCCAGAATTCCTGGTGGCTGAGGGTTTAGGATATCTGGAATTCAATTCCCAGAATTCTTGTGGACTATGAGTTTAGGATATTTGGACTTCAACTCCCAGAATTCCTACTGGTTATTGGTTTAGGGCATCTGGACTTCGACTACCAGAATTCCTGGTGACCAAAGTTTCATGATATCTGGACTTAAATTCCCAGAATTCCTACTGGCTGGGGAGGTTTAAGGTATCTGGACATCAACTCCCAGAATTCTTCTTGACTAGTTGTTTGAGCTATGATCGTTTTTCACACTTACAACCGTTGCAGCATCCCTGTTTTCACGTGATCAAAATTCAGACGCTTGGCAAGTGACTCATATTTATGACCGTTGCGGTGTCCCGGGGGGTCACACCTTTTTGCAACCTCCTGCTGAGCAATGTCACTGGGGAAACCAGATTCACTTAAAAACAGTTCGACATTGAAGAACCACACTGATTCACTTAACAACGGTGGCAAGAAAGGTTGCAAAATGGGGGGGGCTACCTCACTTAAGAAGTGTTTCACTTAGCGGTAGAAATTTGGGACTCAAGACTGGTGAAGATGCTTAAAGACAAATCAGTGAAATGTTGCAAATGTCACCAGATGCTTAGCTGCTACTATCATATGCGGCAGATATGCGTAGAAGCAAAAAAATATTGGGCAAAAGTACGCATGTGGTTGGAAAAGCTGATACAACATATAGACTTAAAACCTGAAATATTCCTGTTGGGGATTTAACCACAAACGTATTATTGTATATTTGATTATCCATGTTATAACAGCAGCTAGGACTGTATTTGCACAAAACTGGAAAAGCGAAGAGATTCCTACAGAGGAGACTGTGATTAGGAAAATATTAGAATGTGCAGAAATGAATAAAAGACAATAGCAGAGTTGGAAGGGACCTTGGAGGTCTTCTAGTCCAACCCTCTGCCTAGGCAGGAAATAGATTAACACTGGCAATTAAAGAGAAAGAACAGACTGATTCTCTTTGGGAATTATTTTATCGATGGTTAGACAATAAATATAAGAATTAGCAGTAAAAGGAGTCGTGTACAATACAGAAAATGAGCCAATAGTTAAAATAATGAATAGAGTTAAATAAATCATGAAGAGGGTTGTTATAGTATTAGACATTCCAGATATTGGTATTAAGCTAAGAATAGATGAAATAATGAATATGATTGTAAATTTTAATTGTTCGCACAAAATACTTGTACACACAGAAGATGGATTGATTGATTGATTGATTGATTGATTGATCAGTGGAACAGCTTGCCTCCAGAAGTTGTGAATGCCCCAACACTGGAAGTCTTTAAGAAGATGTTGGATAGCTATTTGTCTGAAACGGTATAGGGTTTCCTGCCTAGGCAGGGGGTTGGACTAGAAGACCTCCAAGGTCCCTTCCAACTCTACTATTGTATTGTATTGTATTGATTGAAAATAAAAACTTTTAAAAAAAGAAATTTGGAGATCAATTGTGGTTGTAATTCGAGGACTACCTGTTAAGTCATCCCCATTTTTAAAAAAAACATAAAATCTAACCATGGCTTACATTCTATATATCCCACCCTCAACTTGCTTGAAGCTGCTACAAGCCACATGCTGCATATTTGAAATATTTTCCCTGCACCCCGTGATCCTTTCATGCAAATACGCAGGACTTTTATCTTAACTCCGGCCTCTGACATTTCTCCTGTAATATTGCAAAGAGAGAGAGTGTGTGTGTGAGAGATGGAAAAATAAATCACTTTTGTCATCTTAGGACTGGAATTCAAACACACAAATCCAGCTGTTGCATTTAAAAATAGCCCGTTGTTATAGCAACAGGGAAAAGCATCAGGACTCCCAGACTGGAGACTGCATCCCTTCCAGTGAACAAGGGAGGCTGGCTGTATAGAGCCAGTTTGGGGTGGGGGGCATTGCGTGTCAGATCTAGAGAGAAGTTCAGGTCTCTTCTTGATGGGGGTCTTCACCTGTTGTGGCCCGCCAGTGCCTTGTGGAGCTGACAGCGCATTCGGACAGTGAGGAGGTTTGGGAAGGAACGTGGGCCAGTCCTGGAATCTGGGGAAGGCTCGGATGAGGGCTCTGTGTTGGAGGCAGAGAGGGGGCCAGGGCCATCTGACAGTTATCAGCTGCCTTTGGAGTCGGACATCAGTGAGGCAGATGAACAGCTGGAGCCTGTTCCCAGTGTGCGCTTGCGCAGAGCTGCCAGACAAAAAGAACAGCTAAAGAAGAGGGGTCGACTTGGGAGTAAGGCCACAAGTTGACGGTGAATGGCCCCTCCCAGAGGAAATAAAAGAGGAGCGAAAGGGGAGTGGAGTTTGCAGGAGACAATTAGTTCTCTTCATTGGCTCGTGACTCTCCGAGGCTCCTTGTCAAGTTTCGCAGAGATCGGCCTGGCAGCTCTCCAAGCCAGATAAGGTCTGTGACTGTAAATCCTCCTTTGAAAGACTTTGCTGGAGATGAAGGAGCAGAAATCACAGTCAATTAATAAAAGGGGGTTTTCTCGGGGCGAGGAGTTTGCTTCATGCTCTTGGGAAGCCTCAGTGAGAACACTGGTTGATGCTAAGCCAGTCCGGTCATTTCGTATTTCCAGGGTAGCTCCATGGACCAGATCTAAGCATCCCGTGGGTCGGATCTGCCCCCCCCCCCCCCGGGATTTGAGTTTGACACCCCTGGGATAATCCATGAGTACATAAACCTCAAACCCCACTCCCTGCTAGCACTGATAATGTTACCTAGTTCGATAACGGAACATCTACAAGAAAACAACCAAGCTGTTCTGACTGAGGCCTCCCAAGATCATGAAGCAGACTCCATATCCCGATAAAACCTCTTTTATTTAGGTTAAAGTGAATTCCTCTCCAGCAAAGTCCCGGCCATCAGTCTTTCAAGAGATTTCACAACCACAGACCTTTATCAGGCTTGGAGAGCTGCCAGGCCGATATCTTCTAAACTCCATGCTGTAGCAGCAATTCCTTGGCAAGAAGTCAGGAAGGGATCTTCACCCAATGAATGGAACTAATTGTCTCCTGCAAACTCCACTCCCCTTTCGCTCCTCTTTATTCCTTATGGGAGGGGCCATTCAGCGTCCACCTGTGGCTTTACTCCCTAGTCAGCCATTGTTCCTTAGCTCCTTCCCTTCTCCTGACAGCTCTGTGCATGCACACATCAGGAATAGGCTCCAGCTGTTCTTCTGCCCCACTGATCTCCGACTTTGAAGGCAGCTGATAACTGTCAGGTGGCCCTGGCCCCCTCTCTGCCTCCGACACAGAGCCCTCATCTGAGCCTTCCCCAGACTCCAGGACTGGCCCAGGTTCCTCCCCAACCCTCCTCACTGTCTGAGTCTGTCACCAGCTCCTGCTGGCGGGCCACAACACAACCTCAGAGATTACCAAGAGGTCTACACAGGGATTAGCCCAGTTCAGTTTTTCTGCTCTGGATGTAGCAATCCAAAGGACGAGATGTCTGACCTTCAGGTTACACAACTCCTCCTTTTTGGCGACTCTGGTCACGATTACGATGCTTACCCTGTCAAGCAAAATAGCACGCACAGATGCTGTCAAGGTTATGCAGCTAGAAATTCACGTGGGCAAACAGGAAGCGCGGCTGACATCTCCTCAGAGCGGTGTTGAACGCATTTCCAGCTGAATAGAAGTAACAGGTGAATCATTTCGGAGAGGCGTGGCACAGGAACGAGGCTGTCAATATTTAGCGAAAAGTCTGAACAAACACAGGGGAATTGTAGTATTAGGCACCGAAATATCCATAATCTGTGGGAAGAAAATTGCCAAAGGAGCTTTTTTCCCCCCCTATTTTTGACGGATGCTTGAAGGCAATCTGAACGGCTGGAAATGATTTTTTTAGCAAACGGAGCGAAATTACACTCCCCGAACGAATTTAGAACAAAAAATAAACCGTAATGAATCAAGCCATCCTTAGATTTACACCACTGCGTTGCATTACAGCTGGTGGGGGAGCAGAATCTGGATTTTGAACCCATCCAGGCAGTCCTCAACTTACGACCACAATAGAGCCCAACATTTCTGTTGCTAAGCGAGGCTTGCCCCATTTTTCGACCTTTCCTGCCACAGTTGTATAGTGAATTATTGCAGTTGTATAGTGAATTATTGCAGTTGTATAGTGAATTATTGCAGTTGTTAAATTAGTTAAATTGCAGTTGTTAAATTAGTAAAATTATTTGTTAAGTGGCTTCTACATTGATGTTGTTTGTCAAGATCACTGAAGATGGACATGTGATTTCGGAACACTGCAACTGTCATAAATATGAATCAGTTACCAAGCATCCGAATTTCGATCACAGGGCCCTGGAGATGTCACGACGGTCATAAGTGTAGGGAAACTGTCATACATCACTGTTTTCAGTGCCATTGTAACTTCAAACGGTCACTAAACGAAGGAGAACCTATAACTCAAGCTTGGGAAATTTTGAAAAGTGAGATTATAAAAGCCCAGTCTAGCAAAATATCAACGAAGAAGAAAAATAACAGCTCTCAAAAGGAATCAGCAGGGCTGCATAAAGAACTCTCTGACAAATTGAAAGACAAAAAGGATAAGTATAAAAAGGTAGAAGGCGGGGGACATAACTAAGGCAGAATATCAGCAAATAATCCAAGCCTGTAATGATAAAGTAAGGAAAGCTAAGGCTCACAATGAAGAAAGGCTTGAGACAAAAGCAAAAAAAAAAATAGCGAAAAAGCTTCTTCCAGCATGTTAAAAACAAGAAAAAGGTCAAGGAAACAATTGGTCCATTGCTGGGAGAAAGTGGCAAGAAAGTGACAAGCAACAAGGGAGAAAGCAGAACTATTTAACTCATTTTTTGCATCTGTCTTTACGCAAAAGGATAAAACAGTTCACCCTATCAAAAACAGCACCACAAAAATCAGATTAGGAACACAAGTTGAAATAGGGAAGAAAATGGTAAATGAGCACCTATCTACCCTAGACGAGTTCAAATCCCCAGGACCGGATGGATTACACCCCAGAGTTCTGAAGGAACTAGCAGACGAGATCTCAGAACCACTGAATTATATCTTTCAGAGATCCTGGAACACTGGGGAACTACCAGAGGACTGGAAAAGAGCTTATGTGGTTCCCAACTTCAAAAAAGGGGAAAAAATAGATCCAGGAAACTACAGACCTATCAGCCTGACCTCAATACCAGGAAAGATTCTGGAAAAAATAATCAAGCAACGAATCAGCAAACGCCCAAAAGTAATAGCCAAAAGCTAACATGGGTTTGTCAAAAACAGATCACGCCACACTAATCTTATTGCATTCTGTGACAAAGTGACAAAATTAGTGGACCAGAGGAATGCCGTCGATATAGTTTACTTGGACTTCCGTAAGGCTTTTGATAAAGTAGACCATAACCTACTACTAGATAAAGTAGAAGAAGGTGGGTTAGACAGCATCACCACTAGATGGATTCGTAACTGGCTGACCAACCGCACTCAACGTGTAGTCCTCAATGGAACTGCATCTACATGGAGGGAAGTATGCAGTGGAGTACCCCAAGGCTCTGTTTTAGGCCCAGTACTCTTCAACATCTTCATCAATGATTTGGATGAGGGAATAAATGGGGAACTCATCAAATTTGCAGATGACACCAAGCTGGCAGGAATAGCCAACACTCCAGAAGATAGGCTAAAGATACAGAAGGATCTTGACAAACTTGAACATTGGGTACTATCTAATAAAATGAAATTCAGTGGTGAAAAGAGTAAGGTTCTACATTTAGGCAACAAAAACAAAATGCACAGATACAGTACTATACATGTGATACCTTGCTCAACAGTAGTAACTGTGAGAGGGATCTTGGAGTCCTAGTGGACAACCATTTAAATAGGAGCCAGCCGTGTGCAGCAGCTGCCAAAAAAGCCAACACAGTCCTAGGCTGCATCAACAGAGGGATAGAATCAAGATCACGTGAAGTGTTAATACCACTTTATAATGCTTTGGTAAGGCCACACTTGGAATACTGCATTCAGTTTTGGTCACCACGATGTAGAAAAGATGTGGAGACTCTAGAAAGAGTGCAGAGAAGAGCAAGAAAGATGATTAGGGGATTGGAGGCTAAAACATATGAAGAACGGTTGCAGGAACTTGGTATGTCTAGTCTGATGAACAGAAGGACTAGGGGAGACATGAGAGCAGTCTTCCTATATCTCAGGGGTTGCCACAAAGAAGAGGGAGTCAAACTATTCTCCAAGGCACCTGAGGGTAGAACAAGAAGCAATGGGTGGAAACTAATCAAGCAGAGAAGCAATCTGGAATTAAGGAGAAATTTCCAGACAGTGAGAACAATGAATCAGTGGAACGACTTGCCTCCAGAAGTTGTGAATTCTCGAACACTGGAAGTTTTTAAAAAGAGTTTGGATATCCATTTGTCTGAAGTGGTGTAGGGTTTCCTGAGAGCAGGAGGTTGGACTAGAAGACCTCCAAGGTCCCTTCCAACTCTGCTATTCTATTCTATTCTATTCCTTAAGAATCATGTGATATAAATCATTAATTAAAATAGAGGACAGGTGATCCTCGAATTACGAGAGTTCATTTAGTGACCGTTCAAAGTTATGACAGCACTGAAAGAAGGGACTTATGACCATTTTTCTGCACTTATGACCGTTGCAGCATCCCCGTGGTCACGTGATCAAAATCCAGACATTTGACTCATATTTATGACGGTTGCAATGTCCTGTGGTCATATGAACCTCTTTTGCGACCTTCTCTCAATCAAGGTTAATGGGGAAGCCAGATTCGCTTAAGAACCGTGTTACTGACTTCACTACTGCAGAGATTCACTGAACAACGGTGGCAAAGAAAGGTCGTAAATTGGACCAAAACTCACTCGACAACTGTCTCTCTTAGCGACAGGAATTTTGAGCTCAGTTGTGGTTGTAAGCTGAGGATTAACCTGCCCAGTAAAATAATTGAAATCTATATTATTTTCTTTTTGAGCAACGCTGCCAAATCAAGGACTCTGTTGTGACCCGCCAGGGGTCAGCAGAGCTGGTGGCTGATTCGGACAGTGAGGAGGTTGGGGAGGAACGTGGGCCAGTCCTGGAGTCTGGGGAAGGCTCGGACGAGGGCTCTGTGTCGGAGGCAGAGACAGGGCCGAGGCCGTCTGGCAGTGATCAGGTGCCTTCGGAACTAGACAGCAATGAGGCAGAGGAACAGCTGGAGCCTGTTCCCAGGGTGCGCATGTGCAGAGCTGCCAGAAGAAAAGAACAACTCAGAAATCAGGGTCGACTTGGGAGTAAAGCCACAGGTGGAAGATGAATGGCCCCTCTCATAGGACATAAAAGAGGAGTGAAAAGGGAGAGGGCTTTTGCAGGAAACAATTCATTAGATTCGTTTCAGGAGTGTGAAGATCTGTCCGTGAATCTCAGAGACTCTGTGCCCAGCCTTTCCCTGCACAGCACCTCCTTTGGGAAAATATTTGCATGGCAGCTTTCCAAGATAGATAAGGTCTGTGGTCCTAAATATTCCTTTGAAAGACTGTTTACCAGGCCTGGCTGAATGTGAATGAGAGGAATTCACTTTTGTTTAATAAAAGGGGTTTTGTTGGGACCAGGACTCTGCCTCCTGCTTTTTGGGGAAGCCTCGGTCAGAATAAACTCAAAGGTTTTTCCCAATTCGTTTGGGATTCATATCCAAGACCAATTTCCATATTGTGGGCAGAGCTTCAAAGAGTTGCAGGCACCGAAATGCCTGCTCTGTGTTTCCATCATGGCTAACAGCGATGAGAAATGAAAAGGGGAGGTTAATGATTGCACCTCTGGAGGAAGGATTTTGTTGTTTTTTACTCGTTTGTTACAGATGTGGGTAAATTGCAAAGTCCTTTTTTTCTTTCCTCCTTACTTTGGTTTTAATGATACAACAAGTTGAGTTGCTTTTATTATATACTAGCTGGATACCTGTGCTTCACGATGAAACTATGTGATCGGGCTATGAAGGAGAAATTCAGTTCACAATCCATTGTCTCAGTGGTGGTCGGTGTTTGAAACACATACGGGAATATCTGTCTTGAGTCCGGAAGCAGTTCCATAGGTGGAAGGCGTAGACATTTTGGTGAGGTACCGACGTTTAGTACTGTAAGGAGTCCCAGGCCGCTCCTAAGTTAAGGCGTGGAACATTTGCCAGTTTGAACTGAGGTAATAGAATGTGAGGCAACTGGCAGTTGGAACAGAATTTTTTCAGGTGGGGAGGGGGAGTAGAACTCCTTAGCATCAGAGCATGTTCATTACTGTATAAAAAATACTAATGATATGATAATCATTTCGAAAAATCCTTTCTTAGCAAGCACCTAGAAGCCAAGAGGAACATATGTGCCAAATTTCAAGTTTATACACTTTACGGTTCTGGAGATTTCGTGATGAGCGAGTGGTATTTGCCTTTTGTATATATAGACTAGCCTCTCCTATCTTATCCCCTTCTCTCCCTCAATCTAACTCCTTAGCATCAGAGCGTTTTTCAGATAGGGAGGGGGAGTAGAATGTCTAAACTCCCAGCCTGCATGCTGGATGAGTCATACTCTGGCCACACCCAAGTGGCATTTGGAACATAATTCTTTTCAGGTGGGGAGGGGGAGTAGAACGTCTTAACTCCTTAGCATCAGAGCGTGTTAATAATAATATAAGAAATACTAATGATCTGATGGTCATTTCGAAAAATCCTTTGTTAGCGAGCACCTAAAAGCCAAGAGGAACATAAATGCCAAATTTCAAGTTTGTAGGCTTTACGATTCTGGAGATTTCATGATGAGGCATGAATGGTAATTCGCTTTTATAGATAAATAGATAGATAGGGGCTCTTAAACCATGAAACAAAACTATCGGGTTATTTTAAAGTTTAAATTTAAAATGTAGGCATGGCAGCGAGAAAGGCCTGGCCTGTTAATTTTAACTTATTTTAAATGTATTGTCTTTTAAATTCGGTTTGTTTTTTTGGATATGGATTGGATTTAATTTTTTTTTTAACTTTTGGGATGTGTGTTTTTTAATGTTGTACGCCGCCCTGAGTCCTATTGGAGAAGGGCGGCATATAAATCCAAACAAACAAACAAACAAACAAACAAAGTATGTAGAGATGTTTTGTGGCTAAGGCAGCAGGCTGGAAGGCAGGAGAATGGGAGTTCTAGTCCTTCTTTAGGCGCGAAAGCCAACTGGGTGACTCGGGGCCAATCGCTAGGAGACAGAGAGTTCTAGTTGCACCTAAGGGGTAAAAATTGACTGGGTGACTTTAAGCCAATCAACAGGAGATGCCAAATTCTAGTCCTGCCTTCGCTATAAATCTGACTGGGTGACATTGGGCCAATCACCAGGAGACAGTGAGTTCTAGTCCCATCTTAGTCTTGAAAGTGATTGGTTGTCTTTGAGCCAGACTCTCTCTCTTGGTCCAACCTTACCTCACAGGGTTATTGTCGGAGGAGGTGTGTTGGATATACCTATTGCCTTGAGTTAAAGGTGTAACTTGCTTGAGATTGAAATTATTAAACCATTTATTTTTATCTCTTTTGCTGGAAGTCTTTGGATATGGATTTTTCTGTTAAGCCTCACAGAAGGCTTTTGAGCCTTGAGAATCCGTACGGTGCAAAACCTTTCTGCTTTCCCTTTTGATCAAGAGACTGTAGAGTACTGCGACGGTCGCAAGAATGAAGACTAGTAATGGGTTTCAGCTCCTGTTGCAACCAGTACGCTGCAACGGGAGCTGGGCGTGCACCATGGGCAGGCGCGCTACGCACGCATGCGCACCCACCGCCTGCGACGCTCCAGCTGCTCGGCGGAGCATCGCGGAGGCGTCCTATGCTGTGTGTGAATTCACAGATAGCTTGTTTCCTTCAAATACAGGTAAGGAACAAGGGAGGGCAGGCAGGCCCTCCAAAACACTGCTTCCGGCAGGCACCGGTTCGTGCGTACCGGAGCGTACCGCCGGCATCCCACCACTGGTGAGGACTTTTATCAGTGCTGTCCTAACCTGTATAATATAACCGATGGTTGAGTTTCGACAAGATCTTTGACCGATGCAGTACAGATGGTCCTCAACATACAACCCCAATTGAGCCCCCAATTTCCATTGCCAAGCAAGTTCAGTGAATTTTACCCCATTTTACCATCTTTCCTGCCACAGTTGTTAAATGAATCGTTGCCCTTGTTAAGTTAATAACACGGGTTGTTAAGTGAATTTGGATTCCCCGTTGACTTTGCTTGTCGGAAGGTCGCAAAGAAGGGATCTCATGACCCCGGGACGCCATCATAAAACACGAGTCGGTTGCCAAAGTCTTTGAATTCTGATCACCCCTGGGATGCTGCCGCAGTCGTAAGTGTGAAAACTGGTCATAAGTCACTTTTTTTTGCAGTCCCGTTGTAACTTTGAACGGTAGAACTGTTGGGGGGGGAAAATATGGTGGGGAAAACACAATTATGGAAGGAAGCAGGAAAGTTAATGCATTCAAGCGTTTATCTGGCAAACATAAATGATAACGGCAATTTTCCCGCAGAATCGTCTTTTCACGTAATCAGGCTTCATCCCTTCTCATTTTGATTACGACGGGCTTCCCGCCCACAAACCATATTAAACTGTCAATTCTGCGTCTTTTGCATTGTGCCGGTTACTTATGCTGCATTTAAAATGCTTCCTGGCACATAGATGAAGCCAATTTGCATCCGGTGACAAAAACACTCAACACGACACAACAGCCAAAGAAATGATCACAAGTGATTAAAACAAAAGACATTTCCCACCAAGCATAAGAGAGCAAAAAAAAATGAGGTTACTTTGGCTAGGGGTCCAGCCCCATCTTCACATGCGCCCCACTTAATTTGGGGCATTGCTATTTTGTGAGGTTGCCATGTCAGGCCTGTAAACCAATTTTTCTCAAGCTTGGCAAGTTTCCAGGCATCAATCAATCAGTCAATCGATTAGAATAGAGGTGGAAGGGACCTTGGAGGTCTTCTAGTCCAGCCCTCTGCTCAAGCAGGAGATCCTATACCAGTGTTTCTCAACCTTGGCAACTTGAAGATGTCCGGACTTCAACTCCCAGAATTCCCCAGCCAGCTGGCTGGGGAATTCTGGGAGTTGAAGTCCGGACATCTTCAAGTTGCCAAGGTTGAGAAACACTGCCCTATACCATTTCAGACAGGTGGTTGTCCAGTTTCTTCTTAAAAACCTCCAGTGTTGAAAAGCACCCACAATTTCTGGTGGCAAGCTGTTCCACTGGTTAATTGTCCTCACTGTTAGGAAGTTTCTCCTTAATTCCAGGTTGCTTCTCTCCTTGATCAGTTTCCATCCGTTGTTTCTTGTCCTGCCTTTCTGGTGCTTTGGAGAATAAGTTTAACAGATTGAACAGATTAACAGAGTTGGAAGGGACCTTGTAGGTCATCTAGTCCAACCCCCTACTCAAGCAGGAGACCCTATACCATTTCTGAGACGTGGCAGTCCAGTCTCTTCTTGAAAGCTTCCAGTGATGAAGCTCCCACAACTTCTGGTGGCAAATTGTTGATTGATCTCACTGTCAGAAAATTTCTCCTTATTTCCAGGTTGACCAAGCTCTCCTTGATCAGTTTCCATCCATATTCCTTGCCTGGCCTTCGGGAGTCTTGGAAAATAGCTTGACCCCCTCCTCTCTGTGGCAGCCCCTCAAATATTGGAAGACTGCTCTCCTGTCTCCCCTTGTTCTTCTCTTCATTAGACTAGCCAGACCCAAATCCTTCATATGTTTTTGTCTCCAGGCCTTTTTTATCATCTTAGTTGCTCTTTGTATTTTTTTCCAAAGTCTCAACATCTTTTTTGTAATGTGGTAACCAAAACTGGATGTAGCATTTCAGGTGTGGCCTTATTAAGGCTTTATAAAGCAGTACCAATATTTATATTAGTACAGCAACATCCTGAGAGGAGAGTTGTCCAACCTTGGGGCAATTTTAAGACTTGTATACTTCAACTACAAGCCAACACAGTTCTAGGCTGCATCAACAGAGGGATAGAATCGAGATCGGGTGAAGGGTTAATGACACTTTACAAGGCCTTGGTAAGGCCACACGTGGAATACTGCATTCAGTTTTGGTTGCCACGATGTAGAAAAGATGTGGAGACTCTAGAAAGAGTGCAGAGAAGAGCAACAAAGATGATTAGGGGACTGGAGACTAAAACATATGAAGAACGGTTGCAGAAACTGGGTATGTTTAGCTTAAGAGAAAGAAGGACTAGGGGAGACAGGATAGCAGTCTTCCAATATCTCAGAGGTTGCCACAAAGAAGAGGGAGTCAAACTGTTCTCCAAGGCACCTGAGGGTAGAACAAGAAGCAATGGGTGGAAACTAACCAAGGAGAGAAGCAACTTAGAACTCAGGAGAAATTTCCTGACAGTTAGAACAATTATTCAGTGGAACAGAAGTTGCCTCCAGAAGTTGTGAATGCCCCAACACTGGACGTTTTTAAGAAGAGTTTGGATAACTCATTGTCTGAAGTGGTGTAGGGTTTCCTGAGAGCAGGAGGTTGGACTAGAAGACCTCCAAGATCCCTTCCAACTTTGTTATTTTGTTCTATTCCACAATTTAATTATTTAACTGATTTTTATAGTTGTCCATCTCACTCAACGCATCCTGAATTTGAACCCAACTCTGCTGGTCTTTCACACAACCTTGTGATGTGCTACAGGGTTGGGAGGTTAAATAGACTGTGAGATATTATTGTGTTGTCGAGTGTTTGTTGGCTTTGTCCTTGATGAGCATCTTAATTTCTCATGCTTTGTTGATATTGTTATTTGTGTTACGTGCGACTCCCTGCCCAGAGTCACATCAGCAAAATGAGCAGACATAGAAATTGATTTGATCAATAAACAAATACAGAAATTCAATGTAACCCAGTATTATTATTATTTTTTAATGCGCATATCCTAATATCTGTTCTGACCGAGTCTTTCCAAGAGAATGAAGCCAACTCCTGGTCCCGACAAAAAACCCTTTTGTTAATTCTCTTGAATTCTGCTCCTTCACATCCAGCAAAAACTTTCAAGGGAGGATTTATATTTCTTATTTATTTCTTAGATTTTTAGACCGCCCCTCTCCCAAAAAGGAGACCTTATGTGGCTTGGAGAGCTGCCAGGCCGAGATCTGCAAAACGTGACCAGGAGTCTCGGAGAGACACAAACGAATTAAGCGAACTCATTGTCTCCTGCAAACTCCACTCCCCTTTCGCTCCTCTTTCATTCCCTCTGGGAGGGGCCATTCATTGTCCACCTGTGGCCTTACTCCCAAGTCGACCCCTGTTCTTTAGCTGTTCCCTTCCTCTGGCAACTCTGCGCATGGGCACACTGGGAACAGGCTCCAGCTGTTCTTCTGCCTCACTGATGTCTGACTCCGAAGGCAGCTGATAACTGGCATACGGCCCTGGCCCTCTGTCTGCCTCCGACACAGAGCCCTCATCCGAGCCTTCCCCAGACTCCAGGACTGGCCCATCTTCCTCCCCAACCTCCTCACTGCCAGCTCTGCTCGCGGGCCACAATACGAAGCCAGCTCTGCCCCCATGTAATTTACAGCCCAATTATGACCCTGTTTTCCTCCTCCTCCATGCCCTCCGTCTGTTGCAGGTAACCTGGGATACAGCCTTGAGAAGGATATGTGTGGAATGTGCTTCAGTTTTCCCCCCTCCTGCCTATGGAAACTCAAGAGCAGGCCAAGGATGCTTTACGAATTGACACTGCGTTTGGCTTCCCCAAACTGCACAATTTCAGTGCGGGGAGAAAAAAAATATATAAAAAGGGATCCTTACATGAATGATAAGCTAATGGGGGAAAAAAAACGTAATAGATTTTTTTTTTCTTCCTGGCTCGGTAGGACTCTAATTGCTTACGCTTCAATAAATCTCCTGCTCATTTTTTAAACTAAAGGATTATAATGATTTAACAAGAAGGGAGTTTCCCCTCCCCGCCCTTTCTATTCCCATAGACTGCAGGAGAAAATATATTTTTTTCCTGGGATTGGACCATTTTAATAACCAAAAACGTCTGGTTTTTTTTTCTTGAAAAGTTTTTTTTTTATTCTCTTCCATACAATTATAACTATGCATTCACATAATCATTATTCTTCTTCTTTACGTTTGTCATTCTTATACATTTGTTATTCCATTTAAAAGGTTATAATACACAGTTTGGGTTGCTTTATTTACCATCCCTTCCTCCTGTTGTAACACCACCTTATTTTCCCTTTCTTTTCTCCCCCACTCCCTTCTCTACTTCCTTCCTTCCTCCTCTCTTTCCCCTTCCTTCTTCCCTTCCCTTTCTCCAACTCCTACCCTTCCTCTTCCCCTTCCTAGCGTCTCCCCTTCTCTTTCTCTCCCTTCCATCCTTCTCTCCTTCCCCTTCCTTCTTCCCTTCCCTTTCTCCTACTCTTCCTCTTCCCCTTCCTACCCCCTCTCCTTCTCTTTCTCTCCCTTCGATCCTTCTCTCCTTCCCCTTCCTTCTTCCCTTCCCTTTCTCCTACTCTTCCTCTTCCCCTTCCTAACCTCTCTCCTTCTCTTTCTCTCCCTTCCATCCTTCTCTCCTTCCCCTTCCTTCTTCCCTTCCCTTTCTCCTACTCTTCCTCTTCCCCTTCCTACCCCCTCTCCTTCTCTTTCTCTCCCTTCGATCCTTCTCTCCTTCCCCTTCCTTCTTCCCTTTCTCCTACTCTTCCTCTTCCCCTTCCTAACCTCTCTCCTTCTCTTTCTCTCCCTTCCATCCTTCTCTCCTTCCCCTTCCTTCTTCCCTTCCCTTTCTCCTACTCTTCCTCTTCCCCTTCCTAGCGTCTCCCCTTCTCTTTCTCTCCCTTCCATCCTTCTCTCCTTCCCCTTCCCTCTTCCCTTCCCTTTCTCCTACTCTTCCTCTTCCCCTTCCTACCCTCTCTCCTTCTCTTTCTCTCCCTTCCACCCTCCTCTCCATATCTCTTCCTTCCTTCCCTCCTATTCCTCTCCTCCTTTCTCCCTTTCTTTTTCTGTTGTTATGGGTTTCTCTTTCAAATCTCAATTTATGTTTTCTTAGGACGGTATTTCCGCAAACCCAAATATAGTTTAGTATCATTTCTTATTCCCTTTCCTTCGCTAATCTATTCTAACTATGTTTCCCCCCCCCCTTTATATCTCACTCTTGAATATATACTTGTATATTTAGTACTTTCTTTCCTGTTTTCCCCCCCCCCCCCTTTTCCATTTAATAGTGTATTGTCTGGGTTTGTTTTTCCCCCTAAATGAGATAAAATGCTTGTTAAATTCGGTAGCTGTAATAAAGCTGAACTAATAAAGGACTTCGTGCTTTGCAGGGATCTTAAGGTTCACAAATTTTTTATTTCTTAATTAATTCTTATTCACATGATGATCCTTCCCGTTCTAAATTTTCCTTTTTAATATTCGTTTCCACATCTACCCAGGGTTTTCTAACCGGAAGATTTATGCGCATTATTCTTTCCTGCAAAAAGGTTGATCCCAGAGTTGCTTTTTCTTATTTAAATACAAGCCTGGGGAGCCATTCTCATTTTCGCCAAAGGCTGGTGCAGAAAAATGGACTTTTTTTTTTTGGCTTCCCTTCCTCCAAATGTATTTAAAGCTCTTTTCATTTGAATTTGCAAAAGAGGCAGGGCCTCATTAACAGAGGATCTGTAATGGAGTTTATTTCTCCAAAGGGCCAAGAAGATATTTCGCAAAATACTCTTTGGGCATGGTAGGTTGCTGGATTGTCGGGGGGGGGGGGATGTCCTTTTTAAAAAAACAAAGATTATAAGTGGTGAACCAAATCTCCTGGGAAACCCTCCCCAAGTATCCAGTCCTTGATGTACAAAGGTATACCATAGTTCTCATCTTAAAATAGTTCATTTAGTGATCATATATTCTGTTCTGTTCCTATTCTATTTCTGTTTCTATTCTTTTCTATTCTAATTGCTATTCTATTCTTATTCTAGTCTATTCTTATTTCTATTTCATTCTAATTGCTTTTCTATTCTACTCTACTCCTATTCTATTCTATTCTGCTATTCTGTTCTTATTCTATTCTATTCTTTTTTCTATTTTATACTATTCTATTCTAATTGATATTCTATTCTATTCTATTCCATTCCATTCCATTCTGTTTGCTATTCTATTCTTATTCTAGTCTATTCTTATTTCTATTCTAATTGCTGTTCTATTCTACTCTACTCCTGTTCTATTCTATCCTATTCTATTCTATTTTCTATTCTGTTCTATTGTTTTATAAGACCTCACAGCCCTCCTTGTCCTTGTCCTCTTCCTCCTCCTCCTTTCCCCAAACCCTCTTTCCTTCTGGCACTGATGATGTTGCTTAGATGGATAATGAAATGTTTGCAAGAAAACAATCCAGCTCAGAGGCCACCAAATACCGCACAGTCATCGTCGTCCTCCTCCTCCTCCTCCTCCTCCT
The DNA here is from genome assembly GCA_029891615.1 of Natrix natrix natrix. NCBI lineage: Eukaryota > Metazoa > Chordata > Lepidosauria > Squamata > Natricidae > Natrix > Natrix natrix. The sequence continues at coordinate 2,838,095 of JAKRSK010010635.1, read as the reverse complement.
CCTCCTCCTCCTCCTCCTCCTCCTCCTCCTCCTCCTCCTCCTCCTCCTCCTCCTCCTTTCAACCCTCTCTCCCTCCTAGCACTGATGATGCTATCCAGTTTGGTCGTGAAACGTCTGCAAGAAAATCACCAAGATCAGGGAGCACCAAGGACCCCACAGTCGTCGTCGTCCTCCTCCTCCTCCTCCTCCTCCTCCTCCTCCTCCTCCTCCTCCTCCTCCTCCTCCTCCTCCTCCTCCTTTCAACCCTCTCTTCCTCCTAGCACTGATGATGCTATCCAGTTGGGTCGTGAAACGTCTGCAAGAAAACCACCAAGATCAGGGAGCACCAAGGATCCCACAGTCGTCGTCCTCCTCCTCCTCCTCCTCCTCCTCCTCCTCCTCCTCCTCCTCCTCCTCCTCCTCCTCCTCCTCCTCCTCCTCCTCCTCCTCCTCCTCCTCCTCCTTTCAATCCCCTCTCCCTCCTAGCACTGATGATGCTATCCAGTTGGGTTGTGAAACGTCTGCAAGAAAACCACCAAGATCAGGGAGCACCAAGGACCCAACAGTCTTCCTCCTCCTCCTCCTCCTCCTCCTCCTTTCAAACCCCTCTCCCTCCTAGCACTGATCATGCTATCCAGTTGGGTCGTGAAACGTCTGCAAGAAAACCACCAAGCTCGAAGGGCCACCAAGATCCCCACGTAGATACCAGTTCGGCCTGGATACTCAAATAGATTCTTGAAGAAATCACAGAGAGATTGAGAGGTGGGCTCCTTTCGTGATCAGAATTCAGCAGGCAGCTCCGTCAAGGGTAAACCTTGCTAGACTGTATTTCTCTCTCTCTCTCTTTCTCTCTTTTAATCAAGTAATCTTTGCAGCAGATTGTGGGAACGCCGTAGGCGTTCCCTCAACATCTGCTGCAAGACAAACCTTGAGTAGCAAGGTCCTTCCTCAATCCCCGATTCGTCTTGTTGACAAGGGAATCTGCCATCCTTCACTTCGTTATAACGAGGTAGGGAAAAATTAGCAGGGAGTCGTAGGCGCTGGGAGGTCGAAAAGGCTTTTAAAGCTTTCCATGTGAGGAAAATCTGAAGCCAAATTTCGGCTCGATGGGCACACGTTGGGCCCGTTCGAAGGCAGGTTTAATTAATAAATAAAAAAATAAAAAAATAAGGATAATAATAATAATATCAATGAAAGGCAGACGAACACCTTGGAGATTGCAAAGTAGAAGCGAAAGAACGAAAGAAGATAAATCAGGTGGAAAGAGCTGCAAATAGAAGTAGAACGAATACAGGTAATGTTTGACAGTAACAACTTCTGGAGGCAACTTCTGTTCCACTGATTCATTGTTCTCACTGTCAGGAAATTTCTCCTCAGTTCTAAGTTGCTTCTCTCCTTGATTAGTTTCCACCCATTGCTTCTTGTTCTACCCTTAGGTGCCTTGGAGAATAGCTTGATTCCCTCTTCTTTGTGGCAACACCTGAGATATTGGAACAATGCTATCATGTCTCCCCTAGTCCTTCTTTCCCTTAAGCTAAACATACCCAGTTCCTGCAACCATTCATCGTATATCTTCCAGTCCCCAAATCCTCCTGGTTGCTCTTCTCTCCACTCTTTCTAGAGTCTCAACATCTTTTTTTATGGTGTGGTGACCAAAACTGGATGCAGCATGGATGATCAAAGGCCTCTCTCCAAGGAGATGGTCCCTGGTGCCCCAAAAAGTTGGGGGGGGGATGTGCGCTGTGAAACTAATCAAGGAGAGATCCAACCTAAAACTAAGGAGACATTTCCTGACAGAACAATTAATCAGTGGAACAGATTGCCTCCAGAAGTTATGGGTTCTCCATCACTGGAGTTTGTTAAGAAAAGATTGGATTAACCATTTGTCTGAAATGGTTTAGCATTTCTTGCTTGAGCAGGGGGTTGGACTAGAAGACCTCCAAAGTCCCTTCCATTATTCTGTTATTCTCCTGCTTGAGCAGAGGGTTGGACTAGAAGACCTCCAAAGTCCCTTCCATCATTCTGTTATTCTCCTGCTTGAGCAGAGGGTTGGACTAGAAGACCTCCAAAGTCCCTTCCATCATTCTGTTATTCTCCTGCTTGAGCAGAGGGTTGGACTAGAAGACCTCCAAAGTCCCTTCCATTATTCTGTTATTCTCCCGCTTGAGCAGGGGGTTGGACTAGAAGACCTCCAAAGTCCCTTCCATTATTCTGTTATTCTCTTGCTTGAGCAGAGGGTTGGACTAGAAGACCTCCAAAGTACCTTCCATTATTCTGTTATTCTCCTGCTTGAGCAGAGGGTTGGACTAGAAGACCTCCAAAGTCCCTTCCATTATTCTGTTATTCTCCTGCTTGAGCAGAGGGTTGGACTAGAAGACCTCCAAAGTCCCTTCCATTATTCTGTTATTCTCCTGCTTGAGCAGGGGGTTGGACTAGAAGACCTCCAAAGTTCCTTCCATTATTCTGTTATTCTCCCGCTTGAGCAGGGGGTTGGACTAGAAGACCTCCAAAGTCCCTTCCATTATTCTGTTATTCTCCCGCTTGAGCAGGGGGTTGGACTAGAAGACCTCCAAAGTCCCTTCCATTATTCTGTTATTCTCCTGCTTGAGCAGAGGGTTGGACTAGAAGACCTCCAAAGTCCCTTCCATTATTCTGTTATTCTCCTGCTTGAGCAGAGGGTTGGACTAGAAGACCTCCAAAGTCCCTTCCATCATTCTGTTATTCTCCTGCTTGAGCAGAGGGTTGGACTAGAAGACCTCCAAAGTCCCTTCCATCATTCTGTTATTCTCCTGCTTGAGCAGAGGGTTGGACTAGAAGACCTCCAAAGTCCCTTCCATTATTCTGTTATTCTCCTGCTTGAGCAGAGGGTTGGACTAGAAGACCTCCAAAGTCCCTTCCATTATTCTGTTATTCTCCTGCTTGAGCAGAGGGTTGGACTAGAAGACCTCCAAAGTCCCTTCCATTATTCTGTTATTCTCCTGCTTGAGCAGAGGGTTGGACTAGAAGACCTCCAAAGTCCCTTCCATCATTCTGTTATTCTCCTGCTTGAGCAGAGGGTTGGACTAGAAGACCTCCAAAGTCCCTTCCATTATTCTGTTATTCTCCCGCTTGAGCAGGGGGTTGGACTAGAAGACCTCCAAAGTCCCTTCCATTATTCTGTTATTCTCCTGCTTGAGCAGAGGGTTGGACTAGAAGACCTCCAAAGTCCCTTCCATTATTCTGTTATTCTCCCGCTTGAGCAGGGGGTTGGACTAGAAGACCTCCAAAGTCCCTTCCATTATTCTGTTATTCTCCTGCTTGAGCAGAGGGTTGGACTAGAAGACCTCCAAGGTCCCTTCCAACTCTGCTATTCTATCCTTTCCTATTCCTTTCTGTTCCCTTCTAATTGCTATTCTATTCCATTCCATTCCTATTCCTATTCCTGTTTCATTCCATTCCATTCCCTTCCATTCCCCTTCTCCTTCCCATTCCATTCCACTTAATGAGCCTTGCAGCTTCCGTCATAAGATCAAAATTTGGGTGCCTGGCAAGCAGAGAAGTTGTTCAAGAGTTGAACAACAAGAGTTGCAGCATCCTGGGTTCAGGTGACTTTCCCAGCCAGCTTCCGATAAGCCTAATCCACAGGGGAAGCCTGATTTGCTTAATGACCGCATGGCTCACTTAACAACTGCTGTGGTTTTCATGTCAAAAAAAAAAAGGTCATAAAATCAGGTGTGACTCACTTCACAACTATGGAAATTCTGGTCCCAGTTGTGATTGTAAATAAGAATAGAATAGAATAGAATAATGGAGTTGGAAGGGACCTGGGAGGTCTTCTAGTCCAACCCCCTGCTCAGGCAGGAAACCCTGTATCATTTCAGTCTAATGTCTTCTTAAAAACCTCCAGTGTTGGAGCATTCACAACTTCTGGAGTCAAGTTGTTCCACTGGTTAATTGTTCTAACTGTCAGGAAATTTCTCCTTAGTTCTAGGGTGCTTCTCTCCTTGATTAGTTTCCACCCATTGCTTCTTGTCCTGCCTTGTTAAGGATTATCTGTAGCTGGTTTGTTAAAAGATCACACAGTGTCTCCAGCGGCGAGTTATTTATTTATTATTTAATAATAAAGATACTCCTCCTTGCCACCCAGTAAACTACATGTAGGAACGATGTAGTTCAAGGCGTTTTAGTAACTGTTATTCAGTGGTTAACGACGCATTTTAATGCGTTGAGTAGACTTTTACTTCATTTTATTTTATTTGAAGGAAGGACGGCTGCTCAGTTTCAAGCAAAGACCTCGGCCCCAAAATGATGAACCATCCCAGCATTAAACAATAAAGCCCACCCCCCACCCCACCCCTTTCAGGCTTATTAGGTTGAATATGTGCTTTGAAGTTCCATCTTTTAATTCAGGATATCATTATGGGATTGTTGTTGATTTTTTTAAAAAAGACAACTTGAAAAAAGACCTCAAATGAGCAGCACTCGTTCTGCTAATTTTGCAGCGTGGGCTCAAGTTTTCTTTCAAGTTCCATGTTTTTATTGGGTTATGTGCGATAAAATGAGATACAAAAATACGAAAATGAATGACGGGGAAACGGTGGAGGGGGAAGAAAAGTGAGGGAGGGGAAGAGAAAATGAAAAAGAAGTATTGACTTCTGACTCTCTACGTTGCATAAAATAAGGCATTAACGTTAAATTACAGATTTTGTTTTTTTTAAATATAGATAGATAGATAGATAGATAGATAGATAGATAGATAGATAGATAGATAGATAGATAGATATAGATATATATGGCTGTGTGTGTTTGTGTGTGTTTTCCAGCATAACTCTGGAAAACCTCGAGCAATTTCATCCAAACTTGATACGCAAATGACTTACTCACAGTAAAAAATACTGTGAGAGTAAGACACCCCTAACACCCCTGGGGTGTGTGTGTGTGTGTGTGTGTTTTGTTAAGATACAGCCTGTTGTGCCTTCAAATGTCTTTCACATCATCTACCATTTTGGCCAACCTAGCAGTTCAAAAGCATGTAAAAATGCAAGTAGAAAAATAGGAACCACCTTTGGTGGGAAGGTAACAGCTTCCATGTGCCTTTGGCATTTAGTCATGGCAGCCACATGACCCCGGATGCGTCTTCGGACAGCGCTGGCTCTTTGGCTTTGAAATAGAGATGAGCACCACCCCCTAGAGTCGGGAACGACTAGTACATATGTGCAAGGGGTACCTTTACCCTTTACCTATTACATTCAGCCGACTTACATATTTCTAATAATAATAATACATATTTGTATTAACTTGCAGCCTGTCATTATTCAATTATTCCATGTTTTCTCTCCTTATTTTTCTTATTTTATTATATAGAAGTGTATATATTAATATTCCACCTTTCTCTTATTTCTATCTCTTATTCTAGCTTTTAATTATGTCGCCCTTTATTTTTCCTGTCCTACCTAACTTCTAGTCATGTCCCCTACCTAAGAAAAGGAAGGAAAGAGAGAGAAAAAGAAAAGCAAATCAGAACAACAAAAAAAGAGAAATCATCTATCCTTCATCTCTTGCCCGCTTCAATACTTGAATTGCTATGCTTTTTTTTTTATTTGCTTCCCACATTCTTCTCTTGAATCTTTGTCTCTGTCTGCATTTACTTTTTTGGCTGTTCAATCTATTTTCACGTATTATTTACTCCCCCAACTATTTTTGGTAATTGCCTCTAGCAATTAATTTCTTTGCTATCTTGACAGGTATCTTGACAAAGTCGATTTTAATGTCTGCCAAGGTTCGTATGAACCACTTTCTAACAATTTTGGAAGCCCCGAAATCTATTTTCTCCCTGTTTGAAGACTTAGATGTGGAAGGTGGATGGAAATTCAGCATATAATGCTTTCTTTTCTTTGTCTTTGGTATTAAAAAAAACAACAACAAATGACACAGCCGGTAGAGGCTCAGCCTTCTGATAAATATATATTTCAGGGTCTCCTGAATTAAGCTGACGTCTCCGTTGGTGTAATTGCCTCTGAGTCATGGCTGGGCTGGTTGAAAAATAGCAAAGTTGGGTGCAGCCATCAGACAGAGCAGAGCTCGCTGTCCGAAAAATGATTAGCCAGATATAGTTGGCAGGAAGTCATAAGCACTGAAAACCAGGAGAGTTATTCCTGGAGAGAGAGATTGGCAATAGAAGAGAATACTTAAAATAGAATAGAATAACAGAGTTGGAAGGGACCTTGGAGATTTTCTAATCCAACCCTTGGCTCAAGCAGGAAACGCTGCACCACTTCAGACAAATGGTTATCCAATCTCTTCTTAAAACCTTCCAGCGTTTGAAGAATTTACAACCTCTGGAGGCAAGTCGTTCCACTGATGAATTGTTCTAACCATCAGGAAATTTCTCCTGAGTTCTAGGTTGCTTCTCTCCTTGATTAGTTTCCACCCATTGCTTCTTGTCCTGCCTTCAGTTGCTTTGGAGAATAGATTGACTCCCTCTTCTTTGTGGCAACCCCTGAGATATTGGAACAATGCTATCATGTCTCCACTAGTCCTTCTTTTCATTAAACTAGACATACCCAGTTCCTGCAACCATTCTTCATAGGTTTTAGTCTCCAGTCCCCTAATCATCTTTCTTGCTCTTCTCTGCACTCTTTCTAGAGTCTCCACATCTTTTTTACATTGTGGTGTCCAAAACAGGATGCAAATATTCCAAGTATGGCCTTACCAAGGCTTTATAAAGTGGTATTAACTCTTCACGTGATCTTGATTCTCTCCCTCTGTTGATGCAGCTTAGGACTGTGTTGGCTTTTTTGACAGCTGCTGCACACGGCTGGCTCCTATTTAAATGGTTGTCCACTAGGACTCCATGATCCCTTTCACAGTTACTACTATTGAGCCAGGTACCACCTATACTGTACCTGTGCATTCCGTTTTTCTTGCCTAAATGTAGAACCTCACTCTTTTCACCATTGAATTTCATTTTATTAGATAGTGCCCAATGTTCAAGTTTGTCAAGATCCTTCTGTATCTTAAGCCTATCTTCTGGAGTGTTGGCTATTCCTGCCAGCTTGGTGTCATCTGCAAATTTGATGAGTTCCCCATTTATTCCCTCATCCAAATCATTGATGAAGATGTTGAAGAGTACTGGGCCTAAAACAGAGCCTTGGGGTACTCCACTGCATACTTCCCCCCATGTAGATGCAGTTCCATTGAGGACTACACGTTGAGTGCGGTTGGTCAGCCAGTTACGAATCCATCTGGTGGTGATGCTGCCTAACCCACATTTTTCTATCTTATCAATTATTAGGTTACAGTCTACTTTATCAAATGCCTTACTGAAGTCTGAGTAAATTATATTGACACATTCCTCTGGTCCACTAATTTTGTCACTTTGTGGCTGAAACATTTGTGGCTTAAAGTTGACCTTTGTGCACCTTGGTGCTCTTTCACCTTGGTGGGTTTCTTGTAGATGTTTCATGACCAACTAGGTGACATCATCACTGTTAGGGGTTGGAGGAGGAGGAGGAGGACTGTTAGGTGCTCAGAACCCCCCCCCCGCCATTGTCGCACTGATGATGTTATCTAGCTGGGTCATGAAATGTCTGCAAGAAAACAACCGAAGCTCAGACAACACCAGGGAACCTTCCAGATTTTTCCATCAATCAATTGGGCATTATCCTGCCTCCATCTTCATTTTTCAACCTTCCAAAATTGAAATCTGATTTCAAAGATTTCAATCTTTCAGCCATAACCCCCCCCTCCCCCAAAGTGTAATAAAAGAAAGAGGAGGCACAATTGGAAACGGTCAAATCCTGCCCCGTCTCACATCTTCCAAATGGAACTGGGCAAATTACGACGATACAAAGACTGCCTTTGGCACTTTGCAGAAGTCAATTTTGAAATGAGTAAAAAGATCTTTGAGAAAAACCTATTCCATTCCGTCCCCCCATTACGTAATCCGAGACTCGGTGAGGAGTGAACAGATTGAATATCAGAAAGCACAAAAAAACAGCTTTGTTTGAAAGGGTGAAAGTTTAATCATCACAGATGGACCTGCTTTGCAACCAAATGAAAGGCGCCTATTTTCATTTCCTCTGAACTTCAGAGCGTTTTTTCCCCCTCCTTTCTGGGTGTGTCTCCTCCACCGTTTTGAATCATTTTCTTTTTTTTTTTTTCAATCTTGTTTTCATCTGAAGCAGCAGCTATTAAATTGTAGTAATTCAGTGCAGGCCATCCAGTTATCCATTTAATTGCGTTGATTACATCCAGCCCGGGTGGACTCTTAGCAACTACGTTGGATAGATGTTCTCCAGAATGATCAGCTCCCCATCTTCTACATAATACAACTGAGATATTATTCATCGTATCTATCAGTTACATTTAGCGTTTTTATTTATTTTATATTGTGTTTTTTATATCTTTATAAGCTGCCTTGAGTCGCCCGGTGTGAGTAGGCGGCAGTATAAATTTTCTAAATAAATAAATATGTCCAAAGTAAGATGATTTGAGTGCGTTTATTGCGATACTCATCTCTTGATCAGCAACACTTACAATGAGTCTGACCTTTCCTGCAAGTAATGGATTAGATTTGCTGCAATGAATGGACCACGTGTGGAAGTGTGGCTCGTCTGAAGGGCCACAAAAAAAGGACCATACAATATGAGAGCCTCTGGAGTCCTTAATTCCCTTTGAGCTTGATTGTTTTCTTGCAAATGTTTTGTTACCCAACTAGGGAACATCATCAGTGCTAGAAGGGAGTGGGGATTGCAGAGAGGAGGAGGAGGAGCCTATGGGGTCCTTGGTGCTCTCTGAGCTTGGTTGTTTTCTTGCAGACGTTTCATTACCCAACTAAGGAACATCATCAGTGCTAGAAAGGAGTGGGGTTTGGGAAGTGAAAGAGAAGGAAAGGGGGGAGGAATAGGGGGAGGAGGAGGAAGAGGAGGAGGAAGAGTGTGGGGTCATTGATGCTCTCTGGGTTTGGTTGTTTTCTTGCAGACGTTTCATTACCCAACTAAGGAACATCATCAGTGCTAGAAGGGAGTGGGGTTTGTACCCTGTTTATATACTAGTGGCTTGCTCTATCAATGTCGGAAGGACTGTTCCTTGATTAGGTTGTTGTTTACTGTTTTGTTCGATTGTTAGATCTTGGTGTTAATCTCTGTTATACGAGTCTTAGTTGCTGGCCAGGAAGTGTTTTCGGTCGTCTCTTTTGAATGTGGTGTAGATGTTGCTTATGTCAATGGGTCTGTTGATGGCTGATTTGCCCGAACACCATGCTTCCAGGAATTCTCTGGTGTTTTTGGTCTTAGTTTGGTCTAGGATGCTCACAGTTTCCCAGTTGAAACTATGGTTCAGCCTGTCCATATGTTACGCAGTTTTCATCGTGTCTTTTGACTACTCGTTGTTGTCCGTAGATACGCTCAGCTAGTTTTCTGCCTGTTTGACCTATATGTTGCAGCTGATATGAAGAATGCTGTAGGTGACTCTGGTGGTTTTCTTCTGAGGCTTACGGTGAGCCTCTCTCCCATTCGTGTTTCTGCCTTTGGAGAGATCTGCAGGGCTGACCCTTAACCTCTCCTTGTCAGGCCTGCAGCCATATTCCTTTTGGGTCTTTGGCCTCCCACACTTTCTATTATACTCCTATGCATTTTCTATTGTGGGAAAATGGGTGGGGGGATTGTACGGAGTTAAATGATAGGTAGCCATAACAACATTCTTTCTAGAAAGCCAAGGTCATCCTTTGTCTCTGCACCTGATCGGAACTGGATGGCAATGGGACATTGGACCATGGGATGGGCTTGTGGGTGTGGGGGCAGGATCTTGAACTTTCAACTGGGTGGGAAAACCAGGAAGCTTTCAGATTCAGGTTTTCCCAGATGTGCCAACGTGGCTCTCTTAATAAGTTGGAACTTTGAGCAATACTTTGCCTTGGACTCTGATTTACTTTTGGATGCTATTTGGAACCCTGACATCCCCACCATTTCAAACCCTGATCCTTTCTCAGCTCTGTTGACCATATTTGAAACACGGCATCCAGTTTTGGTCACCACGATGTAAAAAAGATGTTGAGATTCTAGAAAGAGTGCAGAGAAGAGCAACAAAGCTGATTATGGGATTGAAGGCTAAACCAAAGTTGCAGGAATTGGATTATGTCTAGTTCAGGGGTGTCAAACTCAATTTCACATCACGACCGTGGTTGACCTCAGGGGGTGAGGAGGGGCAACTGGGTGGCTGTGGCCAGTTTGAATGTCACTCCCCAAACTGCTGGCGTGTTTCCTCTTTGCATTGGGTAGACCGCAGAGGTGGGTACCTACTGGTTTGCATCGGGCCGGTGGAATCCGTAGTGGAAATGGTGACTGGGTCCCTGAGCCAGTAGGGACGGCATGCTCACCATGTCCCTGAACCGGTTCCCCAGTTGTTGCGACATCTTTTTTTGACCTTTTAAAATGTTCTGTGCATATATAGACCTTGGAGCAAAATTGTGCGCGCACCAAACTGGCAATAATGCTGACAGAAATCCACCCCTGGTAGACTGGGCTGAAGCGACATGGGTCAATACAATACAATACAATACAATAGCAGAGATGGAAGGGACCTTGGAGGTCTTCTAGTCCAACCCCCTGCCTAGGCAGGAAACCCTATACCGTTTCAGACAAATAGCTATCCAACATCTTCTTAAAGACTTCCAGCGTTGGGGCATTCACAACTTCTGGAGGCAACTTCTGTTCCACTGATTCATTGTTCTAACTGTCAGGAAGTTTCTCCTTAGTTCTAAGTTGCTTCTCTCCTTGATTAGTTTCCACCCATTGCTTCTTGTTCTGCCCTCAGATGCCTTGGAGAATAGTTTGACTCCCTCTTCTTTGTGGCAACCCCTGAGATATTGGAAGACTGCTATCATGTCTCCCCTAGTCCTTCTTTCTATTAAACTAGACCTACCCAGTTCCTGCAACCGTTCTTCATATGTTTTAGCCTCCAGTCCCCTAATCCTCTTTGTTGCTCTTCTCTGCACTCTTTCTAGAGTCTCCACATCTTTTCTACATCATGGCGAACAAAACTGAATGCCATATTCCAAGTGTGGCCTCACCAAGGCCTTATAAAGTGGCATTAACCCTTCACGTGATCTTGATTCTCTCCCTCTGTTGATGCAGCCCAGAACTGTGTTGGCTTTTTTGGCAGCTGCTGCACACGGCTGGCTCCTATTTAAGCGGTTGTCCACTAGGACTCCAAGATCCCTTTCACAGTTACTACTACTGAGCAAGGTACCACCTATACTGTACCTGTGCATTATAGGGTCAGCCCCTTTACATTTTCTAGGATGGTCCTGTGGGCCGGATCCAATCACATTGCAGGCTGGGTCTGGCCCGCAGGCCTTGAGTTTGACACCCCTAGTCTTGTTTAATGAAAAGAAGGCCTGATCGCAGTCTTCCAATATCTGAGGGTCTGCCCCAAAGAAGAGATTTATTCTGTTATAATCAGTCACAGAATTGTCCTAACTTGGGAACGTTGCAAATTCCAGGCACAACGTTCCCGGATTCTGCCTCTGAAGCACATGGATGTCCTCCATGGCTCTGTTTTCTCTTCCTCCCCCCCTCTCCTTTGTGATGTTGTGCGTCTTGTCTGCATCACTCTCCTGAATGCGAACGCCGGCTGCATCACAAAGAGAGCCCATTTTGAAGCAATTTGCTTCTTATTCATGCCACCGTGGCTTTACTTTCTATTTGTTCTTCGTGAAGAATGGGACCCTTTTTTCCCCCCAAATGAATATGCTTTGGTTTGAAATGTCGCCTCAGATAAGAGGCTGGAAAATATTGTCTCTTTCCAATTAATTTCGCCATTTCTCTTTTCTTGTACTGACAAAGTCTGAAAATTCATAATGCCTTTTTTCTTTTTTGGGTTAGCCAAGCTGAGGCTGAGCTAACTCCTTTTCTACCTTCTTCCTTTTATTAGCTTTTTATTGAGTTTGGACGTCTTGATATTAAAAGCAAATAAAGACACGGGGGTTGTGTATCTGCTTTAGTAAAAGTTAGGCAGACGTGGAGCTAAATACCATATTTTTCAGACTATAAGATGCACCGGAGTATAAGACGCACCAAGATTTTGAAGAGGTACATTTTTTAAAACATTTTTTTTCCTCCCCAGCTCCCAGGGCCCCCCAAACCCTCTGCACGCCTCACAAAAACGGGCCCACTTTTTGCAAAAAAACCCAGGGCATGCATAGGCTTTGGGAGGCTTGTAGAGTGTTCCTGGGAACTGGGGCAAAAAATAGCCCGTTTTTTGCTCGTATTTGCCCTCTGCAGCCCCCAGGAACAATTTGCAGGCCTCCCAAACCGTCTGCGCATCCATTTTTGCGAAAAACGGGATGCGTGGGGCGGGGTTTTGGGTGGGCAAAAATGCTGTATAAGACGCACCCAGATTTTTACCCTCTTGCTTGGGGGGGGGGGAAAGTGGCTCTTATACTCTGGAAAATACGGTAAGTTAGCTGCGGGTGTGGGGGAGGGGGAATGGACAGGAATTTGGTTATTTAAAAAAAAGGTGCTGGAGCCCCAGTTCTGGGCAAGACTTTGTAGAAATGGGTTGAGCTCTGAAGAAGGCACCCCGAGAGGATGGTTGCCACTGACTGGCCATTGTGAAATCTCTGGGATCCTTGAGCTGGCTGGTTTTTCCTGCAGACGTCTCATGACCCAACTGGGTAACAACATCAGTGCTAAAATGGAATGGGGTTTGTGGACTGGAGGGAGGAAGAGGAGGAGGAGGAGGAAGAGGACTGTGGAGCCCTTGGTGCTCTCTGAGATCGGTTGTTTTCTGGCAGACATTTCATTACCAAACTAGGTAACATAATCAGGGCTAGAAGGGAGTGGGGTTTGTGGAGAAGAGGAGGACTGTGGGGTCCTTGGTGCTCTCTGAGGTTGGTGATTTCCTTGCAGATGTTTCATTACCCAACTAGGTAACATCATCACTGCTAGAAAAGAGGTATTGCGCTATTTCTATACAAGTGGCTTGACTGCCAAAAATTGGGGTGTGAGATCTTGATGGTTCCTTGATTGGGCTGTTCTAGCTATCTGGCCAGCTAGTCATATATAGTAAGTTAGTTAGTTAGTTAGTTAGTTAGTTAGTTAGTTAGTTAGTTAGTTAGTTAGACAGACAGACAGACAGACAGACAGACAGACAGACATGGACGGATGGATGGATTTGGGGTCCTTTGGTGCTGTCTGAGCTTGGTGGTTTTCTTGCAGACATTTCATGACCCAACTAGGTAACATCATCAATGCTAGAAGGGAGTGGGGTTTGCTCTCTGATTATATGCAAGTTGCTAGCCCTATCTGTTGGTGAGGTATTGTTGGTATCATTTTCTTCTTGGTGATTGTTTGATTAGGCGGTTGTTTGCTGCTCGATTGTCAGAATTGGTAGATGCTTGATTGGGGTACTGTTTACGGCTTGATTGTTGGTCTAATATTGGTCTACCAACGAAGCAACAATGTTCCTTCGGTTCCACAATGGCAATAGAATAGAATGGAATGGAATGGAATAGAATGTAGGAATGGAATAGAGAGAACAGAATAGAATGGAATGGAACAGAACGGAAAAGAATGTAGGAACAGAATAGAACAGAATGTAGGAATGGAACAGAACAGAGTGGAATATAGGAATGGAACAGAATGGAACAGAATAAAATATAGGAATAGAACAGAGCAGAATGGAATGGAACAGAACAGATTGAAAAAGAATGTCGGAATAGAACAGAACAGAATAGAATATAGGAATGGAACAGAACAGAATAGAATGTAGGAACAGAATGGAATGGAACAGAATAGAATAACAGGGCTGGCAGGGACCTTGAAGGTCTTCTAGTCCAGCCCCTGTCAGGCCTGCAGCCTCCTGCTCAAGCAAGAGACCCTAAGGTTCTGCTTTGCATGCTGTGGAGTGAAGTCTAAGGGGGGGGAGGTCATGTGTGTGTGTGTGTGTGTGTGTGTGTGTGTGTGTGTGTAGAGGGAATTTTTAAAGTGTGTAAACCAGGGGTGTCCAAACGTGGGAGCTTTAAGGCTTGTGAACTTCTGGGGAATTCTGGGAGTTGAAATTCACAAGCCTTAAAAGCCCCCAAGTTATAATAATATAGGTTTTCCTGCTTGAGCAGGGGGCTGGACTAGAAGACCTCCAAGGTCCCTTTCAGCTCTATTCTGATTGATTGATTGATTGATTGATTGATTGATTAGAAATGGTGGCTTCCTTTTTCCAGGTCAGGAACTTGCTCGAAATAACAGAATGGCAGTTGGATTGTCCCCAATTCAAACCTTTTGGTTTTTTGCATCGTGCAAGGATAAAATCCATGAGGTTAAATTTATAATTTAGAAAAGACGGGGGTGGAGGAAGCATGTGTTTTATTTAAATAAGTTTGTAAACAATAAAATGTGCATTCAAGGGTATCGGACAGGACAGACATGTTGAAAATCCAGATCAAGAAACAAGATTCCAGCATAATATTTCTGTTGGGGGGGAAAATGGGATTCTGAGCCCAGAGACTGCTGTTGGTTCCTATAACAACAACCCTGTGAGGTGGCTTGGGCTGAGAGAGAATGACTGGCTCAAAGTCACCCAGCTGGCTTTCCTGCCTAAGGCGGGACTAGAACTCACCGTCTCCTAGTGATTGGCCAAAGTCACCCAGCTGGCATTCATGGTTATGGTGGGACTAGAACTCACCATCTCGTGGTGATTGGCCCAAAGACACCTATCCAGGTTTCATGGCTGTTGTGGGACTAGAACTCACAGTCTCCTGTTGGTTGGCCCAGAGTCACCAAGCTGGATTTCATGGCTATAATGGGACTAGAACTCACCATCTCCTAGTGATTGGCCCAGAGTCATCCAGCTGGCCTTCCTACCTAAGGTAGAACTAGAACTCACAGTCTCCTAGTGATTGGCTCAAAGTCAGCTAGCCAGATCTCATGGCTATGTTGGGACTAGAACTCACCATCTCCTAGTGATTGTCATCCAGAGTCATCCAGCTGGCTTTCCTACCTAAGGTAGAACTAGAACTCACCATCCCCTGTTGATTGGCCCAGAGTCACCTAGCCAGATCTCATGGCTATGTTGGGACTAGAACTCACCATCTCCTAGTGATTGTCATCCAGAGTCACCCAGCTGGCTTTCCTACCTAAGGTAGAACTAGAACTCACCATCCCCAGTTGGTTGGCCCAAAGTCAGCTAGCCAGATCTCATGGCTATGTTGGGACTAGAACTCACCATCTCCTAGTGATTGGCCCAAAGTCACCCAGCCGCCTTTCTTCTTAAGGCAGGTCTAGAACTCATCCCTGTGATTCACCCAAAGTCAACTTACCTGGCTTTCTTGCATAAGGCGGAACTATAAGGTGGTGGAGAACTCACCATCTCCCTGTTTCTAGTCCAGCACACTGTCACCAAACCATTTACCCCAAACCAGCTCCAGAGGTTAGTCTTATCGGCAATCTTTTCTTAATTTGACTGTTAATTTCCTGCTCCTTAGCAGTCCTTATTTAGACCAGTGATTCTAAATAAAGGCATGTAAATAGCGCTCGGTTTTGACTTTCCTTCAAATTTAATTACTTTCCCTTCAGTTGCTTCTCCTCCTTTGATCTCTTTGTCTGGGAGATGGCAAGATGTTCCTTTTGCTTAACTGATACAGCTATTAAGAAAGAAATTAAAATCACATCGGCTTTTCATACGACAGAGACTCAAGAAGAAAAAAAGGGGGGGGAGAGAGAAGAGAGATTACCATATTTTTCGGTGTATAAGACACACTGGAGTATAAGACGCACCAAGATTTTGAAGAGGCAAATTTTTTTAAAAAGGTTTTGCACTCTGCAGACCTCCCGAAAACGGCCTGTGTTTCGCAACAATGACCCTGTGTTTTTTTAAAGGGGCATGAATAGCCTTTAGGAGGCTTCTGAGGAGTGGGGGGAGGGCAAAATTGAGCAAAAATGGCCCATTTTTTGCTCATTTCTGCCCTCCCCAGCCGCCAGGAGCACTCTGGAAGCCTCCTAAAGGCTATGCACAGCCATTTTGGTGAAGGGGGCGGAGTTTTGGGAGGCCAAAAATGTGGTATTCAGTGTATAAGACGCACCCAGATTTTCAGCCTCTTTTTTGAGGGAAAAAAGGTGCGTCTTATACTCTGAAAAATACGGTAATAAGATGCTTTGTTAAATTCTGGAATGGCTCTTCACCATCCCACAAATATGACGTAGATATTTGAAGACGGAGGATTTCGGATTGTCCCACTGGTGCTTTTTTTCAGGAGGCAACTGGACTTCCTTGGCTTTTTTCTTTTCTTTTCTTTTCAAGACATTTCGCTTTCCATCCAAGAAGCTTCTTCAGCTCTGACAGGATGGTGAAGAATGATTTATGCTCCTTGCAGACAACTGGTCATTTGCACCCTTTTTAGAGGGTCGTTGAGGCTGCTTGGAGCTTTACCTGTGTCCTCAGGGTCACCTGAGTGGGGCAAAATGGTTCCCGTATTCTGCAATTTTTTTCCTCTGTTTGTTTGTTTGTTTGTTTGGATTTATATGCCGCCCTTCTCCAAAAGGACTCAGGGCAGCGTACAACATTAAAAAAACACACATCCCAAAAGTTAAAAATAAATAAAATACATATCCAAAAAACAAACCGAAGTTAAAAGAGAATACATTTAAAATGAGTTAAAATTAACAGGCCAGGCCGGCTTGCTGGAAAAGCCAACTTTTTAGGGCGCTTTGGAAGGACCGGAGGTCGGGAATTATGCAAAGCTCCGGGGGCAGCTCATTCCAGAGGGAAGGCGCTCCCACAGAGAAGGCTCTCCTCCTGGGGGTCACCAGCCGACACTGCCTGGCCGACGGCACCCTGAGGAGGCCAACTCTGTGGGATCGTACTGGACGGTGGGAGGTTATTGGTGGCAGTAGGTGGTCTTGCAGGTACCCTGGGCCTAAGCCATGGAGCGCTTTAAAGGTCATAATTAATACCTTGAATCGTACCCGGAAAACAATCGCAACCAGTGCAGGCCGCGCGGCCGCATTCTGGACCAGCTGAAGCCTCCGGGTGCTCTTCAAGGGCAGCCCCATGTAGAGAGCATTGTAGTAGTCCAGGCGAGAAAGGACGAGGGCATGAAACCCATTCCTACTCCCAAACCATTCAACGGGTCTTCCAGAAAAAGAAAAAGAAATTGCAGATTACAGGAGCACTCTTCAGGCAAACAAACCTTCAAGGGGCCTCAATGACCCTCTAAAAAGATGCAAATGGTCAGAGTTTGTTGCATAGATTCAAATCCAGAAGCACAAACAGATAACTGATGCAGCAGGATTCATTCACTTCTTTATACACATAAGAATAGATGAATAAATGTACAATACAAACAGGTGTTTCTTTCAAGTAAACACAAGGCAGGAGAGTTACAGGCAAACACAAGTAGCTCTTTCATTTCTGCAGACAGGCTGCTAGTTTACTTCTCAGAGCAGCAGACTGCTTAAGTTTCTGTTTCAATTCTCTGCACAGACTCAGATCTATTGGCTGACTTAGCCGCTATGCCTATTCATTGGCTGACCTTGCTCCCATGTCTCTCCCAGTCATGAATATTTTTTAACACAAATGGCCAGCTGTCTGCAAGGAGTATAAAGCGTTCCATTCCTCACCATCCAATCAGAACCGAAGAAGCTTCAAGGATGAGAAGCGAAATGTCTTTAAAGAAAAAACAAGGAAATCCAATTGCCTCCTGAAAAAAAAGGCACCATTGGGACAACCTTGACATGGATGACTGGGAATCTCTACAGATTTTCAGGATTTCTGATGATTTCCTTCAACGGGAATATTTCCAGACGTAATTGGAGAAAGAATGGGGCTTCCTGAATGCTTTCGTTCTTATTTTTCTGACATCACAATTGCTCCTTCCTGGGAGAAAACTGGAGGTAGCATCTGTTGCCTTGTTCAATCAATCAATCAATCAGAGTAGAGCTGGGAGGGACCTTGGAGGTCTTCTAGTCCAGCCCCCTGCTCAAGCAGGAGACCCTATACCATTTCAATCAATCAATCAATCAATCAATCAATCAGAATAGGGCTGGAAGGGAGCTTGGAGGTCTTCTAGTCCAGCCCCCTGCTCAAGCAGGACCCTAGACCATTTCAATCAATCAGAGTAGAGCTGGAAGGGACCTTGGAGGTCTTCTAGTCCAGCCCCCTGCTCAAGCAGGACCCTAGACCATTTCAATCAATCAATCAATCAATCAATCAGAATAGAGCTGGAAGGGAGCTTGGAGGTCTTCTAGTCCAGCCCCCTGCTCAAGCAGGACCCTAGACCATTTCAATCAATCAATCAATCAGAGTAGAGCTGGAAGGGACCTTGGAGGTCTTCTAGTCCAGCCCCCTGCTCAAGCAGGACCCTAGACCATTTCAATCAATCAATCAATCAATCAATCAGAATAGAGCTGGAAGGGAGCTTGGAGGTCTTCTAGTCCAGCCCCCTGCTCAAGCAGGACCCTAGACCATTTCAGTCAATCAATCAATCAATCAATCAATCAATCAATCTGAATAGGGCTGGAAGGGAGCTTGGAGGTCTTCTAGTCCAGCCCCCCTGCTCAAGCAGGACCCTAGACCATTTCAATCAATCAATCAATCAATCAGAGTAGAGCTGGAAGGGACCTTGGAGGTCTTCTAGTCCAGCCCCCTGCTCAAGCAGGACCCTAGACCATTTCAATCAATCAATCAATCAGAATAGAGCTGGAAGGGAGCTTGGAGGTCTTCTAGTCCAGCCCCCTGCTCAAGCAGGACCCTAGCCTAGACCATTTCAATCAATCAATAGCAGAGTTGGAAGGGACCTTGGAGGTCTTCTAGTCCAACCCCCTGCCTAGGCAGGAAACCCTATACCGTTTCAGACAAATGGCTATCCAACATCTTCTTAAAGACTTCCAGTGTTGGGGCATTCACAACTTCTGGAGGCAAGCTGTTCCACTGGTTAATTCTCCTAACTGTCAGGAAATTTCTCCTCAGTTCTAAGTTGCTTATCTCCTTGATTAGTTTCCACCCATTGCTTCTTGTCCTGCCTTCAGGGTGCCTTGGAGAATAGCTTGACTCCTTCTTCTTTGGGGCAACCCCTGAGATATTGGAAGACTGCTATCATGTCTCCCCTAGTCCTTCTTTCTATTAAACTAGACATACCCAGTTCCTGCAACCGTTCTTCATATGTTTTAGTCTCCAGTCCCCTAATCCTCTTTGTTGCTCTTCTCTGCACTCTCTCCAGAGTCTCTGATATAACAAGGTCCAAATGTTAAGATAGTGACTGTAATAGATAGTGAAAAGAGAAAAACATGTATAGATAAGACGATATGACAATGTACAAAAGGTTGACATAACGATTGTAACGCATGTTGAAAAGAGAAAAAACAATAAAAATTACTGGGGAAAAAAACAAGGAACGGCTGTGGAGACTAGGTGTCTCTTTTCCCCGTTCATTAGAGCAGCTTCTGAGCTTGAAACATTTGGCTTGTCTCTTAACAGTCCCTCATATTAGAATTCTTAAGGCAGACAAGACATTCCCCCCCCCCTCCAAAAAAAAAACCCTAAAGAACAGATAGATTGCTATATAGGTCAGTGTTCGGCATCTTTAAGCTGTTCAGATTTCAACTCTCAGAATTAGGAAGGATGGGAGGAAAGGAGGATGTGGGAAGGGAGGGAGGAAAGAAGGAAGGAAGGACTGATAGGAAGGGAGGAATGAGTGGGAGGAAGGAAGGGAGGGAAGAAGGGAGGGAGGGAAGAAGGAAGAACTGATAGGAAGGGAGGAAGGAGAGGGAGGGAGGAGGGAAGGAAGGACTGGTAGCAAGGGAAGAATGAGAGGGAGGCAGGGAGGAAAATGAAAGGAAAGGCTTGGAGGAAGGGAGAGATGGAGGAAAGAAGGAAGGATGGACTGATAGGAAGGGAGGAATGAATGGGAGGAAGGAAGGGAGGGAAGAAGGGAGGGAGGGAAGAAGGAAGAACTGATAGGAAGGGAGGAAGGAGAGGGAGGGAGGAGGGAAGGAAGGACTGGTAGCAAGGGAAGAATGAGAGGGAGGGAGGGAGGAAAATGAAAGGAAAGGCCGGGAGGAAGGGAGAGAGGGAGGAAAGAAGGAAGGATGGACTGATAGGAAGGGAGGAATGAGTGGGAGGAAGGAAGGGAAGAAGGAAGGAAGGACTCATAGGAAGGGAGGAATGAGAGGGGGGGCGGGGGGAGGAAGGAAGGAATGATAGCAAGGGAAGAATGAATGGGAGGGAGGAAGGAAGGAAGGATAAAAGGAAGGGAGGGAAGAAGGGAGGACTGATAGCAAGGCAGGAATGGGTGGAAGAGTGGGACGTAGGAAGGGAGGAAAAAAGGAAAGACGGACTGATAGCAAGGGAGGAATGAGTGTGGGAGGGAGGAAGGAAAGAAGGAAAAAAAGGAAGGAGTGAATATACTTTGGATATTAAGGACATTTAGCCCCGCTTCCTGTGCTGTGGATTAAATAATAATTTAATTGGTGTTTTTTTTAAACCCACCCGAAACTCTTGAAAACGTAGAACCAATTTAGTCCCGGGGAGAGGAGAAAAAGCTCAGCCCCCGGAGGAGCCTCAGAACAAAGCCGTCTCCCATATTTCATGAATAATGCATCCGTGCCTTCCTTCCTTCCTCACCGATGAAGAGGAGGAGGGGCACCTGGCTTTTTTAAATTCGCTCTCCTCTTACTTACTCCGGGTCGGTAAACAGCAGTGCCTCAGGAGTTGAGGAGGCCCTGCCGAGAAAGCTTTCAACCAGGAGAAGGTGGGCTCAGCCATCCGAGAGCCACCTGGCCTCCATCACTTGTTCCCGGTATTAAAATAAACCCGTCCTTGAGCTGAGCGGCTGAGGATTTGATGAACCCAGGAACAAAGCCGTTGGCCATTTCTCTTTTCCCTGGAATGCTTCTCCCCCCTCCTCTGTCTTACCTGCAAATCTGGGATTCCCATAAAGGGAGAATATTGGTAGCTCAGGGTTGAAATGAGGGGTCCTTGGTGGTCTTTGAGCTTAGTGGTTTCCTTGCAGAGGTTTCATTCCTCGTAGCTAACATTATCGGTGCTAAAAAGTGGCATTTACAAGTAGGAGGAGGAATTTCTTTCTTGCAGACGTTTCATGACCCAACTAGGTAATATCATCAGTGCTAGAAGGGAGAGGGTGTTGCAGGGAGGGGGAGGAGGGAGAGGAAGAAGACTGAGTGAGGGGGGTCCTTGGTGCTCTCTGAGCTTGGTTGTTTTCTTGTAGACCTTTCATGACCCAACTAGGTAATATCATCAGTGCTAGAAAGGAGTTGGGTTTGCAGAGAGGAGGGGGAGGAGGAAGAGGAAGAAGAAGAAGAGGAGGAGGAGAAGGAGGAGGAAGAAGATGAGTGTGTGGTCCTTGATGCTCTCTGAGCTTGGCTGGTTGTTTGCAGACGTTTCGTGACCCAACTAGGTAACATCATCAGTGCTAGAAAGGAATTGGGTTTGCAGGGCGGAGGAGGGAAGAGAGGAGGAGGAGGACTGTGGGGTCCTATAAGTTTCAGTTGGCCCCACCCCAAAGAGCCCCCGTGTCCAATCCTGGGATTCTCCTGAACTCCCAGTTCCTCATGGCAGTTGTGGGCGTTTGTGCAACTTTGTGTTATGTGCCAGTTGCGTTTGTTCCGGGAGCAGATGGCTCTACTGGCAGTCCCTCATGCCCCCGTGGGGTCTTGGATGCATTGCTGGAATTTATTGATTTGTTTGTTTGTTTGTTGAAAGGGGGTCCTTGAATTACGACCATAACTGGAGCCAAACAGGTTAAATGAATTTCACCCCATTTTACAACCTTTTCTGCCATAGTTCTTAAGTGAATCACTGCAGTTGTTAAGTTAGTAACACGATTGCTAGGTGACCCAGGTTTCCCCATTGACTGACTTTCTATCAGTCCTTCTTTCCCTTTGTCCTTCCTTCCTCCCTTCCGACCTCTTTCTTTCTTTTTTCTTCCTTCCTTCCTTCCACCCTCCTTTTCTTTCTTTCTTTCTTTCTTCCTCCCTTCCTCTTCTTTCTTTCTCTTTCTTTCTTTCTTCTTCCCTCTCCCTCATTCCTTTCCTCATTCCTGTTTCTTTCTTTCTTTTTCTTCCTTCCTCCCTTCCACCCTCCTTCTTTTCTTTCTTTCTTTTTTCCTCCCTTCCTTTCTCTTTTCTTTCTTTCTTTCCTTCTCTCTCCCTTATTCCTTTCCTATCAATCATTCCTTCTCTCTGTGTTTCTTTTTCTTTCTTTCTTCTCTCCCTTATTCCTCTCCTGCCTTCCTTCTCTCCTCCTTCCTTCCCTCTCTATCAGTCCTTCCTTCCTTCCCCTTCTTTCTCTCTTCCTTCCTCCCTTCTTCTTTTTCTCTTCTTTCTTCTTCCCTCTCCCTCATTCCTTTCCTACATTCCTTATCTCTCTCTGTTTCTTTCTTTCTCTCTTCTCTCTCCCTCATTCCTTTCCTTCCTTCCTTCCTTCCCTCCCCCCTTCCTTACCTCTCTATCAGTCCTTCCTTCCCTTTCTTTCTCTCTTCCTCCCTTCCTCTTCCTTCTTTCTCTTCTTTCTTCTTCCCTCTTCCTCATTCCTTTCCTATCAGTCATTCCTTCTCTCTTTCTGTTTCTTTCTTTCTTTCTTCTCTCTCCCTCATTCCTCTCCTTCCTTCCTTCCCTCCCCCTTCCTTCCCTCCCTATCAGTCCTTCCTTGCTTTTCTTTCTTTCTTTCTTTCTTTCTTTCTTTCTTTCTTCCTTTCTTTCTTTCTTTCTTTCTCTTTGTTTCTCTTTCTTACATCTATCTGTCTGTCTGTCTATCTATCTATCCATCCGTCCGTCCGTCCATCCATCCATGTATCGATCTTCTCTCCCCCATCTCATTTCTTTCAAGCAGATGCTCTTGGGTCACCTGCAATTTTAGAACGCCCTTGATGTCATGTAACAAAAGGAAAGAGAAGAAAAATGAAACGTCGTACACCATGGCTCCCTGGAAAGGATGCGTCCTATACTCCCATCCGCCGTCCTTCCTCATTCGCTCAATCGGAGCCATTACTTGCCACAGTCTGATGCACACAAACCGCCGTTTTCCTGCCATTGCCCAAAACATATTACCTCAGAAGACGGGTAGATGCCTCACATCATCGCCTCAGCGCCATTCATTTTTCTCCTGGCGGTGCGAGATATTTCAAAAAGCTGCCACTTTTGGGGTTGCGTGACAAGGGACGTTTTTTCCTGGGGTAAACGGCAGTCGTGAAAAACACACTGGGTTGTGTTGTGTTGCGTTCCTTGCGGTCAGAAGTTGACACAGGAGATCTGTCATGTTCCCCTGGAATGGGTTTTCAGCCGATGTCACAAATGATAGAAAATTGTCGTCGTCCCCCACACCAAAAAAACCCCACATTGAGAAATTGGTTCAAAATTCGAAAGAAACAATTTGCAGCGCAGCCAGCGGGAAGAATGGTGAAGAGGGGGGTGGGGGAGGACAAAAAAGAAATCAATAACGTTTACCCCGAGCCGTAATTGAAGAGAAAATTGGTACAGAATCTTTTATGGATGGTTTTAAGGAGTCACGTCAATAATCGCAAAAATAGAAAAATGGAAGGCTGGAAGTGTTCTGAGAGGGAAGATCAAATAGGAGAAAAACAACTCAAAAAGCACTAGAAAGAAAGAAAAAAGGAAAATTTTTTTTAAAAAACCAGAAGTTTAGATTGAAAACTGAGTTGTAGTTTTCTTAATTAGGAGCTGTTTCAGCGTGTACTGCTTTTCCACTTTTCTTCATGTGCGCGCAGGTGCTCCCATTTCGGCATTCGGTGCCGAAAAGGTACACCAACACTGGTATAGCATCTCCTGCTTGGGCAGGGGGGTTGGACTAGATTACCTACAAGGTCCCTTCCAACTCTGTTAATCTGTAAATTTTGAATGTCCTTCTTTCTTCTTTCTGTTTATCCTTGTGAGAACTAGGGAATGTTTAATCTGAGATGCTTCCTTCGATTACGGGTCTGTTGTGGACTCCGGTTTCCGTTATCTAACCATTGTCTTGGTTGCAAAGAATCATTTCTTGAGCTTTAAATTTATGCATTAAATAAGAGGTGGGGCTAGCTGGGCCTTCCATCTCTATGATCCCAGATTGACCGTTCATTTCAAGGGACAGAGTGGCTCCTTGCGTTGACATTTGGCAAAGACGAAAAAAACGGTTTCACGTTGAGTTTTAATTCCCCTCCAAAACCAGATAAATCTCATTGTTTTGTTAGGAGGCAAAGAGGCATGGAATCAAACTCAAGCGAAGTATTAGCACTGCTTTGTAAACCCTTAGTAAGGTCACACCTGGAGTACTGCATCCAGTTTTGGTCACCACGTTACAAAAAAGATGTTGAGACTTTGGGAAAAAAGTGCAGAGAAGAGCAACTAAGATAATTAAAGACCTGGAGACTTAAACATAGGAAGAACGCTTGCAGGATTTGGGTTTGGCCAGTCTAGAGAAAAGAAGGACTAGGGGGGGGGGACATCATAGCAATATTCCAATATTTGAGGGGCTGCCACAAAGAGGAGGGGGTCAGTTTATTTTCCAAAGCACCAGAAGCAAAACTAGAAACAATGGATGGAAACTAATCAAGGAGAGAAGCAACCTGGAACTAAGGAGAAACTTCCGAACAGTGAGGACAATTAACCAGTGGAACAGCTTGCCACCAGACGTTGTGGGTGCTTCCTCCCTGGAGGTTTTTAAGAAGAGTCTGGGCAGCCACATGTCTGAAATGGTATAGGGTCTCCTGCTTGAGCAAGGGGGTTGGACTAGAAGACCTCCAAGGTCCCCTCCAGCTCTATTCTGATTAATGGTAAATTAAAGGACCAGAGCATTTTAAAGACTTCAGAGGACAACGGTACACCTGAGTAAGGGTAATAACCTTACCGATGGCCCTGCTGCTGGGGATAATGGGATCCGTCATCCAAAAAATCTGGACAGCACCTGAATGAGGACATTGGAATCAGGCGTTCTTCTATAGCGTTGATTGGCGTGGCTGATTGTGTTGCTATTATTTCCTTTCCCTGGACGTGAGCCACAACTGAGCTTCCATTTTGTAGGCAACAGAATAGAATTATAAATATTAATTGATAGTGAGTGATGTCTGAGCAAAACCTCAAGGCCTCTTAGAAGCCCCGTTGTGTTCAAAAGCATTATAGGAGATCAGCCTCCTGCTGAAAGTGAGAGATTAATCTTGCTTTTAATTGGGCAAAATGTTTCTTTAATCCACCGATGTTTTTACGGGTATTTTAACAATGCGGATCGGGCTGCGATAATATTTGTCACTTTCCCTGTTTGATCGCAGTTTTTCTTTTTAAAAAAAGAACGTTGACTCTGCTGTTTTCAGAAGGGGCCAAATCCATCAGGCACGATTAAAAATCCTCTTTTGCATTCTGTCCTTTGTCTGCCATAGATTATAGGTTTTTGCAGTTTTTGTGATGCCACACTTGTGAGGTTTATGAGAAGCTGCAGAGATTTTGCATGCTGCGAAATCCAGCAAAATGGCACAGATCTGGGGGATTTGAACAGAAAACGATGCTTTCTGGGCACAATTTGAATATATCCATAATATGTTCTGGGTTAATTTGTTTATTTGCATCCTGACTTTATTATTTTTCCAAATAACTCAAGGCTTCACCGGTATCCAGTAGACTTATGGCAAGACTAGAACTCACCATCTCCTGGTGATTGGCCCAAAGTCACCCAGTCGGCTTTCATGCCTAAGGTGAGACTAGAACTCACCATCTCCTGGTGATTGGCCCAAAGTCACCCAGTCGGCTTTCATGCCTAAAACGGGACTAGAATTCTCCATCGCCTGGTGATTGGCCCAAAGTCACCCAGTCGGCTTTCATGCCTAAGGCGGGACTAGAACTCACTTTCTCCTGGTGATTGGCCCAAAGTCACCCAGTCGGCTTTCATGCCTAATGTGGGACTAGAACTCACCGTCTCCTGGTGATTGGCCCAAAGTCACCGTCGGCTTTCATGCCTAAAGTGGGACTAGAACTCATTGCATTCAGTTGATTGGATCAAAGTCACCCAGTCGGCTTTCATGCCTAAAGCAGGACTAGAACTCACCCTCTCCTGGTGATTGGCCCAAAGTCACCCAGTCGGCTTTCATGCCTAATGTGGGACTAGAACTCACCGTCTCCTGGTGATTGGCCCAAAGTCACCCAGTCGGCTTTCATGCCTAAGGCGGGACTAGAACTCACTTTCTCCTGGTGATTGGCCCAAAGTCACCCAGTCGGCTTTCATGCCTAAGGCGGGACTAGAACTCACCATCTCCTCGACTTACAACAGCTCATTTAGTTACCATTCAAAGTTGCAATGGCATTGAAAAAAGTGAGTTATGACCATTTTTCACACTTAAGACCATTGCAGCCTCCCCAATTGTCATGGGCTTTTATAGTTGGATGCTTGATGACTGATCCATGTTTATGACGGTCGCAGTGTCCAGGGGTCATGTAATCCCCTTTTGCGACCTTCTGACAAGCAAAGTCAATAGAGAAGCCCTATTCACTTAACAATGGTGTTACAGAACTAACTCAGCGAGGACAGTGATTCACTGAAGAAATGTGGCAAGAAAAGTTGTAAAATGAGGCAAAACTCACGTCACACATTTCTCACTTAGCAACATAAATTTGAAGCTCAATTGTGGTTGTATATCGAGGACTACCTGTACAATATAATTGTTTTGACCGAGGCTTCCCAAGAGTATGAAGCAAACTCCTTGTCCCAACAAAAAAAAAAACTTTTATTAATTTCCTGTGAATTCTGCTCATTCCCATCCAGCAAAGTCTTTCAAGGGAGGATTTACAGTCACAGACCTTCTCTGGCTTGGAGAGCTGCTAGGCCGAGATCTGCAGAACTTGGCAAGGAGCCTTGGAGAGTCATGAACCAATTAAGCGAACTAATTGTCTCCTGCAAACTCCGCTCCCCTTTCGCCCCTCTTTTATTTCCTCTGGGAGGGGGGCACACTGGGAACTGGTTCCAGCTGTTCTTCTGCCTCACTGATGTCCGACTCCAAAGGCAGCTGATACCTGTCAGATGGCCCTGGCCCCTTTTGAAGCAAACTCCTTGTCCCGGCAAAAACCCCTTTTATTAATTCCCTGTGATTTCTGCTCCTTCACCTCCAGCAAAGTCTTTCAAGGGAGGATTTACGGTCACAGACCTTATCTGGCTTGGAGAGCTGCCAGGCCCAGATCTCTGCAGAATTTGGCAAGGAGTCTCAGAGAGTCACGAACCAATTAAGCGAACACAGTGTCTCCTGCAAACTCCACTCCCCTTTTGCTCCTCTTTTATTTCCTCTGGGAGGGGCCATTCATCGTCCACCTGTGGCCTCACTCCCAAGTGGACCCCTGTTCTTTAGCTGTTCCCTTCGTCTGGCAACTCTGTGCATGCGCACACTGGGAACAGGCTCCAGCTGTTCCTCTGCCTCACTGATGTCTGACTGTGAAGGCAGCTGATAACTGTCAGACGGCTCTGGCCCCCTCTCTGCCTCCGACACAGAGCCCTCATCAGACCCTTCCCCAGACTCCAGGACTGGCCCCGGTTCCTCCCCAACCTCCTCACTGCTGCCAGCTCTAATGGCCGCTGGTGGGCCACAACAAAAATACAAATTAACTATATAAGGCAGAGAAGAAAAAAAAAATAGACATAGCTATTGATACAGCTAGGAAACGGGGCACTGGAGTTTGGCTACAAAGCCGGTTTATTACAGGTAGTCCTTGACTTACAACCACAATTGAGCCCAACATTTATGTTGTTGAGTGAGACATCTGTTCAGTGAGCTTTGCCCCATTTTACAACCTTGTGTCGGTTGGGAAGCGAATCACTGTAGGTGATAAGTTGGTAACACAGTCGTTAAGTGAATCTGGCTTCCCTGTTGCTTGTCAGAAGGTCACAAAAGGGGATCGCGTGATGTTGGGACACTGCAACCGTCATAAGTAGGAACCCCTTGCCAGACCTCTGAATTTTGATCACACGACCATGGGAGTGGCTGGAATGGTCGTAGCTATGAGAAATGGTCCCGTCACTTTTTTCAGTGCTGTTGTAACTTTGAACGGTCACTAAAAGAGTAGAGTAGAGTAGAGTAGAGTAGAGTAGAGTAGAGTAGAGTAGAGTAGAGTAAAATAATAGAGGAATGTGAATAGAATAGAATAGAATAGAATAGAATAGAATAGAGGAATATGAATAAAACAGAAATAGAATAGAATAGAATAAATAAAATAGAAATAGAAAAGGAATGTGAATAGAATAGAATAGAGGAATGTGAATAGAAAAAGAAATAGAATAGAATAGAGGAATGTGAATAGAATAGAATAGAATAGAATAGAATAGAAGAATAGGAATAGAATAGAAATAGAATAGAATAGAATAGAATAACTAGAATAGAAATAGAAAAGGAATAGGAATAGAATAGAATAGAGGAATGTGAATAGAAAAAGAAAGAATAGAATAGAGGAATGTGAATAGAAAAAGAAAGAATAGAATAGAGGAATGTGAATAGAATAGAATAGAATAGAATAGAGGAATCTGAATAGAATAAAATAAATAGAATAGAAATAGAAAAGGAATAGGAATAGGAATAGAATAGAATAGAGGAATGTGAATAGAAAAAGAAATAGAATAGAATAGAGCAGTGGTGGGCAACCTTTTTTTTCAACTGAGCCAAATCTCGCCAAAACCACGATTGAAATTTATTTGGAGAGCCGCATTTTTAAAACCGAAAATACATAGGATGGTACACTGTTTTTAGTTTCAATAAGTTTTTATTGAGAATATTCTGCATGCAAGTATCCACATAGGTCGGGAGGATACAAATAACACAACTAATAAAACAAAAACTTTAGAACGATATTATTTATCGATAACGTTAAATTCCTTAAAATTTGCCTTACAATGTAGAGAAAATTACATCCTGACAATGACTGACAAAGTCACAACCACTAATGTGAACATTGGCCTTGCATTTCCTTGGATAGTTTGAGTAAGTCAGGTTTGTATGTTGTTGCTTTTAATTTCATCTCTCTCTCCCACTTTCTTTCTTTTTTTCTTTTTCTTTCTCTCTCTCTCTCTCTGGCTCTTTGTCTCTCTCTCTCCCTCCCTCCCTCTCTGTCTCCCTCTGTCATTTTCTCTGGGTGTCTATCTGTCTGTCTCTCTCTCTGTATCTCTCTCTCTCTCTCCTCCTTCCCCCATCTCTGTCACTCTGTGTGTGTGTGTGTGTGTCTGTCTGTCTCTCACTCTGTGTGTGTGTGTGTGTGTCTGTCTCTCCCTCTGTCTCTCTCCCCTCCCTTCCTCTCTCTCTGTCACTCTGTGTATGTGGGTGTGTCTGTCTCTCACTCATTCACTTAATCACTCACTCTGTGTGTGTCTCTCTCTCTGTCTGTCTATCTTTCTCTCCCTCCCTCCCCCTCTCTGTCTCTGTGTGTGTGTGTGTGTCTGTCAGTCTCTCTCTGATTCCCTCCCTCACTCCCTCTCTCTGTTCCTCTCTGTCTGTCTGTCTCATTCACACACACACACACACACACACACACACACTGTGGTCACCTTGCTGAGTGTGTTTCAAATGTGATTGGAACACTCAACAAGGTGACCACAGTGTGTGTGTGTGTGAATGAGACAGACAGACAAAGAGAGGGAGTGAGAGAGGGAATCAGAGAGAGACTGACAGAGACGAATCAGAGACGTACTTTTAGCTACCTGGCAGCGACGTTTTGCCTTGGGGGGCTCCTCAGAACTTCCCAAGACTTCGGAGGGAAGTTTACAGCCCTCCCTCGGAACGCTTCGGAGGGAAGCTTTTGCAAAAGCCCGGGCGATTGACAACAAGTCTCCCAGGCTGTAATTTTCCAAGCTGTGCGCACGCGCCTGTTTTCCACGGCGTGGAGCAGCGGCGAGATTCTGCGCAGCAAGCGATGATTCCAGGGGCCATCCGGGAAGATGAGGAACGCGAGGGGGGACCCTGCCCCCCCACTGATGGCCCCCGGAATCATCGCTCGCCGCCCAGAATGTCGCCGCTGCTCCACGCCATGGAAAACAAGCACGCGCGTACAGCTCGGCAAATTACAGCCTGGGAGACTTGTCACTCGCCCGGGCTTTTGAAGAAGCTTCCCTCCGAAGCCCGAGAGGAGGGAGGGGTGCGGGCGCCCGGCACACAGAAGAGCCGCATTAAAATGTGTAAAGAGCCACATTTGGCTCGCGAGCCGCGGCTTGCCGACCACTGGAATAGAGGAATGTGAATAGAATAGAATAGAACAGAGGAATATGAATAGAAATAGAATAGAATAGAGGAATGTGAATAGAATAGAACAGAATAGAATAGAATAGAGGAATATGAATAGAATAGAATAGAATAGAACAGAATAGAATAGAATAGAGGAATGTGAATAGAAAAAGAAGTAGAATAGAGGAATGTGGATAGAATAGAATAGAGGAATGTGAATAGAAAAAGAAATAGAATAGAATAGAGGAATGTGAATAGAATAGAATAGAATAGAGGAATATGAATAGAAATAGAATAGAATAGAGGAATGTGAATAGAATAGAATAGAATAGAATAGAATAGAGGAATATGAATAGAATAGAATAGAACAGAATAGAATAGAATAGAGGAATGTGAATAGAAAAAGAAGTAGAATAGAGGAATGTGGATAGAATAGAATAGAGGAATGTGAATAGAATAGAAATAGAAAAGGAATAGGAATAGAATAGAATAACTTTATTGTTACTTTGTATGTACACTAATTGACATACATTAAAAATGAAATGTCATTGCATACAGCTCTTAAAGGGTCACAACCTCCAATTTTACACTACATAAACATGACTAAATAAATAAATAAGTAAATAAATAAATGCAAACTTATGTATATACCCACTCTTTCTTCAGCTTCTTGGTAGAGATGGCATTTGCTGTCTCTTGCTGTCTTCTCAATTTTGACTTTCTATGTATTTGTTCTCAAGGCTTTTATCTTGTGCAGCCAGAATTAGCCCTCCGTCTCTTTCTTCAACTTGCCTGCTCTTAGCCATTGGTACTTGCTATTTATTTTAATGTCCTGGGCATGTATTATTTTGTCTTCTCATGTCTCTTCGGTTTTTCTTTTGGTCTTTCTTTAATAAATCAATTAATCGGAATAGAGCTGGAAGGGACCTTGGAGGTCTTCTAGTCCAACCCCCTGCTCAAGCAAAAGACCCTGTATACAAGTGGCTGTCCAGTCTCTTCTTAAAAACCTCCAGTGATGAAGCACCCACAACCTCTGGTGGCAAGCTGTTCCACCGGTTAATTGTCCTCATTGTTAGGAAGTTTCTCCTTAATTCCAGGTTGCTTCTCTCCTTGATTAGTTTCCATCCAGTTGCTTCTTCTCCCGTTGTGACCCATCAGCAGCCAGTGGAGTTGGCAGCAAATTCGGAAAGTGAGGAGGTTGGGGAGGAACATGGGCCACTCCTGGAGCCTGGGGAAGGCTCTGATGAGGGCTCTGTGTCGGAGGCAGAGAGGGGGCCAGAGCCGTATTATTAGTACCTTTAATCAGTGGAACAGCTTGCCACCAGAAGTTCTGGGTGCTTCATCACTGGAGGTTTTCAAGGAGAAACTGAACAGCCACTTGTCTGAAATAGTATAGGTTTTTCTGCTTGAGCAGGGGGCTGGACTAGAAGACCTCCAAGGTCCCTTCCAGCTCTTTTCTGATTGATTGATTGAGTCAGACATCAATGAGGCCAACAAACAGCTGGAGCCTCTTCCCGGTGTGTGCATGCGCAGAGTTGCCAGAGGAAGGGAACAGCTAAAGAACAGGGTTCGATTTGGGAGTGAGGCCACAGGTGGACGATGAATGGCCCCTCCCAGAGGAAATAAAAGAAGAGCAAAAGGGGAGTGGAGCTTGCAGGAGATAATTAGTTCCTTAATTGGTTTGTGACTCTCTGAGACTCCTTGCCAAATTCTGCAGATCTCTGCCTGGCAGCTCTCCAAGCCAGAGAAGGTCTGTGACCGTAAATCCTCCCTTGAAAGACTTTGCTGGATGGGAATGAGCAGAATTCACAGTCAATTAATAAATTATTTGTCGGGACTTGCTTCATGCTCTTGGGAAGCCTTTGTCAGAACATCTCCTGCCTTCTGGCAGCCCCTCAAATACTGGAAAATTACTATCACCTCCCCCCTTGTCCTTCTTTTCTCTAGACTAGACTAACCCTTCAATCATACTAGTTGCTCTTCCATGTAAGCCAGTCTTTTAGATGTTCAGTAAATTTTCCCGGTATGGTAGCTTCAGTTCGTCTTTTTCACTGACCTTCAGATATTCTTCCAATGCCCTTTTTTCTTCTTCAACCATCTGATGTACTTGCAACACTTCCACGCCCACCGAGTTTCCTCGGTAAGCAGAGTCATCACTGCTTACCGAGGGGCGATGATTCATTCTCGTTATTTTTTTGGTCTTCCTATGGAGGACTTCCACTTCAGCTCGAGTCCGGGGCATTTTTCCAGCTGTATAGCTAATAACTAGAATTGCTAAGGTGAATTACTTTCAGAGTAGTTCGGAAACAAAATGCCACTGTGACTTTTGGTCTGGATTGGGTTTCTGACCTAGGCTTCCTGAGAAAGCATAAATCACAATCTTACTCCCAAAAACCTTCTTTTATTTAGACGGCTGTGAATTATGGTCATTCACAGTCCACAAGGCTTCACAAACAGTCTGTGAAGATTCCGACAGACGTCTGCTCGAGTTGCCACAGTCTTTCAGGAAAATGTTGATAAGCACCTACCGTATTTTTCAAAGTATAAGACGCACCCTTTTCCCTCAAAAAAGAGGCTGAAAATCTGGGTTATACACTGACTACAGCATTTTTGGGCTCCTGGAACCCCGCCCCCTTCACCAAAATGGCCGTGCATACCCTTATGGAGGCTTTCAGAGAGCTTCTGGGGGCTGGAGAGGGCAGGAATGAGAAACAAACGGGCTGGTTTTTGCCCCCCAGCCCCCAACAGCACTCTATAAGCCTCCATAACGCTGTGCATGCAATTTTTTGAGAAAAAACAGGGCTGTTTTCACAAAAAATGGGCCGTATTCTGCTTGTTTTTGCCCCCCTCCCAACTGCCAGGAGCACTCTGCAAGCTCCCCCCCCCAAGGCTATTCATGCCTTTAAAAAAAACAGGCCCGTTTTCGTGAAAAACGGGCCATTTTTGGGACGTTTGCAGAGTGCAAAACTTTTTTTTTCCCTTTTGGAAAGCTCTTTAACTGATTGATGAGAATTAGATTGATGAAGTGCTGTGCCAGCAGAAACAAAGTCTTAGGTGCTGCAGATTGTCAGTGATTTCCTTCTCCAGCACATGGATAAATACACCTGGAAATGGTTACCTACTTACCTACTCTCTCTCTCTCTCCCTACCTACCGTATTTCTCTCTCCCCCTCCCTATCTACTGTATTTCTCTCCTTCTCCCTCTATTTCTCTCTCTCTATCCCTCTACCTACCAACCTACCTTCTCTCTCTCTCTCACCCTACCTACCAACTGTATCTCTCTTTCTCTCTCTCTCTCCCTTTACCTACCTACCTACCTACCTTACTATTCTTTCTCCCTCTCTACTGTATTTCTCTCTCTTTCTCTCCCTCTCTATCCCTCTATCTACCTACCTATTTTTTTTTAAATTTGCCTCTTCAAAACCTTGGTGCATCTCATACTCCGGTGCGTCTTATATGCCGAAAAATATGGTAATTGCCAAATGCAGAGCAAGGCCAAATTTAGCACAGAGCCAAACAGAACTTTTCAAAGCTTGAACCGATGAACTAATTTCTTCTTGCAAAAGCTCACCTCCCGTTCACTCCTCTTTTATGTCTTATGGGAGAGGCCAATCATCTCCAAGCCTTACTCCCAAGTCGACCCTGTTTTCTTAATTGTTCTTGCCTTCTGGCAGCTCTGCGCATGCGCACACTGGGAACAGGCTCCCGTTGTTCTTCTGCCTCACTGATGTCTGACTCCGGAGGCAGCAAATAACTACCAGACGGCCTTGGCCCCCTCTCTGCCTCCCTCGCAGAGCCCTCGTCCGAGCCTTCCCCAGACTCCAGGACTGGCCTATGTTCCTCCCCAACCTCCTCACTGTCCCAATCTGCTGTCAATACAATACAATAGCAGAGTTGGAAGGGACCTTGGAGGTCTTCTAGTCCAACCCCCTGCCTAGGTAGGAAACCCTATACCGTTTCAGACAAATGGCTATCCAGCATCTTCTTAAAGACTTCCAGTGTTGGGGCATTCACAACTTCTGGAGGCAACTTCTGTTCCACTGATTAATTGTTCTCACTGTCAGGAAGTTTCTCCTCAGTTCTAAGTTGCTTCTCTCCTTGATTAGTTTCCACCCATTGCTTCTTGTTCTACCCTCAGGTGCTTTGGAGAATAGCTTGACTCCCTCTTTTTTGTGGCAACCCCTGAGATATTGGAAGACTGCTATC
Source organism: Natrix natrix natrix (assembly GCA_029891615.1). Classification (NCBI taxonomy): domain Eukaryota; kingdom Metazoa; phylum Chordata; class Lepidosauria; order Squamata; family Natricidae; genus Natrix; species Natrix natrix. Next base: position 2,803,744 of record JAKRSK010010635.1, on the reverse strand, counting down.
CTGTCTCTCCTAGTCCTTCTTTTCATCAAACTCCACTGGCCGCTGGCAGGCTACAACAGTAGCTGAATTGTAGAGCTTCTCAAGATTTTTTTTAACTTGTTTTTACAGTTACTTTGAACAATATCTCAGGGGTTGCCACAAAGAAGAGAGAGTCAAACTATTCTCCAAGGTAGAGAAAGAAACAGAAAGAAAGAGGAGGGAGAGTGAAATAGGAGGAGAGAGAGATAGAAGGGGGAGTTAAAGAAAGAAAGAAAAAGGGACAGTAAGAGAGAAAGAAAAGAGAAAGGAAGAGGATGGAGAGAGATAGGGGGAGAGAGAAAGAGAGAGAAAAAGATAGGGGGAGAGAGAAAGAGAAATAGGGAGAGAGAAAGAGAAAGGGGAAGAGGGTGAGAAAGAGAGAGAAAGAAAGGGGAGGATAGAAAGAAAGAGAGGGAAAGAACACAATTACATTTCCATCTTGTGGTTAGCATTGAGGAATTCTCAATTTCTCATCTTTTTAAAGCAACGTCCATGCCATTTTAGAGCTGCACATCAAGAGGAATGCTTTACCAGGTGACACTTTGCCTGCAGGATACAGGCTGAAAAATACATGTATTTCCCTGAGTTCAGGTGATGTGCTTCATTCTTTTTGCATATGCAGAAGAGTACCACGCGCAGCCTGGCAGGAGAAGCGACGTTCCTCGATGCTCGCTTAATTTGAAGCCGCCGCGAGAAATCCCCGCCGTTGTATCAGACAGAGCAGACAGCTTTTCTGTCCTTGAACACCTTGGATTCCCAGAGCCGTAAAATCGAAGCAAATATCTCCATGGAGGAAGGGGGGATATTTGCCTCTGATACTCTTTCCTGTTGCGACCCACCAGTGGCTAGCGGGGTTGACAGCAGAGTCGGACAGTGAGGAGGGTTGGGGAGGAACCTGGGCCAGTCCTGGAGGCTGGGGAAGGCTCGGACGAGGGCTCTGCGTCAGAGACAGAGATGGGCCCAAGGCCGTCTGGCAGTGATCAGGTGCTTACAGAGCTAGACAGCAGTGAGACAGAGGAACAGCTGGAGCCTGTTCCCAGGGTGCGCATGCGCAGAGCTGCCAGAAGAAAAGAACAACTCAGAAATCAGGGTCGACTTGGGAGTAAAGCCACAGGTGGAAGATAAATGGCCCCTCCCATAGGAAATAAAAGAGGAGAGAAAGGGGAGCGGGCTTTTGCAGGAAACGATTCGTTCGTTGGGTTGTTAAGATTCGTTTCAGGAGTGTGAAGATCTGTCCGTGAATCTCAGAGACTCTGTGCCCAGCCTTTCCTTGCACAGCCCCTCATTTGGGAAATATTTGCATGGCAGCTTTCCAAGCTAGATAAGGTCCGTGGTCCTAAATATTCCTTTGAAAGACTGTTTGCCAGGGCTTGGCTGAATGTGAATGAGAGGAATTCACTTTTGTTTAATAAAAGGGGTTTTGTCGAGACCAGGACTCTGCCTCCTGCTTTTTGGGGAAGCCTCGGTCAGAGCACTCCCTTCATTTCGGATGAGTTTGGGAAAGGGTTAAAAGGATTAGGAGATTCCAAATCGGGTTGAGGCAAAAATAGAGTAGCTTTTGGGCAGGGATGGGCATTGCTTGGGGTTGGAAGCAGTGGTGGGATTCAACCAGTGTAACAACCAGCCCGTCCGAGCGCCCGCAGTGCGTTTGAAAACAGCTCAAAAACTTACCTTCTATTGCAGCCCCGGTGAGTAAAAAAAAGCTGCGCCTATCCACTAGGCTTCAAACTAAGGAAATATAGGACAGATTAGTGCAGGGGACGTAGTGGCTCAGTGGCTAAGACGCTCAGCTTGTCTATCAGAAAGGTCAGAAGTTTGCCGGTTCGAATCCACAGAGTGAGCTCCCGTGACTTGTCCCAGCTTCTGCCAACCTAGCAGTTCAAGAGCAGGTAAAAAATGCAAGTAGAAAAATAGGAACCACCTTTGGTGGGAAGGTAACACCATTCCGTGCGCCTTCAGCATTCAGTCACGCCGGCCACATGACCACGGAGACGTCTTCGGACAGCGCTGGCTCTTCGGCTTTGAAACGGAGCTGAGCAAATGACTCTGGAATCTCACTTTAGATCTTTTCCTTTCCCAGATTATGGATGGGACGTCCCGTCCCATCTACCATGTTTTCCCGAAAATAAGATAAGAGTCTTATTTTCTTTTGACCTCCGAAACAAGCGCTTGGCCTTATTTTCGGGGAGGTCTTATTATTTTTGAGGTGCAGGAGGTGGTGAGCGTGGTCACCTCATGGCTGCTGCTGCGTTGCAATATTTTCAGGGAGGGCTTATTTTAGTGCATGTGCTCCAAAGCCCAATTGGGCTTATTATCCAGGGAAGGGCTTATTTTCAGGGAAACAGTAGTTGGCTGGTGTGATTGATAGGACTGCAGAAATACAGTTGTGGATGCCAACTGCCTACCTGATCAATTCTTTGATTAGACATTTGAACTGATCATTGCACGTAGCATCTCAGCAGTTTCGCCCTAAAAACGGAAGGAGTGAGGAAGAAACTTAAGATTGTCCCACCTTAATTCTCTTTGGTGTAAGGGGAAGGAGAGGGAATCTAGGTTGGGCTTTCAGAAGAATAGCAGAGTTGGAAGGGACCTCAGAGATCTTCTAGTCCAACCCCCCTGCTCAAGTGGAAAACTTGAGCAGAGCAGAGCAGAATAGAATAGAAATTAGGATAGAATAGAATAGAAATTAGGATAGAATAGAATAGAAAATACAGGATGGAATTTAATGGAATGGAATAGAAATAGAATAGGGAATGGAATGGAATGAATTGAGTATGGAGTGGAGTGGAATAGTATAGAATTCAGTTCTTCATTGGTCAAGCATGATTGATGGATGGATATGTGGAAGTCCTTGGTGGATAGATAGATGGATGGATGGATGGGTGGAGATAGATAGATAGATAGATAGATAGATAGATAGATAGATAGATAGACAGACAGACAGACAGACAGACAGACAGACAGACAGACAGACAGACAGAAGGATAGGATATGACAGGACAGGACAAGGTAGATGATAGATAGATAGATAGATAGATAGATAGATAGATAGATAGATAGATAGATAGATAGAAGATAGATAGATAGATAGATAGATAGATAGATAGATAGATAGATAGATAGATAGATAGATACATAGATAGATAGACAGACAGACAGACAGACAGACAGACAGACAGACAGACAGAAGGATAGGATATGACAGGACAGGACAAGGTAGATGATAGATAGATAGATAGATAGATAGATAGATAGATAGATAGATAGATAGATAGATAGATAGATAGATAGATAGATAGATGGATGATAGGACAGGACAGGACAGGACAGGACAGGACAGGACAAGACGGATAGGACAGGACAGGACAGGACAAGACAAGACAAGAAGACAAGACAAGACGGACAGGACAGGACAGGACAAGGTAGGTAGGTAGGTAGGTAGGTAGGTAGGTAGGTAGGTAGGTAGATAGATGATAGATAGATAGATAGATAGATAGATAGATAGATAGATAGATAGATAGATAGATAGATAGATAGGACAGGACAGGACAGGACAGGACAGGACAGGACAGCACAGGACAGATAGGACAGGACAGGACAGGACAAGATGGATAGGATAGGATAGGACAGGACAGGACAGGACAGGACAAGACAAGACGGATAGGATAGGATAGGACAGGACAGGACAAGGTAGGTAGGTAGGTAGGTAGGTAGGTAGGTAGGTAGGTAGGTAGGTAGGTAGGTAGATAGATAGATAGATAGATAGATAGATAGATAGATAGATAGATAGATAGATGATAGATGGATGGATGGATGGATGGATGGATGGATGGATGGATGGATGGATGGATGGATGGATAGATAGATGATAGATAGATAGATAGATAGGGAGGGAGGGAGGGAGGGAGGGAGGGAGGGAGGGAGAGTAGGACAGGACAGACAGACAGACAGATAGAGCCGGAGCAGAAGTGGGTTGCTCTCGGTTCAGCCTGGTTCAGCCGAATTGGTAGTGGCGGCAGTGGGAGGCTCTGCCCACATGCTTCTGAGCATGCGCGAAGCATTGCATGCCTGCAAGCAGGAGCAAACCAGCAGTAAACTGGTTAGCAACTGAACCCTGGGCCGAACTTAAGATTTCTTGGCCATGGAGACATGCTGGCTGGGGAATTTTGGGAGTTGAAGTCCACAAGTCTTAAACTTGCCAAGTTTGGAGAGCCTTCATTTATACAAACAAACAAACAGCAGTGTGAGTGTGTGTTTGCAGAGTGGTGAGTTTAACTTTGCCTAAGTAATTTTAGAGCAGAATTTCCCAAGCTTCGCAATTTTAAGCATGAGTGGCTAGGGCATTCTGGGAGTTGAAGTCCACTTATCTTAAAGCATGCTGGCTGGGGAATTCTGGGAGTTGAAGTCCACTTATCTTAAAGCATGCTGGCTGAGGAATTCTGGGAATTGAAGTCCATCCCTCCTAAAGCATCCTGGCTGAGGAATTCTGGGAGTTAAAGTCCACCCATCCTAAAGCCTGCTGGCTGGGGAATTCTGGGAGTTGAAGTCCATCCCTCTTAAAAGCCTGCTGGCTGGGGAATTCTGGGAGTTGAAGTCCATCCCTCTTAAAAGCATCCTGGCTGGGGAATTCCGGGAGTTAAAGTCCACCTTCTTAAAACCTGTTGACTGGGGGATTCTGGGAGTTAAAGTTCACCCCTCTTAAAATTCCTAAGCTCAGTCTAGAATGGATCAAAGGCAGAGAATGACTTTGCTATCCGCGAGACTCATGTTGTTTTCTTTTGAGACAAAAACCTTTTAGATCATTGTCCGAAATAATAGCTTTTTTGTGCTTTTGTTGGATGGTTCTTTGCAGACCTAAACGGGGGCAGCTCGAAGTCCTCCAAGCAAAATATCAAATGTGAACATTTGCTTTTAGGGAACGCTGCCAAGATCTTTTGAACTCGCATCTCCTGATAAAGGCATTGCTTTGATGGTCTTTAATGATTTTCTAATGCACCAAATGGGAGACTGGATTGCTGCAAATTTGGGCATTTTTCCCCCCCAGGGAAAAGACACAAGACTTCATGACTGATGCGCCTGATTGAATAAGCAAATGAAGATGCAGATAGTCCTCGAGTTACGACCGCTCATTTAGTGACCATTCGAAGTTACAGCGGCCCCGAAATGACTTCAAATCACTTAAGGGAAGTGTGACTAACGACGCAACCGCAGCCATTCCCTTGCAACTGCGGCACGAAAAGTCGTAAAGCGGGGCAAAGTCACTCAACCCATGTTTCGCTTAACAGCCTAAATTTTGGGCTCCATCGTGGTCGTAAGTCGAGGACTGCCTGTATTCCTTCTGTGAAGTTTCAGGAAGTATTTCTTTTCTTTTTAAGCAAACTTGGGCAATAAGACAGGAAGAGCATCTTTGCTGATTTACATTGCATTCCGGTCTCTTGCTGTGCCTTAAATCAGGGGTCACCAACCTTTTCGACCTCAGGGACCACTAAACTCCTAATTTTAAATCCAACGGACCACTAATATGATCTGCCTAATGACCTGTTGGGTGGGTGTGGCTAGGTGGTCATGTGACTGGGTGGGCATGGCCAACTCGATGTCACTCACCTTGCTAGCCTCTACTCGCCCCTCCCCTCCCAGCTACTCCTTGCTTCTCCTCCCGGGCTCCTTCGGGCCCCAACAGGAAGCAGTTGCTGGAGCTAAGCAGCCACCAGGAGAAAGAGTCGGCAAAACAGCTCAGTTCAAATTGGATCTGAGCGAGGAGGAGGCTCCGCAGAAGCACCTCACTGAGGACTAGGAGCATAGGCTTTCCAAGCAGAGGGAAGAAGTACGGGAGTGCAAGGCCAGGTACCGCTGCCTGGAGGCTCAGTGGGCTGAGATGGTCAGCCAGTTCCAGGCCAGGATGCAGTCCCACTGGAACGAGGCCCTCCGGCTCTTGGCCACCAGCTGAGCTTCCCTCCAGCCTTCACCCAAAGCCCCTCACCAGGAGGCTGAAGCAGACCCCAGGTTGGAATTTCTGCCCCCCTCCAACCTGCACAAAAAGACCCCGAAGGGGGAGACTCTCTGCAGCAACACAAGCGTTCATTGCACGTATCCAGCCCAGGGGCCGTAGTCTGAGGACCCCTGATTTAGTGCAATATAAAAAATGCAAATAATTTTTCTGCGGAGCCCCCAAATTTTAACGCGGACCACCAGTTGGTGACCACTGCCTTAAATGGTCCCTAAGGCCTGTGTCAAGAGTCAGCCAGCTCAGAATATCCCGCGTTGCTAGACTGCGTATTTTATTTTATTTTGCACTTCCGAGCAACTGTGTGGGTAGAGAGCACAAACGCTGAGCTGAAAAGGCGGTGCCTCTTGATGGCATGTTAAGTTAAAGGGTTGGCATTTTATTCCTGACAGCGTGTTATTTGGTGGGTATTGTTGGTATTTTAGCTTTAAGGCTGGGTTAAAGAAATTTACGGAAACATGACATGCCAAAAAAAAAAAAAAAGGGGGGAGTCTCCCCTTTTGGTAGATGATGTGTGACTCGTGTTTTTTTTATGTAAGGCTGCTCTAAATTTTACAGTTTGAAAACTTGTTGGCATTAGATGGGGGATTTGGGGAAAAATTGCAGATGAGACTAAACTGGCAGGAATAGCCAACATCACCCAGAAGATATGAAGAACGGTTGCAGGAACTAGGTATGTCTAGTTTAATGAAAAGAAGGACCAGGGGAGACATGATAGCAGTCTTCCAATATCTCAGGGGTTGCCCCAAAGAAGAAGGAGTCAAGCTATTCTCCGAAGCATCTGAGGACAGAACAAGAAGCAATGGGTGGAAACTAATCAAGGAGATAAGCAACTTAGAACTGAGGAGAAATGTTTCTGACAGTTAGTACAATTAATCAGTGGAACAGAAGTTGCCTCCAGAAGTTGTGAATGCCCCAACACTGGAAGTTTTAAAGAAGATGTTGGATAGCCATTTGTCTGGAATGGTGTAGGGTTTCCTGCCTATCCAAGGTCCCTTCCAACTCTCTTATTCTATTCTACTCTACTCTACTTTAGCCTACTCTACTCTTTTCTTCTATTCTTTTCTTCTATTCTATTCTTCTATTCTATTCTATTCTATTCTATTCTATTCTACTCTTCTATTCTATTCTACTATTTTCTTCTATTCTACTATTCTACTCTACTCTTTTCTTCTATTCTATTCTACTCTTCTATTCTATTCTACTCTACTCTTCTATTCTACTCTACTATTTTCTATTCTATTCTACTATTCTCCTCTACTCTTTTCTTCTATTCTATTCTATTCTACTATTCTATTCTATTCTACTATTCTATTCTACTCTACATTTGCGAACCAGTAGCGATGTGTTGGCTCAGTGGCTAAGACGCTGAGCTTGTCGGTCAGAAAGGTTGGCACTTTGGCGGTTCGAATCCTTAGCGCCGCGTAACAGAATGAGCTCCCGTTCCTTGTCCCAGCTTCTGCCAACCTAGCAGTTAGAAAGCACGTAAAAAATGCAAGTAGAAAAATAGGAACCACCTTTGGTGGGAATGTAACAGTGTTCCGTCCACATTCGGCGTTTAGTCATTCCAGCCACATGATCACGGAGACCTCTTCGGACAGCACTGGCTCTTTGGCTTTGAAATGGAGATGAGCACCTCCTACTAGAGTTGGGAACGACTAGCACATATGTGCGAGGAGAACCTTTATCTTTCCCTAGGGAAAATAAGTGGATAGCACCCCTGGTACAGGTAGAGATTAGACTAAACCTGGCTCAGTAAAAGTAACTGTGAGAGGGATTTTGGAGTCTTAGTAGACAATCACTTAAATATGAGCCAGCAGTTTACGGCAGCATCTGAAAGAGCCAATGCAATTCTAGGTTGCATTAACAGAGGGATAGAATCAAGATCACGTGAAGTTAGTACTGCTTTATAAAGCCTGAGTAAGACCACACCTGGAATACTGCATCCAGTTTTGGTCAATATATTGCAAAAAAGACATCGAGATTCTGGAAAGAGTGCAGAGAAGAGCAACTAAGATGATTAGAGGACTGGAGGCTAAAACATATAAAGAACGGTTGCTGGAATTAGGTATGTCTAGTTTATTCCCCCAACAATATGGCTCCTCATTTTACTGACCTCGGAAGGATGAGTCAACCTTGAGTCGGTCAGGATCGAACTGCTGGCAATGGGCAGAGTTAGCCTGCACTAGCAATAGCACTTAGACTTATATACAGCTTCACGGTGCTTTGCAGTCCTCTCTAAGCAGTTTACAGAGTCGTCCTCTTGCCCCCAACAATCTGGGTCCTCATTTTACCAACCGAAGGATGAATAATGAAGGTCAAGATTGAGGGAATCGAACTCCTGGCAGTGTGAACAGCGTTAGCCTGCAATACTGCATTTTAACCACTTCGAAATTCTCAGATATGTAGCTTCCATCTCATATTAGACACTCTGATCCTATTCTGCATTTGGTTCTTTGCTTTTTACCCGTCCAAGTTTCAAACCTTTCTCGTTTCTTCTTTGTCTTCCAGTAATTGCCCCTCCCTCCTGGCAGCGGCGTTAGCCCGGGCAACAGCGGACGAAGTCCTGCAGAGCGACCTCTCCAACCATTACCTGCCCAAACACGAGGACAGTCCAGATGGGGTCATACGTAAGTGAGAAAATACATGGCCCAGAGGAGTGTGTTTCTTAAACTTGGCCCCTTTAAGTCTATGGACTTCAACTCCCAGAATTCCCCAGCCAGCCAAGGTGGCTGGGGAATTCTGGGAATTGAAGTCCACAGATCTTAAAGCCAAGCTGGGTGGGGAATTGTGGGAATTGAAGTCCACCGATCTTAAAGCCAAGGTGGCTGGGGAATTCTGGGAATTGAAGTCCACAAATCTTAAAGTTGCCAAGGCTGGGGAAAACTAATTTTGCTAGGGAATTCTGGGAGTTGACTGTTATAAGTCGAGGACTACCTATATATCATAATAAGCTATCATAATACAAAACCCAACTAACATATCAAATGTTTGAGGCACCTATTCTTTTTTAGTTTTTAAAATGACATTATAGGGAGTCCTCCACTTACAACAGTTCATTTAGTGACCGTTCAAAGTTACAGCGGCACTGTAAGTGACTTATGACCATTTTTCACACTTACGACATTTGCTGCATCCTTATGATCAGGTGATCAAAATTCAGAGGCTTGGCAACTGACTCATATTTACAACGGTTCCAGTGTCCCGGGGGAGGGGGGGAGGAAGGTCATGTGATCCCCTTTTGCGACCTTCTGACAAGCAAAGTTAATGGGGAAGCCGGATTCACTTAACAACCGTGCCACTAACTGAATAACTGCAATGACTCGCTTAACAACTGTGGCTAGAAAGGTTGTAAAATTGGGGTGGGGGGGGCAACTCACTTAACACAAATTATGGGGCTTAATTATGGTCGTAAGTCGAGGACTACCTACACAGCTTGTTTTGTGGACTTTAGAATATTATTTTTCTTGGATAAAATCAACTTTCCTTTTGGATGCAGCCAATTGGGAGGTTTAAAAGGTTTTAAAGGTGGCTCAGTGGCTAAGACGCTGAGCTTGTCGGTCAGAAGGGTCGGCAGTTCAGTGGTTCAGTTCAGTGGTTCAAATCCCCAGTGCCGCGTAACGGAGTGAGCTCCCGTAACTTGTCCCAGCTTCTGCCAACCTAGCAGTTCGAAAGCACGTAAAAAATGCAAGTAGAAAAATAGGAACCACCTTTGGTGGGAAGGGAACAGCATTCCGTGCGTCTTTGGCGGCCACATGACCACGGAGATGTCTTCGGACAGCTCTGGCTCTTCAGCTTTGAAACGGAGATGAGCACCAACGCCCCCTAGAGTCGGGAACAACTAGTACGTATGTGAGAGGGAAACCTTTACCTATTTGAGGGTCCTACTATTTTGATTTTTATTGTGTGTGGCTACGGTGTCAGGAAACAAGAAACTTTATAAAAAGCCAAAGTAGTTTTCCTTTTTTTTTTTTTCATTTATATGATGAAGGAAAAGTTTACACCCGCCACTTCAAGGCCAGGTATGTTTTTCACTCCAGAGTATCTGCTGAGTAAGATCCCCAAACGCTGGTTAGGAGGAGAGGCAACTATTTCTAGGACATGCTGACAAACCTATTTATTGTTCAGCCTGCAAAACAGTTTGTCATCTTTCCTTCCCTCTGCTTTTGTTCCAAAGTTTCAAAAATAAAAATGAAATGAAATAATAAATGAAGTGCTGAGCAAAGGAGACGGCGGCTCTTGTTTTGTTGAAGGAAACGGATCCGTTCTCATTCAGCTGTGAAAGCCCCGCATTAATTTCAGATAGAGATCAGTGAAACCGGCAGAAATGTTTGACAATCTCCAAGAATGGCTGGCATTTCTCCAACTCTCATCCTTGCCTTGGAACGGTTGAGGATGCTGGGAGTTGTTAGCAGTTGCTCTACTCCATGAGTCTTCCTGCAGTTGCAAATTCAATGCAAGTACTCATTGAGTTACGGCCCTCTCTCTCTCTCTCTCTCCCTCTCTAATCTATCTGTCTGCCTATCTATCTTATCTATCAATCTACCTATCTGCCAAATCAATCAACCTGCCTACTTATCAAATCAATCAACCTACCAAATCTAACCACCTATCTAGCTAGCTAGCTATCTCTTCCATCATCTATCTATCTATCTATCTATCTAACTATCCATCAAGAACCCATACACCCCCATCCATCCATCCATCCATCCATATCTGTCTGTCTGTCTGTCTGTCTGTCTGTCTATCTATCATCTATCTATCTCTGCCTATCCATCTCTCCATCCCTCCATCTATCTATCTATCTATCTATCTATCTATCTATCTATCTATCTATCATCTATCTATCTATCTATCTATCTATCTATCTATCTATCTATCATCTATCTATCTATCTATCTATCTATCTATCTATCTATCTATATTTATCTATATGTATCGCTCTCTCTCTATCATATTTCTCTCTCTCTCTCTCTCTCTCTGTCTGTATCTATCTATCTATCATCTATCTATCTATCTATCTATCTATCTATCTATCTATCTATCTATCTATATCTATCTACTATCTATCATCTGCCTAAAGTATCACCAAGAACACTCCCTGTCAAAACTGACAGGGCAAGCCAGTTGTAAAGAAACTGTTGTGGCCCACCAGTGGAGCTGGCAGCCGATTCGGACAGTGAGGGGGTTGGGGAGGAACCTGGGCCAGTCCTGGAGTCTGGGGAAGGCTCTGAGGAGGGCTCTGTGTTGGAGGCAGAGAGGGGACCAGGGCCGTCTGACAGTTATCAGCTGCCTTCGGAGTCAGACATCAGTGAGGCAGAGGAACAGCTGGAGCCTGTTCCCAGTGTGCGCATGTGCAGAGTTGCCAGAGGAAGGGAACGGCTAAACAACAAGGGTTGATTTGGGAGTAAGGCCACAGGTGGGCAATGAATGGTCCCTCCTAGAGGGAATAAAAGAGGAGCAAAAGGGGAGTGGAGGTTGCAGGAGTCCATTAGTTCACTTCATTGGTTCGTGACTCTCTGAGACTCCTTGCCAAGTTCTGCAGATAGCAGCCTGGCAGCTCTCCAAGACAGAGAAAGTCTGTGACTGTAAATCCTCCTTTGAAAGACTTTGCTGGATGTGAATAAGCTGAATTCACAGTCAAAAAAGTTTTTTTTTTGTCGGGACAAGGAGTTTGCTTCAGGCTCTCGGGAAGCCTCAGTCAGAACAGAAACATAGAGCAAACCCCACTCCCTTCTGATACTGATGATGTTACCTGGCTGGGTGATGAAATGTCTACAAGCAAACCCACAAACTCAGAGGAGCATCAAGAACCCCCACAAACCTAACCGTTCTCGGTCCTTGCCCTTGCGTCTCCTTTTCTGCCACTTATGACAAGCACTTCCGAAAAAGCTTTACATATGAAAACAGTGTGCCAGGGTTTCAAAAAAACCACCCCTCACGGAATAAGACTCCGAGGCTTGTGTTTCCTCTAAGTTCCACTATTAGAGACGCCATGTTGGCACATCTGGGAAAACCTAAATCTGAAAGCTTCCAGGTTTCCCCCACCCTAACAAAAGTCCAAGACCCTGCCCCCAACACCCACACGTCCATCCCTTGAACCAATCCTTCACTGCCACGAAGACAGATTCCTCCCATCCACATCCACCCAGGAGCAGGGACAAAAGTGACCTTGACTTTCTCAGAAAGAACGTTGTTATGGCTACACATCACCCAACTCCGTATAACACCCCTCCCCCTCCCAGTTTCCCACAGTAGAAAGTATGGCAGGCCTGGAATCCAAAAAGAAAAGTTTTTCACTCCAGAGTATCTGCTGAGTAAGATCCCCAAACGAAAGTCCAAGACCCTGCCCCCAACACCCAAATGTCCATCCCTTGAACCAATCCTTCACTGCCCCGAAGACAGATTCCTCCCATCCACATCCACCCAGGAGAAGGGACAAAAGTGACCTTGACTTTCTGAGAAAGAATGTTGTTATGGCTACACATCACCCAGCTCCGTATAACACCCCTCCCCCTCCCAGTTTCCCACAGAAGAAAGTGTGGGCAGGCCTGGAATCCAGAAAGAAAAGTTTTTCACTCCAGAGTATCTGCTGAGTAAGATCCCCAAACGAAAGTCCAAGACCCTGCCCCCAACACCCACACGTCCATCCCTTGAACCAATCCTTCACTGCCACGAAGACAGATTCCTCCCATCCACATCCACCCAGGAGAAGGGACAAAAGTGACCTTGACTTTCTCAGAAAGAACGTTGTTATGGCTACACATCACCCAGCTCCGTATAACACTCCCCCTTCCCAGTTTCCCACAGAAGAAAGTGTGGGCAGGCCTGGAATCCCAAAAGAAAAGATGGCTTACAGATCTGACACGGCATGAAACGGACTGCGGACTAGCTGTCGTTTCTTACGCAGCCCCTCTTGGGGCCAACCCAGCGCATCCTTGTGAGATCAAGTGGGACTTCTGCTTCAATTAAGACTTCCTTAGTAGGAGGGGGAGGAGGATCTTGGTGGTAGCTGAGACGAGGTGACGGCTGACTCAGCCACAGCCCAGCATTCCAGCATTAAGGATTGATGAGTAATTTACAGCTGCGAGGGGGTGGATAAACTGCGGAGGGCTCTTTAAAAAAAAAAAAGGTGAACCAGTAATTATTGATGATGCTCACACAGCGTGTGCCCTCCCCAGGGGGGCTGCCCTTGCCAGTGTTAACGGAGTGTTTTTCTCTCCGGCTGGGGCACAGGGCTTCCTCCTCCAGCACAAAGGCACATTTCTGTTCCTTTTCAATCAGAATCAGAATCGAGCTGGAAAGGATGAGTTCCCACAACTTCTCTTCTCTCTTCTCCTCTCCTCAACTCTTTAACAGATAAGCAGAGTTGGAAGGGGCCTTGGAGGTCATCTAGTCCAGCCCACCCACCCACCCAAGCAGGAGACCCTACACCATTTCTGACAGAGGGCAGTCGAGTCTCTTCTTGAAAGCCTCCAGTGATGGAGCTCCCACTTCTTTTCTCTTCTCCTCTCTTCAACTCTTTAACAGATAAGCAGAGTTGGAAGGGGCCTTGGAGGTCATCTAGTCCAGTCCCCTCCCAAGCAGAAGGTCCTAAACCATTTCTGACAGATGGCAGTCCAGTCTCTTCTTGAAAGCCTCCAGTGATGAAGCTCCCACAACTTCTGAAGGCAACTTCTCTTCCATGACTTGATTGCTCTCAATTTCAGGAGACCCTATTCCATTTCAGACAGATGGATGTCCAACATCTTCTTAAAAACCACCAGTGTTGGAGCATTCACAACTTCTGGTGGCAAGCCGTTCCACTGGTCAATTGTTCTCAATGTCAGGAAATCTCTCTTTAATTCTGGGTTGCTTCTCTCCCTGATTAGTTTCCATCTGTTCTTTCTTGTCCTGCCTTTCCTGGGGGCACTAGAAGGGAACACAAGAATTTTATTTCTCTATGTGTAGTCCTCGGCATACTAACCACAGTTGGGCTCAAAATTTCCATTGTTGGCATTGGTTAAGTGAGGTTTGAGACATTTTACAACCTTTCTTGCCACAGTTATTAAGTGAGTCACCACAGTTGATAAGTTAGTCATCTGGTTAGTAAAAAATATCTTTATTGTTCGTGCTGGCTTAAAAAATATATTGATCTGAATAGAGTGTCCCGATCTTACAATGACAACAGAGCCCAAAACTTCTGTTGTTAAGCGAAACGGTTCTTAAGTGAATTTTGCGCCATTTTTACAACCTTTCTTGCCACGGTTGTTAAGTGAAGCACGGCACTTGTTAAGTTAGGAAGCCAGTTGTTAAGTGTAACTGGCTTCCTCGTTGACTTGGCCCGTCGGGACGTCGCCAAAGGGGATCGCAGGACTCCGGGACGCTGCAACTGTCGTAAATGAGTCAGTTGTCGTAAGTATGAAAAAAGGTCTTTTTTTTTTTCAAAGTGCCGTTGTAACGTCGAACAATCGGGAAACAAATGGTCGTAAGTAGAGGCTAGCCCGCAATGCTAAAACTAAGTTGTTTCAAATGTCTAGAGCAGGGGTGTCCAAACTTGGCAACTTTAAGACTTGTGGACTTCAATTCCCAGAATTCCCCAGCCAGCTGGCTGGGGAATTCTGGGAATTGAAGTCCACAAGTCTTAAAGTTGCCAGGTTTGGACACCCCTGCTCTAGAGGAAGTGCCAGTCTTTGTAATTTCATGCAAAAAACGTAGTGACTCATTCACACTAAACTGCTCAGTTTGGTAGGTGAGAAATTATTATTTTTGTACAAGTGAATGAATGAATTTGCACAGGTGCCATTATCAGCGGATCCAATCAGCTTGGTGGGAATTTTACTCTAACCAAAGTTTTACCAGAAGGGAATATTCTCACCCTATTTATTTTGGAATATTTGGTGCGGTGGCCTAGAGGTGGAGATCTCGCCTCACAATCCCGAGGCTGTGAGTTCGATCCTAGGTAGAGGCAGGTATTTCTCTCTCTGGGCCCGATGAGAATATATCACCTGAAAAAAAACTCCGCACTGGCAACAGGAAGGGCATCTGGCCAGTAAAACACAGCTCCATTCAGTTGCCCAGATCCACTCCTCAAGGGATTATGGGGTCGTTAAAAGATGATGATGATGATGATTTAATTTAATTTAATTTAATTTATTAAACTTCTAGACCGCCCCCTCTCCCCGAAGGGACTCGGGGTGGTGTACAGGTACAAATTTAAAACCATATACTCGATAATCTACATAACTAAAATTGAATTAAATATCCCCTGTACAAATTTATAAGAATTAAAAACTTGAACCTTAAAACCAAACTATGAAATTTAGAAATTTAGATTTAGTGATGGTTTGAAGTTACAATGGCACTGATAAAACTGACTTATGACCATTTTTCACACTTACAACCGTTACAGCATTCTGATGGTCAGAAATGTTTCACTTAGCAACATAAATTTATGGGCTGAATTGTGGCCATAAGTTAAGGACTACCTGTACAGGAAGCCCTAGGCTTACAACAGTTCATTTAGTGACTGTTTGAAGTATTACAATGGCACTGAAGAAAGTAATGCACAATGAGAATATATCTGCTGAACAAAACTCCACACTGGCGATAGGAAGGGCATCTGGCCAGTAAATACTCAGCTCTATTCAGTTACAATAATACAATACAATACAATAGCAGAGTTGGAAGGGACCTTGGAGGTCTTCTAGTCCAACCCCCTGCCTAGGCAGGAAACCCTATACCGTTTCAGACAAATGGCTATCCAATATCTTCTTAAAGACTTCCAGTGTTGGGGCATTCACAACTTCCGGAGGCAAATTCTGTTCCACTGATTAATTGTTCTCACTGTCAGTTGCCCAGACTCTACCCCACAAGGGATTATAGGGTCATTAAAAGAAGATGGTGATTTATATTTAATTTCCAATTCTCAGAAATCTCCAATTTCTTCCTTCTACCAGTTTCTGGGTGAGATTTAGAACATTTAAACCAATCCGAATAGAGCAGGCACGGACCTTGGAGGTCTTCTAGTCCAGCCCCCTGCTCAAACAGGAGATCCTAAACAATTTCAGACAAGGTTGCAATAGCAATGGCTAAGACCCACTGCTAATGCAGGAAGTCCTCGACTTACGACCCAGAAATGGACCCTGAAACTTCTACTGCTAAGCGGGACAGTTGTTAAGTGAGATTTGCCCTCTTTTACAAACTTTCTTGCCACAGTTGTTAAGTTAGTAACACGGTTGTTAAGTGAACCTGGCCTCCCCATTGCTTGTCAGAAAGTTGCAAAAAAATCACGTTGACATGACTCCAGGACACGTCATAAATAGGTGTCAGTGGCCAAGGCGTCTGAATTTTGATCACAGGGTGGGAATGCTGCAATGGTTGCAAATGTGAAAAACAATCATAAGTCACTTTTTTTCAGTGCCTTTGAAACTTTAAACGGTCACTAAAAGAAAGGTGGTAATTTGGAGACTGCCTGCATCTAGCATTTTCAGGAAAACATCAAAGGAAAAAGATTTAATACTCCTGGTAGATACCGTATTTTTGGGAGTATAAGACGCACCAAGATTTTGAAGAGGCAAATTTTTTAAAAAAGTTTTTGCGCTCTGCAGACCTCCCAAAAACGGGCCCATTTTTTGTCAAAAAAAGGGCATGAATAGCCTTTAGGGGGTTTATAGAGTGCTCCTAGGGGCTGGGGGAAGAGGAAAGTGAGCAAAAAACAGCCCATTTTTTGCTCATTTTACCCCTCTCCAGCCCCCAGGAGAACTCTGGAAGCCTCCTGAAGACTATGCACGACCATTTTGGTGAAGGGGGCAGGGTTCTGGGAGGCCAAAAATGCTGTATTAAGTGTATAAGACACACCCAAATTTTCACCCTCTTTTTTTGAGGGGGAAAAAGTGCTTCTTATACTCTGAAAAATATGGTAATATCCAAACTGCTCAAGGAGCTGCTGATCCAGTTCTACAGAGGAATCATTGAGTCTGTCATCTGCACCTCTAGAACCCAACAAGACAGACTTCAGAGGATAATCAGAACTGCAGAAAAAACAATTACGGCCAACCTGCCTTCCATTGAGGACCTGGACACTGCACGAGTCAAAAAGAGGGCTGTGAAAATATTTATAGACCCCTCACATACTGGACACAAATTGTTTTAACTCCTACCCTCAAAACGACGCTATAAGGAACTGCACACCAAGACAACTAGACACAAGGACAGTTTTTTCCCAAACGCCATCACTCTGCTAAACAAATAATTCCCTCCCCACTGTAAAACTATTCATTAAGGCTGCATTGCTATTACTATTAGTCTCCTCATCGTTCCTATCCCCCATCTCCTCCCACTTATGACTGCAGGACTGTAACTTTGCGCCTTGTATCCTTATGATTTATATTGATACTGTTGCCTGATTGCTTATTTGTACCCTATGACTGTCATTAAGTGCTGTACCTTAGGATTCTTGACGAATGTATCTTGTCTTTTTACGTACACTGAGAGCATCTGCACCAAAGACAAATTCCTTGTGTGTCCAATCACACTTGGCCAATAAAGAATTCTATTCTGTTCTATTCTATTCTATTCTATTCTTCTTGATGAATTTTTTTATTCTCTTATGTACACTGAGAGCATCTGCACTGAAGACAAATTCCTTCTATGTCCAATCATACTTGGCCAATAAAGAATTCTATTCTATTCTATTCTATTCTTCTTTATGAATGTATTTTATTCTCCTTATGTACACTGAGAGCATCTGCACCAAAGACAAATTCCTTGAGTATTCAATCACACTTGGCCAATAAAGAATTCTATTCTATTCTATTCTATTCTATTCCATTCTATTCTTTTATTCTTGATTAATATATTTTATTCTCCTTATGTACACTGAGAGCATCTGCACCAAAGACAAATTCCTTGAGTATTCAATCACACTTGGCCAATAAAGAATTCTATTCTATTCTATTCTATTCTATTCCATTCTATTCTTTTATTCTTGATTAATATATTTTATTCTCCTTATGTACACTGAGAGCATCTGCACCAAAGACAAATTCCTTGTGTGTCCAATCACACTTGACCAATAAAGAATTCTATTCTACTCTACTCAATATTCCTATTCTATTATTCTATTCTATTCTGTTCTATTCTATTCATTGGTATTCTTTTCTTTCTCTTCTCTATTCCATTCCATTCCATATTCTACTCTATTATACTCAATATTCCTATTCTATTCTATATTATTTTGGATTTCCACAAGGAGTTGTTCATTCTTATCAAGGTATTGGCTTTTCTTACAGAGGTGGAGACGGAGAGGTTGGCCCGCACCGTCTTTACCAAGCTTCACAATATTTGCAGCGCTTGGGTGAAGGACTTCCCGCTCCAGATGAAGTCGTGTCGGTACTATGAGACATCCATCCACGCCATTAAGAACATGCGACGCAAGATGGAAGACAAACATGTCTGCATTCCAGACTTCAACACCCTTTTCAACCTGGAGGTAAAAAGGAAGACCTGCCAGCAGGTAGCAGATCAGGGGTGTCAAACCCGATTCCATTGAGGGCCACATCAGGATGGTGTTTGTCCTCTGGGGGCTGAGGTGGGTGTGGCCAGCTCGGTGCCTGTGGTAGTGGTGTGGCCCAAACAGCGGCCAACAGAGCTGACAGGAGATTCGGACAGTGAGGAGGTTGGGGAGGAACCTGGGCCAGTCCTGGAGTCTGGGGAAGGCTCGGATGAGGGCTCTGCGTTGGAGGCAGAGATGGGGCCAGAGCCGTATGCCAGTTATCAGCTGCCTTCGGAGTCAGACATCAGTGAGGCAGAAGAACAGCTGGAGCCTGTTCCCAGTATGCGCATGCGCAGAGCTGCCAGATGAAGGAAACAGCTAAAGAACAGAGGTCGACTTGGGAGTAAGGCCACAGGTGAACAGTGAATGCCCTCTCCCAGAGGAAATAAAAGAGGAGCGAAAGGGGAGTGGAGTTTGCAGGAGGCCATTAGTTCATTCCTGCATTCTTGCCAAGTATTGAGGCGTCTGAAAGATATCGGCCTGGCAGCTCTCCAAGCCTGATAAAGGTCAGTAATGGTGAACTATCTTGAAAGACTGTGGGAGAGGAAAGACTTTGCGGGAGAGGAATTTACAGCTAATTCAATAAAAGCGGTTTATCGGGACGAGGACTCGGCTTTGTGCTGTTGGAAAAGTCTAGGTCACAACAGGTGGCCTGAGCGCTCTGCCAGTGAAAACGGGCTCCAGAACTCCGTTTTTGGCTGCGACGGCTTCCTGCAACCCTCTACCAGTGAAAACAGAGCTCGGGAGAGCTGCATGCGGCCCTCCCGAGCTCCTTTTTCACGGGCAGAAGCACCGTGGGCTGGTCCTGTGAGCCAGATCTAAGTAGCTGAATGACTAACCGGTGCATGATTTTTAGTCGGTTCCAGCCGAGTTAATTTTTCTCATTTATTTTCTGACCTAGGCTTCCCCAAACCATGATGCAGACTCTTTGTCCCGACAAAAATTCCTTTTTATTAATTTATTGTGAATTCCACTTATTCCCATCCAGCAAAGTCTTTCAAGGGAGGATTTATAGTCACAGACCTTCTCTGGCTTGGAGAGCTGCCAGGTCAATATCTACAAAACTTGGCAAGGAGCCTCGGAGAGTCACGAACCAATTAAGCGAACTAATTGTCTCCTGCAAACTCCACTCCCCTTTCGCTCCTCTTTCATTCCCTCTGGGAGGGGCCATTCATCGTCCACCTGTGGCCTTACTCCCAAGTCGACCCCTCTTCTTTAGCTGTTCCCTTCCTCTGGCAGCTCTGCTCATGCGCACACTGGAAACAGGCTCCAGCTGTTCATCTGCCTCACTGATGTCTGATTCTGAAGGCATCTGATAACTGGCATACGGCCCTGTCCCCCTCTCTGCCTCCGACACAGAGCCCTCATCAGAGCCTTCCCCAGACTCCAGGACTGGCCCATCTTCCTCCCCAACCCCCTCACTGTCCGAATCTGCTGCCAGATCTGCTAGCCGCTGGCAGGCCACAACAATTTAAAGGCCCCCTGCATAACCTGGTGGCTGAAGCTGCTGGCCCTCGGTTTGTTCTCTGTTTTGATTTGCTCTTCTTTCGATTGGCAGGATCAAGGGGAGCAGGCCTATTTTGCCGTCTTTGACGGCCACGGAGGAGTGGACGCTGCCATCTATGCCTCCATTCACCTGCATGTGAATTTGGTGCACCAAGAAGCATTCCAGCACGACCCCGCTGAAGCCCTCTGCAAAGCCTTCCAGGTGACGGATGAACGTTTTGTGCAGAAGGCAGCCAGAGAGGTGAGCGGAATTCTCCGATGGAGCGAGAGGACAGGACTTCTGAGACAGATCCGGTTTACGGCCGGACTGAATCTAAAACAGGGGTCTCAAACTCCAGACGACACATCGTCACATGATGTATCACAACTTTTCCCCTCTTTCACTAAATCGGAGGTGGACATGCCAGCAAGTGACTCATCCTGCCCATGCCCCCCCCCGAGTTTGACACACCTGATCTAGAACCCCCATTCCATTCTTAGAGGCACTGTTTAAAGCAGGGTTCCCCAACTTTTCAGGATTTGCGAACCAGCAACGGGGGAAGGGGGACACACCATGTGGGACGTAGTGGCTCAGTGCCTTAGACACTGAGCTTGTCGATCAGAAAGGTCGGCAGTCTGGCTGTTCGAATCCCTAGCACCACACAAAGGAGTGAGCTCCCATTACTTGTCCCAGCTTCTGCCATCCTAGCAGTTTAAAAGCAGGTGAAAAATGCAAGTAGAAAAATAGGAGCCACCTTTGGTGGGAAAGGAACAGCGTTCTGTGCACCTTCGGGGTTTAGTCATGCCGGCCATGAGACCATGGAGACGTCTTCGTACAGCACTGGCTCTTTGCTTTGAAACAGAGATGAGCACCCTAGAGTCGGGAACAACTAGCACACATGTGCAAGGGGAACCTTTTATCTTTCTTAATGGGGGAGGAGCGGAGAGTGTTCCTCATGAGCGGTGGGCCAGAGCACATGCGCCTAGCTCTATTTGCGCAAGTGGCAGGCACACACACACACACACACACACACACACATACACCGTCCTCACAAATGAGCTTTGCACGCTCATACACTCACCCGCCATTTGTGCAAGGGGAGCTGCATGCACAAACACACACTGACCTACCACTTTTGAAGCCCGGTTCTGAGCAGGCCATGGCCCGGGTGTTAGGAACCCCTGGTTTAAGACACTTCTGGGTTGAAAGGATTAGCTGATGACTTCACCGTGGCCTAAGGAATGCCCATGGGGGATTTTTTCATGTCCATCCAGGAGCTGGAGCGAATGACAGGAGCTCACCCCGCCAGGCAGCAGCATACGGGTTTGAAACGTGGGCTTGCTAACCTCCAACCCAGCAGTCCTAATCACATGACCCACCGTATTCCTTACCTAGAGCCATTCTTTTTTTTTGTAAAAAGTGTTTTTATTTTTAATTTCATACGTACATTTACAGGTATACATTCTCATAGTTGTTAATTCATATTGTGTAAACACTTTTAAACATTTTCCATATAACAAATTTAAAATATATAAATCGGGATTGCTTTGCTTACCATACCATACACCTATTTAATTTTATTTTACTACAACTCTGCTTTCCTTTCCTTTTCTCCCTCCCTCCTCTCCTTTCCCTTTTCTTCTTCCCCTTCTTCTCCCCTATTCCTCTCCTCTTCTTCCCCTCTCTCCTACTCTTCCTACCCCTCCCTATCTTCCTCTCCTTTCCTCTTTCTCCTTTCCTACCTGGAGCCATTCTCATAGAAGGTAGTACAGGTAGTCCTCGACTTACGACCACAATTGAGCCCAGAATGTATGTTGCTAAGCGTGACATTTCTTAAGTGAGCTTTGCGCCGTTTTTACGACTTTTCTTGCCACATTTCTTAAGGGAATCACTGGGATTGTTCAGTTGGTAAGACTTTCATTCAATGAATCTGGCTTCCCCGTTGACTTTGTGTGTCAGAAGGTCAAAAAAGGGGATCGTGTGATCCTGGGACAAATACGAACGAGTTGCCAAACAACCACATTTTGATCACATGACCATGGGGATGCTGCAGTGGTTAGAAGTGCAAACAATGGTCCTGTTTTTCAGTGTTGTTGTACCTTTGAACAGTCACTAAATTAAATGTCGTAAGGCAAGGACTACCTGTCCTGTAGTCCTCGACTTATCACCCATGATGGAGGCTGGAATTTCCATTATACGTTCGTGATTCATAACTGGAAACACTCATGGGACCGACCCGTTTTATGCAGAGGTGGGCCGTACTTACCTTAACAACTGGTTTGCTGGTTGTGTGAGAGAGAGCGCGGACAGTCCGCTCATGTGTGCAGCCTTCCATGCATGCGCTTTGCCCGCTCGCGGCATCAAAAACAAGGCTAAATAGGACGGCATGGTAGGTGGGCGGTGTCAGGTTTCCAAAAGATGCCCTAATTGATTCATGAGTCTCAAGCCAAGTTTCAAAAGAAAACTAGTCATTTATTAGAAGCACCATTAGGTAAGACCTTGTTGCAGTCAGATATGAGCCTCATTTGAATGATAGCTGAACTTTATCCCTGTTCCTTCCCTCGCCTCAGTCTGTGTCATAAATCACATTCCCCGATGAAGTGCACCCCTCCCAAGCCTGCTGCTGTAATCTGAGAACTGACTCTAGCCACAAATATGCATGGAATGCGCTCCCCCCTTTCCTCACCATGGCAACTTTTATGACTTGACAGGCGGGAGCGGTTCATCTGAACCAGCAACAGCCTACCACTGGTTTTATGACATTTTTTGTGGTGGTTGTTAAGTGAACCCATTATCCCACTGCCTGTTGTTTCGAAGAAAAATTTATTTGCCAACATTTAATTTATTTTCCTGCCTACCTGGAATTTCGAGCAAGGGCATATAAAGCCATAATATAATTCTGCTTTGGCGAAGCTGATCTCACCCTGGCCTTGACGTGGCTCTAGAACTGATTGACTGAAATATTTCCTGTTCTGAGACAATCCCTAAAGCTTTATTTTTGCCTGGAGCAGAAAGTATTTTGGATGGCTTTGATCACCGCAAAGCCGGTAGACTATTCTGGTTATCTGTCTGTTCCTTTAATAGAAAAGGTGAATAAAAATAATGGTTCATTTAACACTTACTGATTTGGTACATAGCCACTGATGCTCTCCATTTTTTTCTTAAATCATGTCTTAGGACAGCTTTCAAAATGATTTTGCCCTGGGCATTGAGCGTTTCCAAATCAGAAATGCACGTCAGTTACTTCAAACAGCTTGGTAAAATATATCTTCTTTATTGCTCAAAAATATATGGATCTGCACAGATAGTCCTCGTCTTATGATGACGAAGCTCAAAACCTCTGTTCCTAAGTGATGTTGTGGCTCACCAGCGGCCAGTGGAGCTGGTAGCAGACTCAGACAGTGAGGAGGTTGGGGAGGAACATGGGCCAGTCCTGGAGTTTGGGGAAGGCTCTGATGAGAGCTCTGTGTCAGAGGCAGAGATGGGGCCAGAGCCTGTTCCCAATGTGCGCATGTGCAGAGCTGTCAGGAGAAGGGAAGGAGCTACGGAACAAGAGCCGACTCTGGAGTAAAGCCACAGGTAGACGGTGAATGGCCCCTCCCAGAGGGAATAAAGAGGAGCGAAAGGGGAGTGGAGTTTGCAGGAGACAATCAGTTCCATTCATTCGGGTGAAGATCCGTTCCTGACTTCTTGCCAAGGAATTGCTGCTACAGCATGGAGTTTGGAAGATATTGGCCTGGCAGCTCTCCAAGCCTGATAAAGGTCTGTGGTTGTGAAATCTCTTGAAAGACTGATGGCCGGGGCTTTGCTGGAAAGGAATTCCCTTTAACCTAAATAAAAGAGGTTTTATCAGGACGAGGAGTCGGCTTCATGAACTTGGGAATCCTAGATCAGAACAAGCAAGACGGTTGTTAAGTGAAGTTTTGCTCCATTTTTACCTTTCTTGCTGTGGTTGTTAAGTGAATCACTGCACTTGTTAAGCTAGGAAGCCAGTTGTTAAGTGAATCTGGCCGCCCCACTGACTTTGCTTGTTGGAACATCGCATAAGGAGAACCCATGACCCCGGGATGCTGCAACCATTGTAAATATGAGTCACTTTGCCAAGCGTCTGAATTTTGATCCCATGTCCATGGGAATGCTACAGCGATCGTAAGTGTGAAAAAAGGTCCCCGAGTCACTTTTTTTCGGCGCCGTTGTAATTTTGAATGGTCACTAAGTGAACTGTTGTAAGTCGAGGACTACCTGGAACACAAAGAAGCTGGTTTATGTTCTGTTTCTCCAGTCGGGTGGGGCAGAAGTGCCGAACTAAGATTTCATTTTCTTTTCTTTTTAAAATATTTTTTTTAATAGCTTTTTTCTTTCACATCCATAGTTGCTTGGTGGGCAAAGTATTGTCTGGGTCAATATTTTTTTTTGCACACAGTAATAATAATAGTGATATTGTTTAGATATACATAATCCTAATCTTCTAACAGTTGTGTATACATAGTGGTTATAATGCATTCTATTCTATAATCAGTGTACATAATTGTTCTGATCCAGCCTTAGCAGAAACAAGAAACCGATTTCCTTGTCACAAAAAATCCCTCTTGATTTACCTCTTGTGAATTAATGGCATTTGCACATCGAAAAGTCCAGGCAATAATCCTTCAAGGAGTTAACTAACAGACCTTATCAGTTCCTTGCGATAATTGCAAGGCTGTGGGCTTCCAGCCGTAATTAAATTGTGGCAAACCATCTCTGTGGCACGAAACACGATGAGCAAAATCTTCAGAAATACGAACTGTTGTCTCCTACGACAACCATTCCCCTTTCCTTCTATTTATTTCCCAGCCGGGGAAGAGCCATCCAGCGTCCACATGTGCTTTGCTTCCCGAGTCAACTCCTTGTCCTCCGTTGTTCTCCTCTCCTAACAGCTCTGTGTATAAGTGTATCTGGAAGAGGCCCCAGCTGTTCTCACTCATCTCAGCCTCCAAAGGCAGCTGCCTCTCTGGTGGCTGAGAAATGTCGGACGGCCCTGGCTCTATCTCTACATCCGACAGAGCATCCATCAGAGCCTTCCCCAGATTCCAGAACTGTCCCAAGTTCCTCCCCAAACTCCTCATCGTCCGAGTCTGCCATCAGTTCTGCTGGTAGCTGGCAGGCCACAACAACAATTTCCCTAATTTCTAACTTCTTTTTTTCTAATTCTTAGTAAAATAGCCAGCTATTTGGAAGTATTTTATATCTATCCATCATGTCTTGCCCTTTTTAGAGTTTCAACTCTTATTGACTTTTTGGTATATCTTTCATGCTTCTCCCTTGGAATCTTGTAGCTCCTTACGTCAGATGTATTTGATCTTAGTATTTCATCTAAGGTTTCTTTTTCTCAAGCGTGCCCAAAGGACGGTTTGTGTTTTCTCTTTATAGAGTTTGCGATGCGGCACCACAGGCGTTGTGACGTTCATCCGAGGGAACATGTTGTATGTGGCCTGGCTGGGGGACTCTCAAGTCATGCTTGTGAAAAGGGGTCAGGCGGTAGAACTGATGAAGCCTCATAAACCAGACCGGGAGGTGAGTCGGCTGTAGGACTACAAAACCACTCGTAGAAAATGGGGACTTGGCTGATGGCAACACAGCGCATGAGGAGTCTTTGAATTTGCTAAGTGGTGTAGTGATGATCTGGGGCAAGGCACACAGGCAACATAGTTAGCTGATAGTTCAAATCACCCCTTTATTGCTCTAACTTTCCCCCAAACGCTCCCATGTTATGGCAAGTCCTAGAGACAGAGGTGGGGATTCAGCCGGTTCGGACCGGTTCGCGTGAACTGGTAGTTCCAGTGAGCAGTTGGCCCTGCCCCTGCTCTTTCCTGCCCTATATTTCCCTGTGTCTTAGCTCAGCTGGTTCACGCGGCACAGCAGATTGCCGTGCGTCAGCTGTTTTACTCACCGGTGCTGACATAGAAGGTAAGTTTTTAAGCTTAAAATGGGTGGTTTTTGAATGCTATGCGCATATGCATGCGTGCGCTCACCAAACTGGTTATTCAACTGGTTGCATCCCACCACTGCCTAGAGCAGTGTTTCTCAACCATGCCAACTTGAAGATGTCTGGACTTCAAATCCCAGAATTCCCCAGCCAGCATTCTGGGAGTTGAAGTCCGGACATCTTCAAGTTGCCAAGGTTGAGAAGCACTAGCCTAGAGCAAAGTGATGAGGGAGGGGAGAGATAGAGAGGAGAGAGGAGAAAGAGAGAGAGCGCAGCAGCCTCTGGAAAGAGAGATGGAGAAGGAAAGAGAGAGTATGGCATGCTGGCCTAGTGGTGAAGATGCTCACCTCCCACTTGGAAGGTTGAGAGTTCAATCCTAGGTAGAGGCAGATATTTCTCTCCTAGGGTGCAAAATATCTGCTGTGAACTCTGCGTGGCATCAGGAAGGGCATCCAGCCAGTAAACGCACAGCTCCATCTAGTCATCCCGGTTCTGCCCCGAATTAAGGGATTACGGGATTATAAAAAGGGAGGGGTATTTTTTATGGATAGATAGATATAGATAGAATAATTTGGTTTTATGTTTTGGGGTGAAAACTGAGGTAATATATGTACTGTAAGTGCTAAGTAGTTAGGTACATTCCATTGCAGCAGTAGGAAGTTGAACCAACAGGTGAACTGTCTTCCATTTTAGGATGAGAAGAAACGCATCGAGGCCCTTGGAGGCTGCGTAGTCTGGTTTGGAGCATGGCGAGTCAACGGGAGTCTTTCTGTCTCCAGAGCCATTGGTAGGTAGGAAAAAGATGCTCCCTGTTGTATCCTTTGCAATATACAATTGTTCATGTCGATTGCTGGCAGTCAGGAAGTGCTGCAGCCAGAGAGGGCAAATTGAATGAAAATGTCTACTCAATACTTTTGGAGCAGAGCCAAGTAAAGCATCGGAAAGCTCCAGAGAAGAGATGAAAAGCAAAACACGATGCTGTCAGTTCTAACAGCATCAGTAACAGAGTTGGAAGGGACCATGGAGGTCTTCTAGTCCAACCCCCTGCCCAGGCAGGAGACCCTATATCATTTTGAACAAGTTGTTCAACATCTTCTTAAAAACCTCAAGTGTTGGGAGCACCCAAAGCCTCTGGAGCCAAGTTATTTCACTGATTAATTGTTCTCACTATTAAGAAAGTTCTTAATTCTAGGGCTCTGGTGACAAATGTGCCAGAGGTGGCACACACAGCCCTCTCTGTGGGCACGTGTGCTGTTGCCCCAGCCTTGGGTGGGGTGAGCAAGTTGCAGGCTCTTTGGTCCCTGCGTTGCTGCTCCGTCAGGTGATCCCAACTGTCAACTCCCAAAGTTGTCATAGTGAGGGAAGGAGAAGGGAACGCATTCCACGCAAACTGTTGGCTGAAGTCGGATCTCAGATTACTGCAGCAGACCTGGGAGGGTGCACCTCATTGGGGAATGTGATTTATGACACAGACTGAGGGGAGAGAAGGAACAGGGTTAAAGTTCAGCTGTAACGCAAATAAAACTTAGACCTGACTACGAAAAAATCTTGCCTATGATACTCCTAATAAATGACTAGTTTTGTATTGAAACTTAACTCGATACTCATAAATCAATTAGGGCATTTTTAGGACACCTTACAGACAGTACTGGCTAGTCCCTCCCCTCCCTTCCCAGTCACCCCAAAGGAGTCTTTGAGGGCTGAACGCCCAGAGGCACGGATTTCCTCCTACATTCCCACCCCACACTGAAGTGAACCAAATGGGCCAGGGTCTCCCTCCTTGCTAAGCAGCCCCGCCGAGCCCGCTTGCAAATTCCTTGAATTTGACACCCCTGTTTAACCAGTATGTGTCAGAAGCCTAAATCTGTTTGGGTTTTTTTGGGGTCTACCTGTTCCAGGTGATGCAGAGCACAAGCCATACATCTGTGGAGATGCAGATTCTGGATCCACGGTGCTGGATGGATCGGAGGACTACCTCATTCTGGCCTGCGACGGCTTCTACGACACAGTGAACCCCGACGAAGCGGTGAAAGTGGTGGCCGACCATCTGAAGGAGAACAACGGGGACAGCACCATGGTAGCCCACAAGTTGGTGGCTTCCGCTCGAGATGCCGGCTCTAGCGATAACATCACGGTCATTGTGGTCTTTCTCAGGGACATGAACGCCATCATCAGCGTCGGCGAGGAATCCGAATGGACCGAGAACTCTTTCCAAGGCGGGCAAGAGGACAGCGGCGACGACAAAGAGAACCAGGGAGATTGCAAGAGACAGTGGCCTCAGCACCAGGTCTCGGCGCCTGCCGATCTGGGCTACGACGGCAGAGTGGATTCCTTCACGGACAGAACTACCTTGAGCGCAGGTTCCGCCATCAACGTCTTTGAAGACCCCAGCTGCTTAGACCTGAGGAAAACAGAAGCAGGCAAACTCCACAGTGTCAAACGCCTTTCTCCGGATCAAGTCTTCAGTGCTGGCGTGCCAAAGCGGGCGATTTTGAGTCAAAGTGTTTTGGGAGACGGCAAGAGAAGGGACGACATTCCTCCCCAGGGGCAGAACACACTCTTGGGCTCTCCAAGCCCAGGGGAGTGCAGCGTGGTGTTGGTGGAGGCCCCGATCCCCACTGGGCCCGAAGGCCTGTGGTTCAAGTCGTGGGGAAGAAAAGCTTCCATCTTCTCTCACTTTCATTTCTGCGACGCCAAGCGGTGGCAACGGTTAGCGAGACTGAAGCCGAAGCTCAATGGGCTTTTCTTTGAGCAGCGGTCCCTTTTCTGCCCAGAAGGTTTAACCCTCTGCTCACCCAACCACCTAAATGGCCGTAGGAACAAGTTCCTAAGAAGCCATCTTGGGCAAGTTTCCCTTGGTTGCCATCAAGGCCACGGCGAGAGTATTTTCCTGATGTTAAGGCCAAGTCCCTGTATACCACCAGACCCATGGCTGCTGTGGAGTTGTAAAAAATAACACATCCCCTCCTTTGTATTTTACTTCCCCCCACCTCCTCCTCTTCTTCTTCAATAGGCTAAACATTTCGCAGAATTAGAAGTAATTCGGAGGGAGCGTTCCAGAATTCGGATATCACGGAAGGCTCTGCCCATGTAAATACATCCTGGGAGCCCAAGCGTTTGTCTCCAAAAATTGGGAAAAACAAACACAAACAAACAAACAAGGATTGGCATACCAGTCTCCCTAGCAACTTCGTGGACACATCCAATCTCTCTCTCTCTCATGTACAAACAACACACGTGGATCCGTATGTACTCTTTTGTGTTGTAGCTTCATTTCTTCGTGGGAACTGGATATTCTTAAGGACTCGCTGGACAAGACAGGAAAGTGCCATTAAAAAAAAGAATTTGCAAAAACAAAAGGAGAGAAACCCGTTACGAGAGAAGTCTACGGAGCAATATTTTCAGAAAGACTTTCTAGAACCGATGTGGGGTGGGTGGGTTTGTAAGTAGAGGAGAGGAGGAAATAGAAGACGTGTGAGGAATCCTTTTGGGGGACTGGGCTTCTTTAATCCGATAGAGCAAAAATTACGTTATCAGGTCGTTTTGCAGGTCTGTTGTTAAAAAAAGCCATATGGGAGGTTCAATCTAGCACCTGGGCCCTCCCAACCCTTCAGATGCAGTTCGAGAGACATATTCAATCTTTTAATTTCCCCCCCCCTCCCATTGAGAAGATAGGGCAAGGGCAGGGGTCAGCAACCTACGACTCTGTGGCTCATTCATCCTTCTGATGCGGGTCCCTGTTGCCGGTCAGCTCCACCATTGATAGGGCTTTTGGTTAGGACAGGTAGAGGAAAAAAGGACGCCGTGCTAGGAGGAGACTCTATGGTGGGGGAACCGAACTTCCGGTCAGCTCCAGAATTGAACGGGGGGCTTCCGGTTAGGAACTTTGGGCTAGGGGAAGCAATGCCATGCCAAGCTTTTGTAGTTTTTTTCTTTTTTAAAAAAAAAGATAATTTCCTGCCGCTAAAATCGAAACTATACTGAAATTACGGTTAACTTGTTCTGGGGAGGGAAGTGTTCCTTAATGACAGCTCAGCCTTTTAAATGGGGAGGGTGGGGGGAAGTAATAATGCTTAAATGGCTTAGGATTTATCATCATTTTGCGGCTGATTCAAGCCACCTTGCTCGCTTTCCCAATCCTTTTTTATCTCAGGTGTCCAACTGATGTAAAAAAATCAGTTCAGATACAGTTCACGCTGTCCTATTGAAAAACTCATTTAAACCACCAATTTGTCATCCGTTCTGCTTTCCCAGGTAAGAAGTTGTAATCCTTTTTTTAAAAAAATAGAAATAATCGGGCGTCGGAAACATTTTTGCTCCAATTGCTTGCATGCTCAACTGAAGAGGCTGTAAGAATAGGAAATGAAGCTACCAGAGATGTCTCCAGAGCAGTTGGGAACGTTATCAGAAGAAATAAAGTATGAAGGTGGCCATCTAGTCAAGCAACGGTAGAAAAATGATGTAAAAGTTTGGAGATTTAAATTGCCAGTTAGAGTTTCAGGGTGAGAGACTGAGGATTCAATTCCAACTTTTTTTATTTTAATCCTGGTGAGTAAAATTTTCTTGAAACAAAACACTAATTTTCACATAAGCTAGTTAGCTGGGATGTAACAGAATCACATCAAGCATGTTTTAGGTACTTAAAATATTCACCACACCACCTTGAAAAAACTCACCAAAATTCCACAATATTCTGAGCAGTAAAACTAACCTGCGTACTCTGCCATTTGTGCAAATTTAAATAGTTACAGAAAAGTCGACGATTAGAAAATGCTTCTGAACTTTTGATTTGCGGTCTGACGGTTTGATTTTTTTAAAAAATTATATATTCATGGTAGTCCTTAACTAGGAACCTTTTAGAGGTTTTGGAACTGCAACTTTCAAAATCTGGACATCGTAATTGGAAATCCTGAAGAATGCCATATTGGGAAAGTGTTTCTCACTCTTGGCAACTTTATGAAGGTTTTGGACTTCAACGCCCAGAATTTTCCAGTGATTCTGGGAGTTGAAAGTCAACACCTCGTGAAGAACAGCGATTCTCAACTCAAGCCACTTTTAAGTCATGTGGACTTCAACTCCCAGAATTCCCGAGCCAGCCATGCTAGCTGGAGAATTCTGGGAGTTGCAGTCCACGCCTCTTAAAAATGGTAAGGGTGGCAAACACTTGTATGAGAGGAAACGGTAATTTTATGCCGTGAAAGGAGATTAAAAGCCTTAGCTTTCGGCATACTTATGGAAGAGGGGTGGGGTGGGGGGCAGAGAACCATTTGTTTGCATTTGGCAATTACAAGCATAGGTATAACACGTTAAGTAGAGGGTGACGAGAGGAGTAGATGGCAGCAATTTGTGCTACCTTGTCTGAAAAGCTTTCAGATCAGTCGAGGAGCGATAGATCCCATTGCTGTCTTCAACGCAATGCGCAAAAGCAATTCTCCAAAGGTGCGACCAAGTTCGTAGGTGCCGTTTGATGCTCTTCCCAAAATGCAGGCATCCGTGGAAGGTGCTGGTTGCGGAACATGCTCTCCCTCCCTCTCTCTCTCGTGTTTACAAAGTTAAAGCTTCAAGCCTGTGGATTGATCCTGCAGGAAAGAGCCGGTCAATGGATTCCTACTGTGATCCAGTACAAAGATATTGTTACAAACAAGTAGAGCGCGTCCATTTCTTTCATCTCACGTAGTGATAAAAAGTGTGCAGAATCCATTTGTGAGGCATTTTTTTAAAAAAAAAACAAACGTGGTAAAATAATGACATATTTTAAAAAGTTATTGTTCCGGATTCTGGTTCGTGCCGCTTGATTCTATGACACTAGGCGTAAGAGATAAAAACAAAACAAGACAAAAAACACAAAAAAAAAGGGAAAAGAAGTGCTTTGTGACATGCTGTGTTTTTTTTTTCTTCATTGCCACTGGTAAAATAGGAAGTAATTTTAGTTAAAACTCCTGTGCCCTCATTTGCTGCTTGCTGACGTAAGCAATAAGCTCCTTTTAAACTAACGATAATCTTAAGTGTTCAGTATCTTGTATTTTGAACCTTTTAGCTGGTGAAAATATATAAAAACAAAAAAACAAAACAAACCCCATAACTGCTACTAATATTAGGTATTTAACCGTGTTAATGTTGGTCGTCTTGTAAAGTGTTTGGTAAATCTGTTGTATTTAACTAGTGGTTGGATATTTGCATACTGAAATCTTTCCAATAAAGGTCTGAAGTATCCCTCAACTTCACACAAATCTGCATCAGTTGTGTAAGAACACAGAAGCAGTAGCAGTTGGTTAAGGAGAGAGACGCACCCGAGCGGCTGCCCTTCCAGAGGTTGCTGGTCAGCTGGCTTGTGAGTTTATCCACTGTGACTTTCAAAGGAATTCCTTTAATTTCCCCTCTGATAGAAACTGGATAGAATGAGGAGGAATACCTTCTGCAGCAGGAAAGAGATGACAGGTCGTCCTCCAGTTACAACCACAATTGGGATCAGCGCTCCCATCGCTAAGCGAAGCAGCTGGCTTAGTAAGCCGCATCCGGTTTTCTGACCTTTTTGGCCACGGCTGTTAAGCAAACACTGCTGTTGTTCAGTGAATCGCATGGCCATTAAGCAGATAAAACTGCCCCCGTTGTTTGCGGGTGGCAATCGTGACGCTGGGATGCTATGACTGTGGTACGTACCGTATCTGCTGGCTGCCCAAGCTTTGATCAGGTGATCTTGGGGCTGCTGCGACAGTCGTGCGAGAATGGGTCACTTATTCCAGTGCCGTCGTAACTTCGAACGGCCACCCGACGAATGGTTCTAAATTGAGGACTGCATGTAATGTTTATCCTGTTGCTGATTAATCCACTCCAGTTGCGCTGCGCTTGCACAGAAGGAAGGTTTAAATATTTATACCCTGAAGTGCCACCAATCACTCTCAGCACTTTAGTATCTACTCCGACTTCTACACACTTCCTGAAAAAGCACAATCTGCTAAGCCCCCTCCTGAGCAAATTAGGGATACCCACAAAAGCAAGCGAGGGAGGATATTTCTCCCTGGCTCAGAGAAAACAACGTCCTTAAGAGGAAGAGACCTCAGCACTCAAGATAGCATCTAGCCCTCCCCTGCTTCCATATAAATAATTTTCAAACTAGAACCTTTAGATTCATCAAGTAGCCCTATCTGTCCTGTGTTCACAGTACTACTCCACTGTTGTTTATTCAAAAGCAACTTTTTTTTTTTTAGAAGAACAGTTAAGCCAGAAAAACAGCTATGCAGTGTTAAGCTCGATGCGACAAACTGAGAATTGTAGTTCAAGTTGCCTAGGAACTTGAGATTAATTAGGAAACTGGATATCTTTCCAAGAATCGGCTTGTTCGGCTCCAGAGCAAAAAGGACCACAAACACAATGCCACCAGTGAGGGTTCTTAAGCCCGTTAACAAGGCCCGATTTCTCTTTCTAATATAAGTTCTACAGCAGGACTAAATATTTAGCCACCAGTATTAACACGTTGAAGTATTGTGCAAATGTCAATTTTGGTTTTGACAGGCGTGTTGTCTAACAATCCCTGCTGTTGGAAAAGAAAGGGAAAAAAAGATTAACGACATTCCTCATTATTGCTAAAATGTTAGAACTGTGCATTCTTAAAAGAATGCCAAGCATATTACCAGAGCTATTGAAAATTAATTGTGTTGTCCTAAACACTAACGAAGTAGGTCAGTTTAGTAGAAATGATTTAGTAACATGTTGGGATCGGTTGAAAATTTTATTCCAGTAACTTTAATGACTTTCGTAGGAATCGTGTATTAGCCATATTTTATTTATTAAAGCTGTTAGAACAAGGACTATGTTCAACCTCTACCAGTACCTTAATAAAATGACAAATCCTAACTTTTCTGTCGACTTCTTTAATGACAAATAACACTGTTTTGAGTTTTTCTCGTTTCATACGGTAGGCAGTTAAACCATCAACTGATTTTCTGCTTCTAACTGCAGAGAAGATTTTAAAGCTTCGCGTTGCAAAAACAGCAGCAAACCCACAGAAAGAGAGTCCCAAAAATACTTTTTCAAAGTCAAGAGGGCTTTGTTTTTCTGTGAAGATGTTTCATTACACATCCAAGATGCTTCTTCAGTTCTGACTGAAGAACAGAAGAAGCTTCTTGGATGAGAAGTGAAACGTCTTCAAGGGAAAACGAAGAAAAGTTCATTTGCCTTTTCAAAAAGGCAAATTTAGTTTAGGGCAACCATGATCTGAATTGTCTGAGAATCTCCAGACATTTGGCCACAGAAAAGATGCATTTTGAAGCAGCAAAATTTACAAATGGGGGAGGGGATAATTTCCCCCTACCCTAGGGAACACAATTATTTGATTTATATCTTGTATTTCCTCTAGGTTGAAGGAAAAGTACCAATGTAGTAATCTTTTCCCAGTTTCTGCTTCTTAAGAACAATGCTGCGTGTTGCCTTAAAATTACTCTGAGCTTCAGAGCTTCAGATAAACTAGAATCCAATTCTCAATCGCAATCCAATATTTAACTATAATTCGATACAAACTCACAGTAAAATGAAAATGACATCGGCTGGTGGGAAACAAAACAGAAACAATATAAGTAGGAAATGAAGAGATCAAAAGTGTAAAAACCTCCAGAGACCTATCTTAGTGTCTGAATACATCGTTTTCTGGTTGTCTTTAAGAGATCCTACCTTAAAGTATCATCAGGAATCAGGACAGCTACCTATAAAAATTAAAAGATATAACTGCTGATGCTGACGTGTCCATTTCAAAACTATGCTGTAACCACAATACAAATCTTGCTTTTTCTTAGGTAGTCCTTAAATCTGTCCTTTTAATTATAAAAAAAAGGATTATACAATCTGTTTGAAGGTAAATAACAAGGGGATTTCTTGGAATGCTGAGTCTTAAGACTAGATTTTAATTTTAGTAATGAGAGCCTAAGATGCTGTTCCCAAAGGAAATAAAAATGGCTTTTAACTGGAGTAGTTTCCTCTGCTCTTCAATTCAAATTCAGTTTTTTTTTAAAAAGAGCCTGGAATATTTGCTTTATTAATATTCCAAAGAAAGTAGCTTACTTACCCTGCTCAATGCCTAATTTCAGAGCAAGCACAGGATTATTGATGTTCATTTGGCAGTGATGTGGAATTGAAACATTTCAAAGTTACAGCTCCAGAGCATGTTATTCCAAACAGCTTCTAGAAGTTTGTTCTCATTCCTCAATCACAGTTTTACTTACTCCAACACCATGATCGTTTTCTACTGCAATTACATAACTGTCACTATGCATAAAATACAACTACAGTGATAACCTCACTACTCATCGTTAATTGGTTCCGGAAGGTGCGATGTATGCCAAACAATTT
This sequence comes from Natrix natrix natrix, assembly GCA_029891615.1. Taxonomy (NCBI): domain Eukaryota; kingdom Metazoa; phylum Chordata; class Lepidosauria; order Squamata; family Natricidae; genus Natrix; species Natrix natrix. Next base: position 2,768,394 of record JAKRSK010010635.1, on the reverse strand, counting down.
TTTCTCATAAGAAATAATGCTGTGAGTCACAAAGCAGCCGACAACAAGAAGTTCTAGCTTATGCGTTGAGTACCAAACGAGTACCGGAACAAAATTTACGCGTCAAAAGGCGTTGAGTACCAATTTCAATGAGTTTCAAAGCCATTAAGCACCAAGGTAACACTGTATCGCAACTAGAATTTGCAGACAGACAGTAGCACAAAAGTTACCAGAAATTCATCTTATGCAGGTGGAAATTAAATTTTCCAAGAGAAACTTTGAGCCTGCTATTTTTAATAAGCAAATATGTAATGAGAGAGAATGGAGAAGTTTTAACTCTGACTCCCTCTTCCCCAAAATACTAAACATACTAAAGGAAACTAAGCTGGTTGTCTTATCCCAATTTTACAATTTCACCACTGCTGTTGTTTTTACATAAAAACCCATCACAAAACCCTCTAAAGGTGTTTTGCAAAGGCGCTTTGATATTGAATCTAGTTATAGAGTTTCTTGCAGGCCCTCTTCAAGAACTTCAACTGCACAGGCACAGTCAATTCCACATTCATTTTATTAATTAAAAGAGTGCAAACCATTTTCACCTGAATTTTTACAGTTTTTAAACATTACATTTACAAATGGGTATTTCTGCTTAAGGTATAACACTCAGGAGAAGATAAATACACCAGGATACATGAAATAAGACGCATATAGTTATAAACATGCTTTTAAGGGATCAGCCAAATGTAAGCTTAAAATCAGAACATCTTCAGTAGCTTAAATACAATGCAGAAAAGGTACTTTCAACTGGCCAGAACTGGAGTGATTCGGAGAGGGAGGGAGGGAGGGAGGGAGGGAGGGAGAGAGAGAGAGAGAGAGAGAGGTGGGGGAGAGAAAAAAACTCCTTGGAAAATATTTAAATAGCTTAAGACAACACGTTTAAAATAATTGCAGCAGGCAAGCATCCTTAAAACTTGCCACATCGCTGAGGAATACAAGCTAAGGTAAAAGTACTTTTTTGGGGGAGGTATATCAGGTTAAGTGGGACTGGGAAACCAGTATAGCCAGAATTTTCAGAGATAAAAGTCAGGAAAAATATGTGTAAGGCATTTCCAGAAATTGTGGGGCAGTGTTGTTCCCGAGAAACAAGCTACCAAATGCTAATCAAACATCAGGCAACTCTCGCATCATTAAAAGCTCTTATCTGAGACCAAACAGAATCAACAAATTGGAATAATTTCTTATCCGAAGCAGCCTATGTCAATAAAATCAACGAAGGATAAAGACAGGTTAGAGAAGAAATCAGTAGTCTTTAAAATGGATTGGCACGGTAGTGTTTTGTACAGTATTTTGAGAGGATACTCTAAAATTAGATGGAGGCACAGACTATGTGGGGAGTGGGTTGTTGTTGTTTTCCTAAACAAAATGGAAGTTTTAAGCATTTACTAGACTTTTAAAGAGTCCACTTTTGTTCCTTAAAACATCCCCAAATGGAAATAGGGGCTCCAAATTAGAATCCCCTGGCTGGAGGGAGCCTCTGAGGCCTACAACAGTGAGGGTGGTGTGGTTCACTTTTTACACCTCTCAGTTTAAAAGAACTTCACATCGGAGTGATCAACAAAAAAAAGGTGAAATCTAAAGAAGCGCGAACGGACCCTTACACGTTGGCGGGACAGATCTGAAGAAGCGATGATCTCACCGTTCTTGGCGGAAGGAGGGTGGCAGGACTCTTAACGCAGGTGTTCTCAAAGCTACCCTGAAGTTGGCTTATTTGATCCAGTCGCCATCTTCAGAGACAATCCAGCTTTCAGGGATGAGGAAGAGGCAAGAGAAAAATACACAGACCTCCAGATGCTATGAAGTTGCTCTGGGAGCAAACGGCTGGTATCGCGTAGGCAGGCAGGTCCCTTTGCAAACGGTTTAGTTCCAAAGCGCCAATCGGGATAAACTTTTAGCTGGTCCAGCAGGAAGAGCCCAGTATTACCTGGCGCTGTCCTTCCCTGTGTCAAAGGGCAGATCTTCAGAGCCCAATTGGTCAGCCTCCGGGAAGAGCGAGCATAATTCTGAGGCTGAAAACACAAAAGGTTTATGGTGAAGACAGAAGCCTTCGGCAATGGGCTACCATGCACCCAGAAAAGAAAAGAGCCAGGGGACGCTGATTTTTTTCAGGTGGGTTCTGCTGAGTCGATTCCGCCTCTTGGCAAGAATCCCTTTCTCCAATGGACCGAACCAGGGGTGAAATCCAGCAGGTTCTGGAGAACCAGTAGTGGAAATTTTGAGTAGTTTGGAGAACCGGCAAATGCCACCTCTGGCTGGCCCCAGAGTGGGGTGGGAATGGAGATTTTGCAAATTCCTTCCCCTGCCATGCCCACCAAGCCACGCCCACAGAACCGGTAGTAAAATTTGAATTTCACCACTGGGCTGAACACTAGTGGGAATGGAGGGAGGACAAACCTGGAAACTCGTGGGTTTCTGATTCGAATCAGATGTCAATGAGTTTTCCTAATTAAAAGAACCTTTAACGAAGGTTTTTGCCAAATGTCTGTTGAGATTCTCAGTCATCCAGCTCATGGTTGTCCCTAAGGTGCTTTTTCAAAAGGCAACTGGACTTTCTTGTTTTTCTTCGAAGACGTTTCGCTTCTCATCCAAGAAGCTTCCTCAGCTCTGACTGGATGGTGGGGAAGGGAAGGATTTATATTCCTTGCAGACAGCTGGTCATTTGCATCCTTTTAGTGGTCAAGTGGTCGTTGAGGCCACTTGGGAGGTTTATCTGTGTCCTCGGGATTACCACACCCTTTAGCACTACTCAGGTGACTATGAGGACACAGAGAAACCTCCAAGTAGCCTCAACGACTCTGTAAAAATAATGCAAATGACCAGCTGTCTACAAGGAATATAAATCCTTCCATTCCCCACCATCTGGTCAGAGCTGAAGAAGCCTGTTGGATGAGAAGCGAAAGGTCTTCAAAAGAAAAACCATAAAGTCCAGTTGTCTCTTGAAAAAGCACTTTGGGGATAAGGTGTTTGTCCTGATTCTGAGCAATGGGATAGGTTCAAACTAATCTGTCTCCAGGTAAGATGACAATAGCTGAGATTACTAAGGGGAAGGCCTGCCGCAGTTTAGTTTTTCGATAAATTGTATCCTCAAGAAAATAATTGTCCAGTTTAGGAAATGTTTAGAAGCTGTAAATAGAGAGAAAATAGCTTTTAAAGTCACTTATTAGCAGAAAGGTTTGATAGAAGGAAAGCAAAACGCACCCAAATGAAAAAGAGACAAATCTAAGGAGAAAGAGAGGAGCCAGTTGCAGAAAGTTGTTAAGTGAACCTGGCCTCCCCATTTTTAAGAAATAAAAATCCAGGTCATGTTTTGGATCTGGAAACTAGACGGGGCAACTATTTCATTATTGAGGAAACAAGACTGAAAATAAAATTACACAAAAACCCAACAACAATGAGGCAGAATCAAGCATAAGCCTCTGGGTTGCCGTCTCATGCTTGCTACCTCAATGGGTAGAGAGCAACATGCTGTACAGGTGTGGTGGTGCTGAGGTGTCAGCTACCTGCAATATACCAGGATGTCCCAAAGCTTCGTTTACCTACTTGTACAGGTAGCCCTTGACTTACAACAGTTCGTTTAGTGACGGTTAACAGTGCTTAAATAAATGATTTATGGCATTTTTTTCAAACGACCATTGCAGAATCCCCATGGGCAGGTGATCAAAACTCAAAAGACGCTTGGCAACTGACTCATATTTATGACGGTTGCAGCGTCCCCGGGTCATGTGATCGCCATTTGCAACCGTCTGACAAGCAAAGTCAATGGGGAGGCCAGGTTCACTTAACAACCGTGTTACTAACTTGACAACTGCAACAATTTGCTTAACAACTGTGGTGTCATAAAATGAGGCAAAACCTACTTAACAAATGTCTCACTTAGCAGCAGAAATTTTGGGCTCATGACGTATGACAAGGCCTTATGACTTTTCAGAGGTACAAAGATATCAGCTTCTCAGGGTTCAGAACAATATAAGAGCACGGCTTAGAGAAGAGAATCACGCCGCCAAAGTTGGGAGGAGCAGTTATAATAGTCACACAGAGAATGCAAGAAAGGAGAAAGTGCTACGGACAGAGAAAGGAGCAAAAGAAAAAAAAGAAACCCACTGAAAGGGAAGCAAATGCAGGCTAATCAAAAGCAAAGAGCACCACGTCCAAAGTGTAAGTACCGCATTTTTTAGAATATAAGGCGCACCTTTTTCCCTCAAAAAAGATGGCCGTGCATAGATTTTAGAAGGCTTTCAGAGACCTCCTGGGGGCTGGGGAGGGCAGAAATGAGCAGAAAATGGGGCTTTTTTGCCCCCCCCCAGCCCCCAGCAGAACTCTATAAGCCCTCATAAGGCTATGCATGCAATTTTTTGACAAAAAACGGGCCTGTTTTTGTGAAAAATGGGCCGTTTTTGGCTCATCCCCGAGCACTCTACAAGCCTCCTAAGAGCTATTCATGCCCCTTTTTTGAAAAAAAATATGGACCATTTTTACAAAAAATGGGCCGTTTTGGGAGGGTTTGCAGAGCGCAAAAACTTTTTTTTTTAAATTTCCCTCTTAAAAACCTTAGTGAGTCTTATACTCCGGTGCGTCTTATACTCCGAAAAATACGGTATTTTCCAAGGCCAGTGGTCTTCAGCAAGGAACCCTCTTACCATCGTTTGAAGGCTGCATCTGGAAAGGTTGGTTGTAGATCTCTGGAGTGGCGCAGGCAGTCTCGGCCTCTTCCTGTTCGTCGTTTTCGGTGTCACACTCGATGTCGCTGTCGCTGCTCATGCCTGGCAAGAGGTGAAGTCTAGCTGCACCCCAGAAAGGAATAAAACCGACTGCTCAGCACTCACACATTACCCTCAAAGACAAAAAGGCTAACGTCTCTCCTTACTTCTCTTGGATCTACGAAGAGGCTTCCTAGTAGTAGACAAGGCAAAGACAGCTCTGGAAAACACGCACAGGTAGTCCTCGACTTATTTCATTTAATGACCCTTGGAAATCACAACGGCACTAAACAAAGTGACTTATGACCGTTTTTCGCAGCATCCCCACGGTCACACGTTCAAAGTACTTGGCAACTGGCATTATATTTATGACGGATGCAGTGTCCCGGGGTCATGTGATCCCCTCTTGCGACAATCCGACCAGCAAAGTCTACGGGGAAACCAGATTCACTCAATAACCGTACCACTAACTTAACCACCGCAGGGATTCACTAAACAGTTGTGGCAAAACAAATGGTCGTCAAATGGGGCAAAGCTCACTTACCAACCGTTTTGCAACCATTTTGTGTATTGCAATTCAAGGACTACCTGTAACTGCAAGGGAATGTGTGCATGGACAGGCACTGGCAGTGTTAGTCTGGCCACTTTCCTTAACCGTTTTCCAGGCCCTCTTAGCATTAGCACTTAAGACTTATATACTGCTTCACAGTGCTTTATAGCAGGGGTCACCAGCCTTTCGGACCTCAGGCACTACTAAATTCATAATTTTAAATCCTGTGTACCATTAATATGAAGTAGTGATGGGATGGGGTCCTTCAGGAACTTAGCTTGGCCACCTGCTAGCGGAGAGAAGTGCCCGGGATCCACCCTAGGTTTGCTGTCCATTGCAACTAGGAATCTCAAATACGGCCAAGAATGAATGTTTCTCTTGTAGCTAGCCCGGCGCTAGATCGGCCCTGCAAACTCTGTCTTTCGAGGAGCCTGACTGAAGTTTAGCGCACCACTCACTGAAGTGCCTGGACTCCCAGGGAGGGAGGGTGGGAAGGGCTGGAACTACTAAACAGGCAACCAAGCCGAGTGCCTGAAGGACCCCATCCCGTCAGCAGTGGGAATAATTGCTTCGGTGGGCTGTATCCGGCCCAGGGGCCATAGTTTAAGGATCCCTGATGTAGTGCAATATAAAAAATGCAGAGATTTTTCTGCGGTTCACCAGTTGGTGACCGCTGCTTTATAGCCCTCTCTAAGCAGTTTTACAGAGTCAGCCTCTTGCCCCCAACAATCTGGGTCCTCATTTTACCGACCTCGGAAGGACAGAAGGCTGAGTCAACCTTCAGCAGGTCAGGTTCGAACTCCTGGCAGTCGGCAGAATTAGCCTGCAATACTGCATTATAACCATTGCACCAACACAACCCAGTTGTTCCTTCCTTGAAACTCCAGGAGAGAACCAACTAAATTTGCTGCCACCACCAGTTCATTCCAGAGAAATGAGAAAGAGAATCTTTGGAGGCTTTCAGTTCATCAGCATCCTTGTACAGGATCCACAGTTTACCTTTTGAAAAAATATTCCAGCCAGAATTATGAAATTGATTCGATATATTTCACAAAACTGCTGATCAAATCGTGATAATACCATCTCTCATATTTTCCACGGGCCTCAAGATTAGTCATCAACACATTTGGTATCCTAGAGAAATTCAGACCTTAGATATCTCCTGACAAAGGTTTTACATTATGACAACTGCATTATCTTTTATTAGCTACATTTTGAATGTCACACTGGTTTTCAATTTGGATATGTTTCTCCAGAAAATCATGAACAAAATATGCAAAACATTTCTTGGAAGAAATTTTTTAAGTCTTAAAGGAGGAAGAGGGTTCCAGTCCTTATTTTTCCTTTTATGAATATTTTATTAATTGTATGTGTAGTTATCCATAGTTATTTCAGGAGGAAGGAAATAATAATAAATATTTAAAGTTTAATCTTCCCTGATTAAAAAAGAATAATCAGTAGATACACATACTCTTCTGCATTTAAGCAGAGGGAACTTGAAAGGGAAATCCAATCTTTTGGTTTAATTACCAAATATTCTCTACATTAGCTGCAAAGTTCTTTGAGAAAAACTTAAATGGAAACTATAAGCGTAACAACAGTGACTCACTGTCCAAGCATGGATGATGCTCTATCCCAGGGGTGTCAAGCTCAAGGCCCATGGGCCTCATCTGACCCATGGGGTGCTTAGAACTGGCCCACTGAGCTGCCCTGGAAACAGCAAAGGACCGGCCCACGGCACCTCTGCTAGCAAAAACGGAGCATGGCTCTGGCTCTGTTTTTGGCCGAGACGGCCTCCGGCAGTCCTCTACCAATAAAAATGGAGCTCGGGGCAGCCCTCTGCCAGCCCCGCCAGGCCACCACAGGTGACATTGAGCTGGCAATGCTCCCCCTGGGCAAACCCCCCTGGCCGCGCCAAGGTCAAACCCAACCCTGATGCGGTCCTCAATGAAATTGAGTTTGACACCCCTGCTCTATCCATATTCCTCCCTATGTTAAAACTTTCTAGCATATTGCTAACAACTTAGTTATCTTATGTACTGGAATCAGTACAAAACTTAGAAGTTCCCATATTTAGAACTGGTTGTCAGCCACATGCTGTGTTCACACTAAAAATCAACTTAATCTGTTTTTTCCCCTCATATTTCTGTTAATCCACCTAATGATCCTCCTCGCTTTTGCTATTTAAGGTGCTTTACACAGCTGGCAACTAAAATCCAGCACTTTATGTCATTTATCAACAGCAGATCAGCAAAGTACTCTTTGATAAATGCTCCAAATAAATTGCTCCTTATTTAGCAGCCAAGGAAGAACTGAAGTGTCTGGTTTGCATTAAGCAGCTTCTCCAAATGAGACAAATGTCCCTCCCAAAAACAACAGTTATTATCATTTGTTGTTGCTATACCAATATGCTAGAGGTTGTTTACAGAATGAAATAATCCAGTGAAATGGGCTTTGCTTCCTACCTAAAAAGCAAGCTTCAATAGTGCGGTGAGATTTCCCCATCTCAGAGCACAAGCTCCCAATTCCTTTGTCCTTCTGTAGTAAGGGAACTGCCAACCTTCTCGTCTCCATGGCTACAAAATGGCAAATCAAAGAGGGTCTCTTACTTCAGGTTCCCCTCTCTGAAAAGGGAGCAAGCAGCAAAGAGCTTCCTGGGGTTTTCCACAATGCAACGGTAAAAAAAGAAATCCCTTTTCTTCCTTTTCCAGCAGTCAAGCGGCAACTGCTAACCGCAGTGCTTAAAGCACAGGGAGTAAGAAGGAACAATCAGCCTGAGGTCAGACGCGCCTCCTGCAACACCTTCACCAGGTGTTCTCCGGCAGGTAATAATGGATGCCAGGGTCTTAGTCCAACTTTCAACAGCAATTCATCCCTTACGGAGACTCCAACGAGTGGGGAGGCGGAAGGAAATTTCAGGAGTTATAAACGGGAGAGGAAGAGACTTCCAAACCAAAGACAGTAATGTGAGCCTCGGCTTCCAGGAACATTTTAACCCACTTTTTAAAGAGGCCATTAAACATTTTACCAAACCCTTCATCACAAAGAAATGCTCATTGATTACTGTACAGCTAGTCCTTGAGTTACAACAGTTCAATTAGTGACCGTTCAAAGTTAAGACATCAATGAAAAAATTGACTTCTAAAACATTTTTCACACGACCATTGTAGCATCCTCATGGTCAAATGATCAAAATTCAGACTCTTGGCTATTGGGTCAGCATCAGGGCAACCTGAGAGCTCCGAGGAGGAAGAAGGAATGGAGCTGGCAGAGAGAGAGACAGAGACAGAGGCAGAGCCTGAGCCGTCTGTCAGCCCTCAGATGGAGAGTCAACAGCCCTCAGGTCTGGAGGTGCCTGATGAGGAAGAGGAACAACAGCACTGGGTCCAGTGCTGGACGTGCAGATGTGCAGAAGGCAGAAGAGAGGAGAGCAGTGGAAATCTATGGGCCGATCCTTGAGAAGGAAGAGCCACCACTTGCTAGCAAGCCCCACCCTAGCTCTGGGGATAAAAGGCAGGGGGAGGAGATGAATAGATGGGGCAGACAACTATTCATTTTCCGGCTGGCCGGACATGTTAGGCTGCGTTGAGAGAGAAACTTTTTGCCGGGTCTGCTGGCGCTCCTAATAAAGGAATCTTTGAGTAAACTTCAGAGGGTTCGTCGTGTTTGGGGAGCTGGGTCAGAACAGTACCAGTATTTAAGTTGTGGGTGTACCTTTAGCTCCAGCAGCCTTTCAGTGTTGTAACACTTGAATGTGGGTTAACAGGAAGACACCTGGATATCTCTAGTTTTTCTCTGAAACCCTGAACTCAGCCTTACCTTCCTCCAGATTTGCTGAAGCCCCTTCGGAGGGGACTACTTGGAGCTCTCTGGCTTCAGAGCTGTTTTCCAAATCATTTGCCTCGGTCGCTTCCAGACGACATCGATTTGAATTAGGCCTAACAACAGAGGAGAGGCAGGTTGGTTAAAAGAAAGGAAAACCCACCCCCAAAGCCTAAAATATTTCCATTTCTGTCCTTCGACAGATTTCAGTGTTGATTTGAAAAACAGATTTTTTCCCCCTGCAAGGCCACAATCATATCCTCTTTCGAATCAAAATGGTAAACTATTTCATGCTGCACTTTACGAAAGTAACCTTGGTAGAAACAAATGGAAACAGGGAAGGAAGTTCTTCTGAGAGTGAAACAAAGCAATGGCAAAGCATTTAAAAGTGAGGATTCGGAGAAGCCGGAAGCGTCGCAGCGAGACTGGCTGGAAAAAAGCAGGCTCTGCTAAGCCTCGCGGAAATCCAGCCGGACAAACCGTTGTCGGGAAGTCTTCGGACTGAAACCTGTCCTGGAGGGACAGGGGAGAAGAAGGGACAGCCCAGATGACCTAGAGGAACAGGCAGTTCTTCGGGAAGTTGGAGAAAAACCTTTCAAACTGGCAGCGGGGCGGCAGCCATAACTGAATGACCGCTACAAAGCTGGGGCAACTAGACTAAGTTAGTGTGCTGTAGCGGTATCTGGAGCAGAGTGTGGAAACTGGGTGAGTGATTCACCAACTCACTAAAAAAAAGAAAAAAGCTGATCTTAATCTTAAAAGTGAGTTTCAGACTTGCCATATTATTTCCAGGTTTCTACCGGAAATTAGAGGTCGCCTTTAAAATTGGAAACAGCAGAAGCAATAATGAAAAACTCCAGAAGTGTTAAATTTCTTATCCTGGCACAGTATAAGCCTTTGTAAGGGTAGAAAAGAAGTGGAAGTGAGATGCATTCCCAAACGAAGATATAAGGCGGCAGGATGAAAGAAGAGAAGGCTAAAGGAGACACAACAGCAGCTTTCCAACATTGAACAGAATAACAAGAGTTGGAAGGGACCTTGGAGGTCTTCTAGTCCAACCCCCTGCTCAAAGTGATTGTCCAGTCTCTTCTTAAAAACCTCCAGTGTTGGGGCACCCACATTTGAAAGGCTGTCAAAGGGAAGATTTGGCTTTATGTTTACTCTCTGTAGCACCAAAGGACAAGAACCATGAAGGGGAAGCTTTACATAAGTGAAAGAGTAAACAAGGGGTAATTTCCTGTGAGAGCTCTTAAGGAGTGGGACAGCCTGGTGGTTAACCTTTTTTTCTGGAACGGTATAATAATTCCCGCCTGTCGCAGCGGGTTGGACTTGAAGACCTCCAAGGTCCCTTCAAACCCCATGATTGTATGTACAGGTGGTCCTCGACTTACAACAGTTCATTTAATGGCCGTTCAAAGTTACAACGGCACTGAAGAAAGTGACTGAGGACTGCTTTTCACATTTACGTTGCAGCTTCTCCGTGGTCCAGTGGTGGGTTCCGGAACCCGTTGCAACCGGTACGTCACGCACGGAGCCGGGCATCCTAGTCGGGCATGCGTGCTGTGCACACATGCGCACAGCACTGCCCTGTGACACCCAGCTGCTTGGCGGAGGTCACACAGACGCCGCACGTTGTGCGCGCGTGCACAATTGGCCAGTCACGTTATAAACAGCTATGGAATGCAGGTGGGTGGGTGGGCCAAATGAGCCACTGTACCGGTACGGTGGCCGCTGCTCCCTGCTACTACTGATACAGCCGTACCGGGTCGTACCACCCGGAACCAACCACTGCCATGGTCATGTGATCAAAATCAAAGAGTTTAGAACTGATTCGCACTTATGACAGTTGCAGTGTCCCGGGATCACCCGATCCCCTCTTGCAACCTGCCAAGTCAATGTGGAAGCCAGATTTATTTAATAACCATATTGCTCAACAACTGCAGTGATTCACTTAATAAATATGGCACAAAAGGTCGTAACATGGGGCAAAGTTCTCGTAACAAATGTTTCACTTAGCAACAAAAATGTTGGGCTCAATTGTGGTTGTAAAGCCGAGGACTACCTGTGTGTTCTTTTTCCAGTCGCACTGAACTTACCCCACCGCTATTCCTTTCCTGGGCTTTTCCCCAGCAGCTACGCCATTTAAAGCAGAAGCACCAACATTGGCATCGGAAACCTCGCATATTCTCTCTTCAGAATTAGACAGGGGGTCTGAAGCGCAAGCCAAAGATCTCGGGGAGGCACGCCGACTGCTGGGCTTCGAGTTTCCTAGGCAACCTGAAAAAAAAACCAAGAAAGGTTTCTCATGATGCTTTTTCCAATCTTGAAAGAATGTACATCTAATACATAATACATATTTGGCACAAGCAAGTCGTACCTGGGAAAAGGCAGGATTTTTGTTTTCCATCCCTATTGGTTTCAGACACAAATTAAGTTTTAATTCTACCAGATCCATCAGCAACAACATGGAAAGCTATGTGCAGCATAAATGCAGATTAGTCCTCAGCTTACAACCCTAACTGAGCCCAAAATTTTCACTTCCAAACAAAGGCAATTGTTAATAGCAATAGCACTTAGACTTGTATATACCACTTCACGTTGCTCTACAGCCCTCTCTAAGCAGCTTACAGAATCAGCCTATTTCACCCAACAATCTGGGTCCTCCTTTTACCCACCTCGGAAGGACAGAAGGGTGAGTCAACCTTGAGCCAGTCAGGATCAAACTTCCTGGCTGTGGGCAGAGTTAGCCTGCAATACTGCATTCTAAGCACTGCGCTTCCAGAGAGGGAGGGGTGGGGGAGGAAAGAAGGAAGGAAGGAAGGAAGAAAGAGAACAATAACAATAGTACTTATATACCGCTTCAGAGTACTCTTACAGATCTCTCTAAGCAGTTTTTACAAAGTCAGCCTCTTCCCCCCAACAATCTGGGGTCCTCCTTTTACCCACCTCGGAAGGATGGAAGGCTGAGTCAACCTTGAGCCTGGTGAGATTCGATCTGCCAAGCTGCTGGCAGCCGGTGATCAGCAGAATTAGCCTGCATTACTGCACTCTAACCACTACGGCTCCGTGACCTTTGCCCCATTTTACGACCTTTTCTGCCCCAGTTCTTAAGCGAATCATTGCAGTTAAGTGAATCTTGCCGTCATTAAGCAAATCTGGTTTCTCCGGTTGATTTTGCTTGTCAGAAGGTCACGGAAGGTGATCACATGATCTTGGGATGCTGCAACCATCATAAATATGAATTAGGTTCCCAAGTCCCCTAATTTTGATCCTTCTACTAGGGGGATCCTGTGACGGTCGTAAGTGTGAAAAAGTCACTTTTTCAGTGCCATTAAAACTTCAAACAGTCACTAAACGAATGGTTGTAAGACAAGGACTATCTGTAATGGTGTATCGTTGGATGGGTGGGCAAAATCTGAATATTTTTTTTCCTGTATATGCACACACTGTAAACTAATCTTTGTCAATCTCTGAACCATACAGTCTTTTTGCTCACCATAGGTAATCCTCGACTTACACTAGTTTGCTTATGACCGTTTGAAGGTCACTGAAATAAATGACTTACGACTATTTTCCACACTTATAACCATTGCAGCATCCCCATGGTCATCTGATCAACATTCAGAAACTTGACAACCGACTCATATTTATGACCGTTGCAGTGTTCCCCCTGGGTCATGTGATCCCCTTTTGCGATGTTTTGACAAGCCAAGTCGACAGGGAATCCAGATTCACTTAACAACCGGGTGACTAAATCAACAACGGCAGTGATTCGTTTAATGAATGTGGCAAAATGAAAAGTGATAAAATGGGGCTTAACAAAATGTCTCATTTAGCAACAGAGATTTTGGGCTCAATTGTGATCGTAAGTTGAGGACTACCTGTGTTTGACAAAAAGCTGTTGGCTCTTCTCCAACTTTAAATAATTCTGTGGGCATTTCATCCTGCAGTCATAGGTGTTTTGCTTTATGTTCTATTGTAACTGCTCTAACAGCAACCACAGGAAAAAACCCATGTATAGAAGAGCAAGAATCTAATATAATATAGAGCTGGAAAAATGGGGAAAACTTTGGGAAATAAATTTGAAACTGACCATGTGGGCAGCATACAAAACTAGTACAAGATGTTTTATAGATGGCACCTCCTTCCTGCGAGGCTTGTGAAAATGTTCCCAAATATACCACCACCGTGTTGGAAGTGCAAAAAATCATATGGGACTTATTACTATATGTGGTGGACATGTGAGATGACGAAAAAATTCTGGACCAAAATTAAAAATAACGGGGGATCATATAGACTGGAAGCTGGAAGTATTTTTATTAGGTATAACCACAAAAAGGTATAGCAGAGAAATACTGTATCTAATCCTACATATTATAACTGCAGCTAGAATAATGTATGCCCAAAATTGGAAGAACAATATAGCACCAAAAGAAGAGGTGGTGATAAGAAAGATTTTAGAATGTGCCAAGATGGACAAATTGACGAAGGAAATACAAGGAAAGGAGGAATCAGAATACTATTTAATTTGGGGGAAATGATATAAATGGTTAGGGGACAGAAATAAGAAATAGGGAAATATTAGATAACGAAGTAGTAGAAAGTTAGGACATAGTGATAAGATAGGAGTCAGTAAAGATAAGTTAAGATAGAGTAATTAGAGTGAATTCAGCCTATGCCAGAACACACAATGTACCCAGGGAGGTACATATTAAATTTCTTAGAAAAAGCACAAGAGACGAAATTCTGGGTATACAAAGGGGGCTAGCCCTGACATACCATGATAGGGAAATAACTATCTTGAAGCAGATCCCCAAGAAAATTAGGGGAAAAAGGAAAAAATTATTCACAATTAGCAAATAAATTATACCAGAAGGGGGTGTGGTTTAGATGGTTGATGCCTGAAGGTATGTTGATATTCTGGGAGGAGACAAGAATTAGAATTAACACACCCATAGAGGCACAGGCCTTTATGGAAAAAAACAAAATACACCTAGAAAAAACAGAAGATCTTACAACGGATATACAGGACACGGGAGGGGCCGGAGCTCTGCCGGCGGGGGGAGAAGGGGCAATACCAAGAAAGCTCAGATCACAAAAATGAATAAGAAAATCTCGTTGATATAAACTGACCGAAAGTAATAATGGAATTAACATGTGGATTATATATTACTATGTATTAAATTGATTGAAAGTACCAATAGAATTAATATGCTGATTATATATGACTATGTATTAATGACTTATACTTAGATGTATACTATGAGTTTGGAGGGAGGGGGCGCCTACCACACTTTGCAACTGCCAAAATTTGTATACCTTTCCACTACCTTTTTCCTTGTAAATTTTAAAAAAACCAATAAAACTTTGTTTTTTTTAAAAAAAAGATAGAGTAATTAAATGATAGTAAGAATATAAAGCATAATATAGGTAAACGATATTTTGATATAAATAGCTAAGTATAAATAAATATAGAATAGTACATAAAAATGGATAATGAATAAGGGGACCATGAATGTAAGATAGAAATGTATAGGAGGGAAAACTCTAACTGTAAAGACACCGATATGTGTATGATATATGATGGAACTTCTAGTTCCTATGTTGTTTTAAGTCATGTGTTTGTTTTTGTTGATGTGTTTATGTATTTAAAATAAAAAATGTATTAAAAAAAAGAAGAGCAAGAATCTAAAACCAGCAGCAAAATAGCATTCAAATGCACACATATTCCACAAATATGTTTATACCTTCAGAGGAAAGCTGACAGTCTGGCTTCAAAAGAATATTTCCATCCCCACAATCCATTGCTCTTCGCAAAGAGAGGCTGCCTGCTGCTCCTGAGCGATTACCTTTAGTTGAACTGTTTTTCTTATTTGCGGCTACAGGATTAAAAAAAAAACCCTTCAGCTTTAAATACAAATAACATTTTAAAAAGAGAGACATAAGGTATATCTGGCTGAGACTTAAAAGAGAGATCACCCCTTATCGTTACCATTATTTTAGAACTTTTAAAACAAGCTATTTTGTCTCAACTCAAAGATGGGCATTTTCTTCCTTCATTGAGGCTCCCATGTATAATTGGGTGGTTTACAACCCCAGTATCTTCCGAATGCCTGGGAATTAACTCTCAAAATTCCTGAGCCAATGTGGCCATTGATGAGAATTCCAGCAGTTAAAGTATACATATCTGGAATTTATTAAGTTTGTGAAACTGTGTTATTGCTACATGTTACTATTTATTATCCATACCACGTGTACAAAATACACAGAATACAGGGAACAAACAAGACAAACCAGAAAAAATAATGCAGGAAGGTGAATACAATTTAATGTAACCTGGTAGCCAAAACCTAAACGGTATGTAAAGACTGAAGGGTATGCCTTATTGAAAGGAATAGGCCAGACTAAAGGATTAATAAGATCTATCTATCTATCTATCTATCTATCTATCTATCTATCTATCTATCTATCTATCTATCTATCTATCTATCATCTACCTACCTACCTACCTACCTACCTACCTACCTACCTACCTACCTACCTACCATCTCTTTCTCCCTCTATCTCTTGTCTGTCTGTCTATCGAAAAGAGCCACTATGGTGCAGTGGTTAGAGTGCAGTACTGCAGGCTACTTCTGCTTACTGCTGGCTGCTTGCAATTTGGCAGATCGAATCTCATCAGGCTCAAGGTTGATTCAACCTTCCATCCTTCTGAGGTCGGTAAAATGAGGACCCAGATTGTTGGGGGCAAGAGGCTGTAAAAACTGCTTAGAGAGGGCAGTAAAAATAATATGAAGCGGTATAGAAGTCTAAATGCTGTCGCTATCTTATATCTATCTATCATCAATCTATCAATCTATCAATCTATCAATCATCTATCTATCTATCTATCTATCTATCTATCTATCTATCTATCTATCTATCTATCTATCTATCTCTCAGCTATCTGTCTAGCTATCATCCATCCATCCCTTCATCTTCCTCACTGACTTTGCTTGGGTTGGCTGGGAAGGTTACAAAAGGTGATCACATGACTCCAGGACAATGCAACTATCATAAACGTATGCAAATTGCCAAGTACCCAAATTTTGACAGGTGACCATGGGGATGCTGCAACGGTCATAACCGTGGAAACCAGTCAATAACTCACTTTTTTTCAGTGCCATTGTAACATCGACTGGTCACTAAAGGAACGACCGTAAATGTCAATGTGAAAAGTGCAGCATTAAAGCAACGGCCGTCAGCAATCAATGCTTTGGCTAAAGCAGATTAATCTTCCCAGCATTCAGCCTCTGTCTGTTCTCAAAGTATATGGGATTGCAAAGTTTATGTTCATTTGAAATCAGCACTTTTTCAAGGCAGGCATAATCACGTCTGCACACAACAGGGTCGGTAAATGGCTCCCTTCTTACAGAAGAAGTGATGACGAAACCCCTTTCCACTTACAATTCCGAATATAGCAGCTAGAGAGGGATGATTTTGTCAGCAGCTCCCTCCCAAGTTCCTGCAGCTTGTTGTAGCCTTCTGTCCCACAAGCTGCCAAGGCTCCCTGGTCACCAGGGAAGACGTATGTGGCCTGCCCATCCGAGGAGCTGGTGTTGCTACTCCGAACCTCGGACAGCTGGTTCTTGACATCAGACATTTTACTCCGTACTTCAGCCATCTGACTCTTCAACCTCTTCAGCATTTTCAAGTCTGGTGGGACACGCCACATAGCCTGGTGCCTCCGGTGGTCTTTCTCTGTCAAAGAGCCAGGAGGGTTAACAGAGAGGAAACGGGAAGAATGGTCAAGCTCTCCAAAAATGTTTCAAGGGCACCTCACGGTAGCACCCATAGGGGATTACGGCCTTAGTGACGGTTTAATTTCCACAGAACTCTTGTCATTGCTAGTCCTAAACCTGGAGGAGATGGGAGGAAAGTCTCATTCATACAGAATCCCTTAACAGCAAGGTGGGTGGCATATGTCAGGTTTCTGAAAGATGCCCTAATTAATTCATGAGCCTCGAGCCAAGTTTCAAAAGAAATCCAGTCATTTATTAGGAACCCCATTTCCCAATACCCCACTGCAGTCAGATCTGATCTCATTTAAATTATGGCTGAACTTTGCCCACGTTTCTTCCCTCCCCTCAGTCTGTGTCATAAATCACATTCCCAACAAGGTGCATGCCTCACAAGCCTGCTGTAGTAATCTGAGATCCGACTCTAGCCGAAGGTTTGCGTGGAAAGCGCTCCCCCCACTTTCCTCACCATGGCAACTTATAACAGACATGCAAATGCTTTATGAGTGGATAGCATATACATGCAATTTAAAGAAATAAATAAAGGTTGGGCATTGGGCTAAAAACCTGATGCCCCAAAACACCAAGATTCATGTTGTTCAAGCAATAAACAATACCCGTCAAGGAACTATCAATTCAGACAAACAAGTTAAACAATAAACAACACCCTAATCAAGGAATCACCAAGAACTTTACCAACAACATGGATAAGGCAAGCAGAGAGCAAACCCCACTCCCTTTCAGCACTGATGATGTTACCTGCAGGTAATCCTCGACTTACCACCGCAACTGAGCCCAAAAGTTCTGTTGCTAAGTGAGACATTTGTTAAGTGAGTGTTGCCCCATTTTACGACCTTTCTTGCCACAGTTGTTAATTGAAGCTCTGAAGTTGTTAAGTTAGTGACACGGTTGTTAAGTGAATCCCGCTTCCCCATTGATTTTGCTTGCCAGATGGTCACAAACAGGGATTGTGTCACCCAGAGATGCTGTGACCGTCATAAATGAGTTAGTTGCCAAGCATCAGAATTCTGATCACGTGACCCTGGGGAACGCGGTAACGGTCGTAAGTGTGAAACATGGTCCTAAGTCACTTTTTTTCAGTGCCGTTGTCACTTGGAAGGGTCACTAAATGAACTGTTGTAAGTCGAGGACCACCTGCATTTGGGTAATGAAACATCTGCAAGGAAATAGCCAAGCTCAGAGAGCACCAAGGACCCCATAAAACTTATTCTACCACTGGTAAAACAATAGTTGCAATTCAATGAGATCTCAAATTGTTGGAGAGTAACTGTTGCCCAATGCCCTGTACTGCAGAGGCAGAGCTACGTCTAAGTACTGGTACTAAGTACATAATTTCTTTTAGCAATGTATTGCTAACCAAAGCCTTATACCAGGCCTAGTTGAGACTTCATTCTTTTGATTGCTCATCCATAATGTTTAATGGATTAAATTTACTAGGGTATATTTAGTATCAAATTAAAATTGTATTTAGTATCAAATTAGAACTGCAGAAAAAACAATTGCTACCAATCTGCCTTCCATAGAGGACCTGTACACTGCATGAGTCAAAAAGAGGGTTGAAAATATCTAGAGACCCCTGGCATCCTGGACATAAATTGTTTCAACTTCTACCATCAAAATGGTGCTATAGGGCATTGCACACCAGAACAACTAGACACAAGGACAGTTTTCCTCCCATGCCATCACTCTGCTAAACAACTAATTCCCACACCACTGTCAAACTATTACTAAGACTGTATTACTCTTATTCTTCTCACCCTTCCCATTACCTATCTCCTCCTACTTATGACTATAAACTTGTTGCTTGTATCTTTACAATACAATAGTAGAGTTGGAAGGGACCTTGGAGGTCTTCTAGTCCAACCCCCTGCCTAGGCAGGAAACCGTATACCGTTTCAGACAAATAGCTATCCAACATTTCCTTAAAGACTTCCAATGTTGGGGCATTCACAACTTCTGGAGGCAAGCTGTTCCACTGATTAATTGTTCTCACTGTCAGGAAATTTCTCCTCAGTTCTAAGTTGCTTCTCTCCTTGATTAGTTTCCACCCATTGCTTCTTGTTCTACCCTCAGGTGCTTTGGAGAATAGTTTGACTCCCTCTTCTTTGTGGCAACCCCTGAGATATTGGAAGACTGCTATCATGTCTCCCCTGGTCCTTCTTTCTATTAAACTAAACATACCCAGTTCCTGCAACCGTTCTTCATATGTTTTAGTCTCCAGTCCCCTAATCCTCTTTGTTGCTCTTCTCTGCACTCTTTCTAGAGTCTCCACATCTTTTTTACATCGTGGCGACCAGAACTGAATGCAGTATTCCAAGTGTGGCCTTACCAAGGCATTATAAAGTGGTATTAACCCTTCACGTGATCTTGATTCTCTCCCTCTGTTGATGCAGCCTAGAACTGTGTTGGCTTTTTTTGGCAGCTGCTGCACACGGCTGGCTCCTATTTAAATGGTTGTCCACTAGGACTCCAAGATCCCTCTCACAGTTACTATTATTGAGGAAGGTACCACCTATACTGTACCTGTGCATTCCGTTTTTGTTGCCTAAATGTAGAACCTTACTCTTTTCACCACTGAATTTCATTTTATTAGATAGTGCCCAATGTTCA
Organism: Natrix natrix natrix; assembly: GCA_029891615.1. Lineage (NCBI taxonomy): Eukaryota > Metazoa > Chordata > Lepidosauria > Squamata > Natricidae > Natrix > Natrix natrix. The sequence goes on along the minus strand of JAKRSK010010635.1, from coordinate 2,748,880 downwards.
AGTTTGTCAAGATCCTTCTGTATTTACCTTCTGTATTTACGATTTATATTGTTTTATTTAGTTTCCTAGTGGGATTTGATAGCTTAGTTCAGCGATGGCGAACCTTTTTTGGCTCGCGTGCCATAAGTGGGGGGAGTGCAGGGGGGTCATGTGTGGGTGTGCCGCACCCATAGTGCAATGTGCGACCCCCCCCCGTGTGCATGCACGCACTACAGCTGCGACCCCCCATTTTTTGCATGCTTTTTTCACCCTCCCCAGGCTCCAGAGGCTTTATAGGAGCCTGGGGAGGGCAAAAACAGCCTCCCCCGCCTCCCCTGGAAGCCCTCCGGAGGCTTCAGGGACCTTCAGGAGGCTTCCCTGAAGCCTCCGGAGCGCTCAAAACGACCCTCCGAGCAAACCGGTTTCCCTGAAGCCTCCGGAGCAGTCAAAACAAACCTCCAAGCAAACCGGAAGTCCATTCCAGTTTTTTGCGCTCTGGAGGCTTCAGGGAAGCTCATGAAGCCTCCGGAGGGCATCCGGGAGGGGGGGGGGAGAGGCTCTTTTCACCCTCCCCAGGCTCCTATAAAGCCTCTGGAGCCTGGGGAGGGCGAAAAATGGCTTTAAAAGGGGGTGAACTCAACTGGCCAGCGCACGCATGCGCGTTGGCCAGCTGACAGGGCAGCACCTCGTGTGCCCTGACAAATGGCATAGGTTCGCCATCACTGGCTTAGTTAGTATCCTATGACTATCCCTAAGTGTTCTATCTTATGATTCTTGATGAATATATTTTTATGTACATCGACAAAGACAAATTCCTTGTGTGTCCAAATCACACTTGACCAATAAAGAATTCCATTCTATTCTAAATGAAGCAATATCAAAATACTTTGCAAATGATCAGTTAGGAAAAGGATGATGGAGGGCTTTAGGAATGTAAGGACATGCAGACTGCCGTTCCACTAACTGCTGTGACTTTGGGAGGCTCCCAAGTGAAAAAAAAGCTAATTTATAGCAAAAAAATACTCCCCTAAAAGAAAATCAAATTTGAAATGGCTCACTAGAGATTGTAACGTTGGACTGTAATATGCAACTACCTTGCAGTATCCAAATGGCGTGTAGCCCCATTATCTGAGATATTATTTCACCGCAATAGCATTTCGGTAATGGATCAAAACTAAATGGGTTTTTCTACCAAACATAAAGGCGTCTCTCTGGGGGACAAATCTGCAATAAATTGCATAAAAGTAGCATAACCAGGGTGTTAGCTTTAGCTAATTTTTCCCTGCTTCCTGTTAGGGACAGACCTGTATTAAAGAAATAAAAATGTTAAGGGAAAAGGTCAGGCAGCCGAGTCTTCTCTATGTGAAATGACAAGTAGTTTACTGTGGAAGATTCTGAAAATATCACAGGGAAAGAAAAGATCTATTCAACTGTTTAAAGAGTCCTATTTCTGGCTCTTTCTCCTCTCTTTTCCTCCACCCCCCTCCTATTTCTGGCATGGATAAAACTAGAAACAAAGGCCTGATGGAGTTGCAGGAGCAGAGAGTTTTTAGGGGCTGGGAGCTGCGTATAGTGTTACACCAAGAGAGCCAATAAATGTAGTTTGCTACAAGATGGGTGGCAAATAAATTCACTAAATAAATAAATAAATATAAAATAAGGATGGGGAAAGAGGTTAAAACAAAGAAGGCAGAGAGTCTGTACGTAATACATTAAATGTCTAATTAAACTGTAAGTACTTCCACAAGACACAGAAAAAGAAAACCAAAGGAGGCAGGGTAGCATGTAGTATTATTTATATACTCACCACTATCTAATGTTCAATTTTTAAAAAAAGGAAGGTAGCTATGAAAAACTACCTGCTTGTATTTAAAAAAGAGAGGTCAAAGAACACAAGGCAGATCCAGAAGATAGAGATACAACATCAAAGATACCCTACAACGGGGGAGGAGGGAGGAAGGAAGGAAGGAAGGGTGAAGAAGGTGAAATAAAAGGTGAAGGAGGAAAAGAAGTGATGTGGGTCCCTGCCCTTTCCTAAGAACAAGAAGCAACAACCTTTTAAGGTTGCGGCCCCCAACCTGTGGGCTGCGACCCACTAATGGCCTATTTGGCATCGGCACTTGCAGCCCCACACGCACGAGCGGTGGGGGCCCTCACATGCCGCTCACACAAATGAAGAAGTATGTTTTATGCCTGTAGCATAAAACCACCCCCTCTTCCCCAGCCCCCCTCTCCCCAGAGCTGGACCAACCGGGAATGGTTGAGGAAGGCTGTTTTAAGGCACAATTTATGTCTCAATCAAGTTAATTAAAATCGAAAGTAAAAACTTTGCTAAACTAAAAGAATGTACAGGATCCCTATGGTGGTATTGCCAAGTGAGAAACGATGGGTCTAATTTTTAGTCTCACCCTAGAAAGTCTCCCTACTCACCTCTGTTCTGCAAAAGTGAGGCAGGTGGGCGTGGCTGTAGACCCCACAGGTTTTCCATCCCATTCCTGTCTTTCAGGTCCAGCAAATGTATTAATATCAAGGGATCTATATCAAGCAAGCTGCTACTGGCAGAAGTGAGGGCACTTCCTCGCCTTGACAAATGGCTGGCTGTTGTGCGGTATGCATGGCTCCCACCTAGAAGAGGAAGAGGAGGAGGAAGAGGAGGAGGAGGAGTAGAAAGAGGAAAAAGCGAGATGAGTAGTAGTTTGCAATGATTTTAGACACTCAGTAGTTCTTAGATGTCAGCTAAATTTGGATAATCTTATTAGCATTGCCAATAACAGTGAAATGAACTGTAAACACTAGCAAACCTGCAACTAAAACAGACCCATAGAGAAATAAGAAAATTACTTAGGGTATTTTGTGGAGAAACATGAGATTTTTTTTCTCACAAAATAGCCTAGCGCCGTAGTTGCACAGTGGTTAGAATGCAGTACTGCAGGCACCTTCTGCTGATCATTGGCTTCCAGCAGATTGAATCTCACCAGGCTCAAGGTTGACTTAGCCTTCCATCCTTCCGAGGTGGGTAAAACGAGGACCCAGATTGTTAGGGGGGCAATATGCTGACTCTATAAACCACTTAGAGAGGGCTGTAATGGATTGTGAAGTGGTATATACAATAATACAATAGCAGAGTTGGAAGGGACCTTGGAGGTCTTCTAATCCAACCCCCTGCCTAGGCAGGAAACCCTATACCATTTCAGACAAATGGCTATCCAACATCTTCTTAAAGACTTCCAGTGTTGGAGCATTCACAACTTCTGGAGGCAACTTCTGTTCCACTGATTAATTGTTCTTTCAGGAAGTTTCTCCTCAGTTCTAAGTTGCTTCTCTCCTTGATTAGTTTCCACCCATTGCTTCTTGTTCTACCCTCAGGTGCCTTGGAGAATAGTTTACTCCCTCTTCTTTGTGGCAACCCGAGATATTGGAACACTGCTATCATGTTTCCCCTAGTCCTTCTTTCTATTAAACTACCCAGTTCCTGCAACCGTTCTTCATATGTTTTAGCCTCCAGTCCTCTAATCCTCTTTGTTGCTCTTCTCTGCACTCTTTCTAGAGTCTCCACATCTTTTCTACATCGTTGCCACCAAAACTGAATGCAGTATTCCAAGTGTGGCCTTACCAAGGCCTTGTAAAGTGGTATTAACACTTCCCGTGATCTTGATTCTTTCCCTCTGTTAATGCAGCCTAGAACTGTGTTGGCTTTTTTGGCAGCTGCTGCACACGGCTGGCTCCTATTTAAATGGTTGTCCACTAGGACTCCAAGATCCCTCTCACAGTTGCTACTGTTGAGCAAGGTACCACCTATACTGTACCTGTGCGTTTCACTTTCCTTGCCTAAATGTAGAACCTGACTTTTTTCACCCTTGAATTTCATTTTATTAGATAGTGCCCAATGTTCAAGTCTGCCAAGATCCTTCTGTATCTTTAGCCTGTCTTCTGAAGTGTTGGCTATTCCTGCCAGCTTGGTGTCATCTGCAAATTTGATGAGTTCCCCATTATATACAAATATATAATGCTATATATACGCTATATACCATATAGTGGTATATACAGATCTAAGTACTACTGCTATTGCTAACATGGTCTCAAAATCTTGTACTTGCGAAGACAGAAATGCAGGATAGAATATTAGTTTCTTTATACATTTAGAAACGTAAGAAGAGGAAGCAGAATCTATATACCCAACAATTACAAAACATGAAGACTGGTTAATCTGATTTTCTAGCAATCTAAAACAGAGGTGCTAGTTATGGATAGATCAACAAATGATGCTAAATACGGGTGGGATATGTGCCATCACAAGAATGAAAAGACAAGAACCCTTTCCCTGTTGACGGACGATCCATTTAAACATCTTTAAAAATAAAGATATAAAGAAATCTGTATCAATCAGTGAATAGCTGAAGTTTTTAAGAAGAGACTGGACAACCATTTGTCTGAAATGATATAGGGTTTTCCTGCCTGAGTAAGGGGTTGGACTAGAAGACCTCCGTGGTCCCTTCCAAGTCTGTTATTCTGTTATTAAATAATGTTAAAAATGGAACTGCAGATACAGTATGAAGGAATGAGGAAGATCCAGGAACAAAGTTAAAAATCCAGAAGCCAATACAAAATCAACCATCGCCTAACAACTATTAAAAAACACTTAAAGCAATAAAAGTATTGTTTACATTATTAAACTATATTTAAATTGTTAGTTAGGAGGTATCTTGTCTCCCTTATTATGAGCTCGCTTTAAAAAGGAAGAAGAAAAGTTGGGTAGTATTACCCCTGTTGATAAGTAGCCTAGAATTAATTTTATAATGGATTAATTTAACTGGGAAGTCAAATTCCCATTTTAAAGCTCCCTAAAAACAAGATTTAGAACAAGAAAGGAACAGAATGGGAGATCCTTTCACATGAGTGGGCTACAGAGACTATTAACTGAGGATTTCACCAACATCAAACATTTAAAAACCTAAATAATGCATTCAATCACTTTGCTCGGAGACTTCATGTCTCCATTTCTGCTGTTGTAAAGGGAGGTGGTATTAATCAGCTAAATACCAATTAATTTTCTCAGCTCACAAGAAATTCTGTCAGAGGTATAATTTGCCTGCCATATGCCAGTGATTGTTATCTAAGTCACAAAAGGATTTTGACAGTTATAAACGGAACTATAATATGAAATTACGGATGCTATTCTCTGCTGCCCATTCTATGTGTATACCTGGAAAATCTGTCCTATATACCCGTATTTGCAGCATAATTTTACCAGCCTTGCAGTGCTTTTTTAAAAACAACCCTTTTCCGATTGTTAAAAAAAATCTCATCAAGTACAGATAGTCCTCGACTTAACAACAGCTTGTTTAGAGACTGTTTGAAGTTACGACGTCACTGAAAAAAAGTGACATGACCATTTTTTCACATCACACCGATGATTGTTGCAGCATCTTAGTGGTCATGTGACTTACATTCGGATGCTTGACAACTGACTCACATTTATGGCGGTGGAGAAGTCCCAGGGTCATCTTTTGTGACTTTCTGACAAGCAAAGTCAGTTGGGGAAGCTGAATTCACTTAACAACCGTGTTACTGACTTAACTACTGCAGTGATTCGCTTAACAAATGTGGCAAGAAAAGTCGTAAAATAGGACAAAACTCACTTAACAAATTTCTCACTTAGCAACATAAATTTTGGGCTCAATTCTGGTTGGAAGTTCAGGACTGCCTGTATAAAGAATAGGTTTCTGAATTACATTCAAATCAACAATCGAAGAGATAGATTTATTGAAATTCTTCTCCATCTACTGCCTAAAAAAACCTCTTATTTAAATTCTTCTCTACCTACTACTTAAACTATCTCCTCCCGCAGTAAGAGGATGTACATCAGAAGAACATCAGAAGTTTTAAATGAAGGCATTAAAGCTTCTTAGGTTATAAAGGCAGGAAGGCCCAAGGACAATCTTTTTCTTGAAATAAGGCAAACCTCTCAAAAACTTAAGTTTCTCTGATAGCCTTTCCCAAAACATAATCTCACAGCTAGTATTATACCGACATGCTTTTTTTTTAAAAAAAAAAATCCCAGCTGCAAGCCTCCATTGAATTTGAGTTAATGGGATGACTGCCCTACATTAAATAATCTCTACATATGATGTGTGATGCAGCAGTTCCAAAAATAGAAAATCCTACAGAATCCCCAACTCCACGTGGCTTCTGATGAGGGCAAAGGAGGAAGGGATGCTTTATACAGAGATGCCGTTATAAAAAGGATTTTCTCTACGTATACCTGAAGCCCCTGCTGGGGCAGATGTGGCTTCTTCTACAAGGTCTCCTTCCTCCAACTCCATGTTGTGAGTGTATTCCACATCGTTCTCTCCAGACCTTGAGGGCAAAGTAAAATCACAAAGTTCTTGCTAAGTTTCAGGTTTGAGAAAAAGTCCGTTCTATTAAATAGGGCTTGAAGAATTCTGAATTCCACTGAAATTACAATTTCACTGTAATGGGGTAAAATGCTGAGCTCACCTGCACCTAGGAGCAGCTGCAACACAAAGTAGAAACAGTGACCTCTGGTAATAGAATCAACTGTACCATTTCAGAGGGGAAATGAGTAAAGAACCCAGAGATGTTTATCTATCCCTTATTTAGGAGGTCTCTTCCATCCATTAAATTCTATGTACCATATTTTTCAGAGTATAAGACGCACCTTTTTTTTCCTCACAAAAGAGGCTGAAAATCTGGGTGCGTCATATACATCGAATACAGCATTTTTTTGCCTCCTGAAGCCCTGCCCCCTTCACCAAAATGGCCGTGCATACCCCTATGGAGGCTTTCAGACAGATCCTGGGGGCTGGGAAGGGCAGAAATGAGCAAAAAATGGACCGTTTTTGGCCCGCCCCAGCCCCCAGCAGCACTCTATAAGCCTCCATAAGGCTATGCATGCAATTTTTGACAAACAACGGGCCCGTTTTCGTGCAAACTTTTTTTTTCCCCTTTCGGAAAGCTCTTTAGTTAGAGTGATTGATGAGAATTACCACTGATCAAGTGCTGTCCCAGCAGAAACAAAGTCTTAGGTGCTGCAGGTTGTCAGCTATTTCCTTCTCCAGCACATGGATAAATACACCTGGAAACATCTACCTACCTACCTACCTACCTACTCTTGCTCTCTCCCTACCTACCTACTGTATCTCTCTCTCTCTCTATCCCTCTACCTACCTACCTACCCACTCTCTCTCCCTACCTACTGTATTTCTTTCTCTATCTCCCTCTACCTACCTACCTACCCACTCTCGCTCTCTCATCTACCTACTGTATTTCTCTCTCTCTCTCTCTCTCTCTCTCTCTCTCTCTCTCTCTCTCTATCCCTCTACCTACCTACCCACTCTCTCTCTCCCTACCTACCTTCTGTATTTCTCTCTCTCTCTCTCTCTCTCTCTCTCTCTCTCTCTCTCTCTCTCTCTCTCTCCCTTTATCTACCTGCCTAACTACTCTCTCTCCCTACCTACCTACTGTATTTCTCTCTCTTTCTCTCCCTCTCTATCCCTCTATCTACCTACCTACCATTTTTAAAATTTGCCTCTTCAAAACCTTGGTGCGTTTTATACTCCGGTGCTTCTTATACTCTGAAAAATACGGTATTTATTTATAAAAGATCTCTGGTCTTCCAATCTGATTGCCAGGTTTACAATTAAAGGGTTTCCCAAAGCAGCTTAAATATATGGATTAGTTGCAGTCCAATCCTACGCACAGGAAGTCTCACCAAGTTGAGTGGATGTGGGGAAAAAAAAGTCTCGGCTTTAGGCTTATATGAACGTTAAGCCTTCCTGGTGACATTTTTGGAACATCGCTGAAGGGTTGGGGATTTTTACTCAGAGACGTGAAAGGGGATTTACATGCCAACGGACGCAGGGAAAGGAAATCCCTGCCGTGACTTACATGGTCTCTTCGTCTATGTCATTTTCCTCCGTGTTGCTGGTGGCCGTCGAGCTCACGGAGGAGCTGCTGCCATCCAAATGGTTCGCCTCCTCTTGCCCAACAAAATCGACATCCAGATCGCCGTCGGAGAGTTCGTGCTGCAATTAGAGCAGATCAGGGGTTGGTTGCTGTCAGCATTACTGCCGGTTCGGCGCGCAAACAAATGCGCACCTAAAAAGATCTGTGCATGCACACAATGTTAGAAAAGGGGGGGGGGGGAATACATTTTTGCAATGAAAATTGTTCTGTGCGTGTGCAGGACCAAAAATCAAGATGGTGCTGCCACTGATAGAACCGGTTCAGGGGGCATGGCAAGGCCACGTTACTACCTACTCGGCCGAACTGGGCCGAACCAGTAGGAACCCACCTCTGGAGCAGATGTGGAAACAAAACACTTACTTTGAGTAAGGGCTGCAAGAAGGCAGCAATTCTCACACAAACAGCTAATTAAAAAGAAAAAACGCGACTCTGAAAAATTCAGGAACACAGAAGCTTATATATGTACTTTTCAAATCCTCTGTTTATAAAACCAAAGAGATGAATTACAGGTAGTCCTTACAAAAGTTCATTTAGTGACGGTTTAAAGTTACAACAGCACTGAAAAAAAGTGATTATGACTGTTTTTCACACTTACAACCGTTGCAGCATCTCCATGACCATGTCATCAAAATTCAGATGCTTGGCAACTGAATTTTTGCCATAGTTCTGATGGTTGCCATGTCCTGGGGTCATGTGACCATCTTTTATGTCCTTTTGACAAGCAAAGTCAATGTGGAAGCCAGATTCACTTAATAACCGTGTCATTAATTTAACAACTGCAGTAATTCATTAAACTGTGGCAAAAAAGGTAATAAAATGGGGCAAAATTCACTTAACAAATGTCTCATTTAGCAACAGAAATGTTGGGCTCAATTGTGGTCATAAGTCAAGGACTACCTGTATTTTTCTTACTGGCATGAGACATCATGGGGAAGGAAGAAAAAGCAATGAAATGTAGCATTACTGATTCTATTTTCACATCGCAAGTAATCTTTAATAACCTCAGGTAGTCCTCAAGTTACGATCACGATCAGGACCGAACTGTCCATTGCTAAGCAAGGTGACTGCGAAGTAGCCGTGCTCAATTTTATGACTTTTTCCCCCCACGGTTGTTAAGTAAATCACTGCAAAGGTGAAGCAAATCCAGCTTCCTCTATTGACTCTGCTGATCAGAGTTGCAAACGGTGGTCATGTGACCTTAGAACACGGCAACTGTCATACATGCCAGTTGCCAAGCCCCCACATTTTGATCACGTGACCAACAGAGATACTGTGATGGACACAACAACGGTCTTGCTTAGCAACAGAAATGTTGGGCTCAAAGGTGGACGACCTGTGCTTTCCATTCACTGAGCAGAAGAGCCACAGGTGCTGTTGATTAGGCAGTAAATTCACTGGAGCAGGGGGCAAGAATACAGGTAGTCCTCGAGTTACGAATACAGTGGAGCTTGCCCATTCCACTTGCAACCCGAGGATTCGTGGGAGTGAATCTTATACCGTGAACGGGGAGCACTCCTTCTTTTTGCCCACACATTCCCTAATCGTTAGACCCACATGAGGTGTTTCTGGGTGGGAAGGCCATGGGGGGTGCCTAGGGATACAACAGGACACCTGCTTAAGACCACCCAAGGTCTCCTCAACCCACTGAAATACTTCATGCTCCCCACAACTGCTTTCCCCCCTCCCAACCTGTCGCACTGGGTCACTTATCATGGGAAGATCCAGCAAACTGTCTCTTCTCCAGCCTTTCGGCCGCACACTCCCCTCCAATGCTCCCTTTGGGCCTCCACAGGCCTCGCCCGCCACTTTGCAGGCCGAAACGGAGCTCCCTTTCGACCAGCAAAGTGCAGGCCGAATGTTGCAGCTCCTCTGTGGTTGTTCGTAAGGGCAAACAACTGCCGTGGTGCAGCAAGATTTGTCGTTTCAGGACTTGTTCGTAAACACTAGGGGGCGCTTGTCGCGTAACTTCGAATGTTCACTCAGGGAACACTCACAACCCGGGGATTACCTGTACTTACATTAAAGTCTTCATATTGTACTTTTTCCTCCTCTTCTTGTTTTGTGTTTCTGGGAGGTGCTGTACCGGCCACAGCCTCAAGAAGCACTTCTGAGTTTGGTCCTGATTTCTTCGGTCTCGTTTCTGGGCCATCATCGCTCTGTGGGCTGAGGTGAGTATCTGGAGGGGAGACGCCGTGGGATTTCTGGGTCCGGGAAAGCTCGATCGCAAGCCTCTTCATTTTTTTTTAAACAAGTAAGCAAAAAAAGAGGGAAGAAAAAACAAAGACGAAACTTAGAAGTTGTGTTGATGGGCTTTCTGAAAGGAGCGAGAGCAGGATCCGACCCAAACTAACATGTTCTAATTTGGGAGCATCCCTGGTACAAGAATCCTCTGTAAAGATGATACCGAATCAAGTGTTTTTCTAAAAGTTTTGAAATGATTAACAATTTAAAAGTAGTTAAAAGGGATGATTTAATAAAGGGAAACTACGAAGGAGTAAAAAACAACATGTTGGGAAATCAAAAGGGGGGGGGAGAAATTCTGAACTCTGAGGAAGATGGGCGGTTAAGAAATAAAAAATATTAATAAACATAGTTAAGTAAAAAGTGTCTCGGTAGCATATACATGAAAAGTGGCTGAATTAGATACAGAGTTTAGGTACAAAAAATGATTTAGGTAATTATGACATTGTCTTAAGAATATGGATCATGCATTAATCTCAGTAAAATTACCTTAAAAGGTGTACGCAAAAACACATGTCTGCATTTGAAAGATTAAATAATCTTATGTCATTTGTTCATAACTAACTATCCAAACATCAAAATAGCAAGAAAGGGTAGAGGAGTGAGTGGGAAAATCTCCCAGAGGCCTGAAATGAGGATCTGAGCAATCCTTGGGAGATTTCTTCGTGCCCCCCAAAAGAGGCAAAAGTAACGCCATCTTGTTAAGCACATGAAATGACAATGGAGCAACAATCCCTCCAAACTAACCAAGTCACCAAACTACAACATAAAGCCCTAAAGTGAGTGGCCTGGAATGCAAAACACTGGACTCTTCCAGCTCTCTCTTCTCTGAAGATTCCTTGGTGTTCTCTGACCTAGGTTGTTTTCTTGCAGACGTTTCAGTACCAAAAGTAGATAACTTAATCAGTGTCTAGCACTGTTGATGTTGCCAAGTTGGGTAATGAAATGTTTGCAAGAAAACAACGAAGCTCAGACAGCACTCAGTTCAACCCTGAGCTACACTTATTCCCCTTTATCTGACTTTTCTACTGCAGAAGAAACTAAGTCAGTGATGGCTAACCTTTTCTGGACCGAGTGCCCAAAGCGCTTGCGTGCAACAATGCACATGCTCGCCCGAATCCCCAAAATGCAATGCGTTCCCCTTGCATGTGCCCCACTCCCTCCGCATGCATGCACATACCACGCCCCTGCATATGTATGCATCACTACATGCCCCCACGCCTGTGTGCGAGCCCTTCCCGCACAAGCCCCGCCCCAGTGCATGCGCAACAGAGACCCAAAAAACCACTGCCCAGCAGGAAGCATATGTGCTGAAGATGAACTGGGGGGGATGGCTCACGTGCCATCAGAGGGCGCTGCATGCCACCTCTGGCATGCGTGCCATAGGTTCACCATCACCGGACTAGGTAACAGAAATGGATGACACGAATCCTTTCTTCCACCTGGTCTCCACAATACACAACAGATTGGCACTGTCACTCAGATTCAGCTTCTGGATGAGTGAGATTTAACAGAATGATAAGAGTTGGAAGGGATCTTGGAACACTTCTAGTCCAACCCTCTGCTCAAGCAGGGAACTCTGTACCATTTCAGACAAGTGGCTGTACCATTTCTTCACGAAAACCTCCAGAGCTCCCACAACGTCTGGAGGGAAGCCATTCCAGTGATTAATTGGTCTCAAAGTCCTAATTCTAATTTTTCTGTGCAATTCCTGTTCTAATTTTTCCAACAGATGACCCATTAAAAATAGAGTATTTACACTGGAAGATCTACTGGCTATCATCAGAATTTCCATGACATGTATTCAATGAGGCATGTATAGGGTTTGAGATTTGAAGTTTAAAAAGTGTGTCAGGGAATTTGTGGTGTTGGTGATAATACTAAACAAGATTAAGTCAGGTTTTTTAATACAGGTAATTCTCAATGTATGACCACAATTGGCACCAAAATTTCCACTGCTGAACACATGCGCATCCATTTTTATGACCATTTTTTTGCCACAATTGTTAAGTGAATCACTGCAGTTAACTGACGCACATGGTCGTTAAGCAAATCTTGGTTCCCCCATTGACTTTGCTTGTCAGGAACCCAGGGAAGGATGCAAGTAGCAAGAGCACTTAGACTTATGCACCGCTTCATAGTGCAATGGAGATCACATGACCCCAGAAGGCGGCAACAGTCAATTGCAGGTTGCTAAGCACTTGGATTTTGATCATGTGACTGGTGTAGGAATGCTGCCATGGTCTTAAACGTGAGGACCAGCCGTAAGTCTATTTTTTTAGTGCCATTATAATTTCGAAAGGTCACTAAACTAGTGGTTGTAAGTCAAGGACTCTCTGAATATCTTAACTTGAACCTTGTTACACATACTTCCAGCTTGAATTAGAAAAAAAAGGAACGCATATCAGTTATTACAATCTTGGAAAGGCAGTACAACATAGGAGGCTGTGTTAGTATTTTAATGCTTTAATCTAATTTCATGGTTTTAATATGATTTACATGTTGTTTTACCTTTGGATTGGAAGCTGTCCAGAGCTGGTTAGAAGAAGGACGGCTATATAAATGTTTCAAATAAATAAATACCTACAGTATGTTCTGCATGAAGTAGTACTGCTTACCTCTTTCAGATTATTTATTTGCTGGACGTAGCTTGTTTGAGCAGCTTCCAGCTGAGAAATGTACCAGTACTGATCCCGACATTTCTGGAAGAACGTAGGTGAACGCACCTGGAACCTTTAGAAGAAACAGCACGTCAAAAGGTCCGCTAAGCTTACCCCCAAAAATGGAAGTCATTTCAGCATTTGGATTCTCTCCAACTTCCTCCAGTACGTGTGTTTCCATAGTCCAAACAGGACGGCTTTATTAGGAGAAGCAGGGTTGTGTTATCCAACACTATCCCATTTACTCCAAGGGATTAGGGCTTTAAACTGCATTCCGTTAATTAAACTGGCTAAGGCTAAAATGTCACCTTTTGTTTATTGATGTTTGTTTACTTGGCTTCTAAAACAGGACTGGGAAAACTGTGTTTCCTTTTAACACTAAGTACTAGCTGTTATTCGTTAAGGTGCAATAATCCCAATAAGGAACCTGCTAGGAGATTTAAGCAATTATCTAATTTTGCTTAGGGTCCACCAATTAAAAGACGCAATTAGTCATTTGCATTTAACATTTATATGTAATTCTTTAAAAAAATCAGATTTTCCCAGGGCGACTTACAACAAACTAAAAATGCCCAAAGTTCTAAAATGATCAAACTATACATTGAAACATTATAATTAAAATGTGCAACATAGAAACAATAAAAGGAGCAATAAAAGGTTAAAATGTATCTGGCACAGAAAAGATAATCAAGTCTGCAGGATCCAACCTGAATCAGTCACCAGGACCATAAGTTTTTTCTTCCGAGTTTTCGGATTCATGCTAGAGCCCATCTTCAGGGAATTTCTCTCTAGCCTGGAAGACAAAACCTCCGGTCCCGGTAACTGACCCAGATTGGATCCTGCAACATTATCCCGGGACAGATATAAAGTCTGCCTCAAATATCCCCACTAAAGACAATATTCCAGAGAAGAAGGGCTACCAATGAAAAGATTCCCTCTTCTTATTTTTGAACCCTACACAATGTATTTTCACAAGAAAAACATTTAAGACCAAAAGCCACTAATGTAGCATAAAAAGATTTACCATTCCTATTGCCATGAAGACCAACTATGATGCCCTTTCATACACTTTCTTACCGTAATATGACCGTGTCATTTTGTCTGTTCAAATAGCCTTCATTGGCAAGCAAATCCAGTCGGAAAAACCTGTTGTAACCCCAGCATTCCCCAACTTCAAAATCAGATGCAAATTCTCTAATGATGTTCTTTGCAGGATCATTAGTGGATTGATGGACCATCTCAACACGATATTCATATCTGGAAGGAAGGAAGGGTTCAGTATTTCATTATTCCTACATTGCATCTGTGCATTCCCATATTTTCTGCAGGTAATTTTCAGATCAACTTGGGTGTATATAATAAGATGCAGTGAGGAAAATAAGAACTGCAGAGATTGATTTAACACATATGGCAAGGAAAGTCATAAAATGGGGCTCATTTAAGAAATTCCTCACTTAACCACACAGATTTTGGGCTCAATTGTGGTTATAAGCTGAAGGCTACCTGTACAGAACTAGTGTAAAGTTTAGTATGCAAAACCCATATTTTCCAAAATTTTAGGTACACATTAACAATTGATGGAGATCTTCTCGACCAAAAGAATGCAGTGAATAAAAGTCAACAGTTCTGTTTTCACTGGGTTACCTTAGACTTATAAAATAGCCCAACGTCTTACATTATCTGGAAGATTTACAAGATATTAGTATACCTTATGTTCTCAAGGATGCATGTTTCAAATCTGTATTTTTGTGGAGCGTATAAAATATATACAAAATCTTTCATTAGAAAAATACATTAAATACATTAAAAGGTACTACTGTGGTGCAAAGCAGAGAAAGAAAGAAAGAAAGAAAGAAAAAAAGAAAGAAAGAAAGAAAGAAAGAAAGAAAGAAAGAAAGAAAGAAAGAAAGAAAGAAAGAAAGAAAGAAAGAAAGACAGACAGACAGACAGACAGACAGACAGACAGACAGACAGACATGTAGGTTCTGGCCATCCCACGCAAGATTGTGCACTGCAGATGGTGTGGTAGCTTGGTATTAAAATGCCACCAAATGGTTTAGAATGAGAGGAGACAAATAAGTACATAACCAACTTGGAAACTTATCTGGAAGATCTAAAGCAGTGTTTTTCAACCTTGGCAACTTGAAGATGTCTGGACTTCAACTCCCAGAATTCCCTAGCCAGCATTCGCTGGCTGGGGAATTCTGGGAGTTGAAGTCCAGACATCTTCAAGTTGCCAAGGTTGAAAAACACTGATCTAAAGTATGCAGTGAGAGTTGAAAAACGGAAGCAATCAAGATAAAAACTAAATCTCACTCCAAATGTCCAAGCTTTCCCGAAAGAAAGAATTCAGATAAAGTATATTAAATAGCAACTTGAACCGGGGACCAGGATTTTGATTTTTTTGATTGTATGGAAGCCAGGCAAATTTCTCAGCTGGGCCTCTGTTCCCTGCCAAAGTTAAGGTATCTCTCTACAGCAAGTTCAGCACAACACCCAGTTCAGGAATCTTAGCCTGCTAGGTTTGGCTAGTCTAGAGAAAAGAAGGACTGGGAGGACATGATAGGTATCTTCCAGTATTTGAGAGGCTGCCACAAAGAGGAGGGGTTTAATTTATTTTCCAAAGAACCAGAGGGCAGGACAAGAAATAATGGATGGAAACTAATCAAGGAGAGAAGCAACCTGGAATTGAGGAGAAACTGCCTAACAATCCAGACAATTAACCAGTGGAATAGCTTGCCACTAAAAGCTGTGGGTGTTCCATCACGGGAGATTTTTAAGAAGAGACTAGATTGCCGTTTGTCTGGAATGATATATGGTATGGGGTGTCCTGCTTGAGCAGGGGGTTGGACTAGAAGACCTTGAAGGTCCCTTCCAGCTCTATTCTGACTGATTGCTAAAGATTGACTGGCAAACAACACAACCACTTTTCCCATACGCAGAGCAATTTAATAGCCACACGTAACAGTCTAGTGCAATGCTCAGCAGGCAAAGCTAATGGAGAAAGCCTGCACTTTCAAACTTCTAACAGTTTCACATTTAGAAAATAGTATTTATTGGTCAGGGTTATCTTAGCCCTGATGATGTTACCTAGTTTAGTAAACAAATGTCTGCAAGAAAACCAAGCTCAAAGAGCATTAAGGACCCTGCAGTTTCATATTTCACAGAACCATTTCTAATCCAGAAGGTGATTTCTGAAGAGTAACACGGAGAATACTAATTTTTGCCAATTTCTCTCTTTTCATATCACTGAAAATTCATTCTTTATTGTTTATTTTTTTACTCATCTTTCTACCCCTCTGCAATCCAGAGAACCTTATGGTTTACACAGAGTAAGAGACAAAGCAGCAGCAATACAATGATAAAATGGTACCATGTTTCCCCGAAAATAAGACAAGGTCTTATTTTCTTTTGACCCCTGAAATAAGCGCTTGGCCTTATTTTCGGGGAGGTCTTATTATTTTTGATGTGCAGGAGGTGGCGAGCGTGGTCGCCACATGGCTGCTGCTGTATTGCAATGTTTTCAGGGAGGGCTTATTTGCGGGGGAGGGCTTATTTTAGCGCATGCGCTCAAAAGCCTGATTGGGCTTATTATCCGGGTGACCCTACAAATGTTATGTTGTGAATCATGTGGGAAGTGCAGCATAAGATCAAGTTTTTCACTCTAAGGAACAACAGTTGAAATGAGACTACCACCTGTCATTTTTCCCTTGTAACTCCTAGCCAGATTTGGGGCATTTAGTAAGTTAGATTTATAAAAGGCAAAGTCAGACACATAACTGCGCCTATGCTTACATTAACACAACATTAATTAGGGATTGTCATCTGGTAGGACCACAAAAATGGGACTTCTTGGTGGTGGTCCCTTCTTTATGGAAAATCAACCCCCCCCCCCCGAGAGCTGTCCCCCACCCTTTTGCTTTTCTGAAAGGCTCTAAAAAGTTGGTTTTTGTCAGTGGGCCTTGGGGCCACAAATTACTGTCATATGGGGGGTAGGGCAAAAGGTTTTTTAAATGGGTATTTATTATACGGTGGATTTTTTTCCCCAATTTGGTAAGGTGCCCAGAGTAACCAATGTGAGAGTTGTTTAATGAATAATAAATAAATAAAACATGGAACAATTTTCATTGTGGGAAAGGCATGCAGTAGATCATATCAGATGCTTGCATTAGTTCTTACTTGGATGTTTCTGGCAATCCGGCTGAGAGCTCAAGAAATACCGATAAATAGTAGCCACGTACCACGCCGTTTCCATCCTTCACACAGAAATTAAAATAGAAGTTAGGAATGAATCTGGAGCAATCAAAAGAGCTTTTGAAGTTCCTACTTATAGTTGCCTACTGTGACGGAAGTCAACTTTGTTGCAGAGCTCACCAGATCTAAAATTAAGGAGGGTACCTCAGATGTTCCCTTGCAGCTTTCTTTGTTGCCTCAAAGAAATGGCTTGTTCGCTGAAACTAACATCCCTTGTGTCACCTGATAGAAAGTACCAGAAGGCAGGACAAGAAGCAACAGATGGAAACTAATCAGGGAGAGAACCAGCCTAGAACTAAGGAGGAATTTCCCAACAGTGAGGACAACAAACCAGTTATTTGACTTGCCTCCAGAAGTTGTGAATGCTCCAACACTGGTGGTTTTTAAAAAAGAGATTGGACAGCCATTAGTCTGGAATGGTATACGGCTTGCTGCCTAAGCAGGGGATTGGGCTAGAATATCTCCAAGAATACCTTCCAACTCTGTTATTCTGTGCTGACAGCTTGAACAAAAAGTTGTCCATAATGAATCAAAGCTCAGTTTTTCTTAAGTCAGCAGAATGTCAATAGACTTATGTACAGCTTCATGGTGCTTTACATCCCTCTTTAAGCGGTTTACAGAGTCAGCCTCTTGCCCCCAACAATGTGGCTCCTCATTTTACCCACCTCGGAAGGATGGAAGGCTGAGTCAACCTTGAGCCGGTAGACCCAAACTGCCAAATAGCTTAATATTGATTCAATAAACAAAGCGCAACAGACAGCTACAGACTGATCTCAAGTATGAAAAACAGTAAATCTAGGTTGTCTTGTACAAAGGTTAGACAAGCTGTCAAAGCAAGTGACTTTTGTTTTGTATCCATTTTTGCTATATTTTCAAACAATCTGTTTGACTAGGAATGGGGTAAAACAGAAAATAATGTCCAGGCTTTCCCAAAAGAAGGATTTTAGGCAAAGCATATTAAGTAGCAATTCTGACATGACTTAGGAAATAATGAGCTTTATTTTTAATAGTCAATGAAAATCACTTGTGGTTAATCAGCTTTTTTTAAGGGGAAACAATATAGCAGTGATGGGGAACCTTTTCAGCAGCGAGTGCCGAAAAGGGAGTGGGCACGCTCACTGGGGCCAGAACTCAGGGGGCATGCGTGCGCCAGAAAACGCACTTCCAGTTTCCCACACGTGCATGCGCACCGGCCAGCTAGTCTTTCGGTTACTGCCGTGCATGTGGGTGACCATCAGCTGGCCAGTGCAAATGCTCATGCCGGAAAACGGAAGACCAGGTTTTCCAGTTTCCAGCACCGCCACATGCATGGAACCCAGGTGATCGTCGTGTGTGCGTGCGTGCCAGAAACCCAAAAGACGAACGGGCGATGCTGCACGTGCCAGGCGACATGGCTATGCATGCCACTTCGGGCATTCGTGCCACAGGTTCGCCATCATGGCTATATAGCATATCATGAATGGGGGTTGGGTTTTCTTGGCTTATCTATTCTAAAATATATTTGTTAATATTTATATTGGGGCTCTATGTTTAGTCTGCATTCCTCAAACCTTACATTCAAATATCTACATTTTGAAGTCCTGAATTTCAGTAAGTTGAACGATATTCCAGGATTAATCATAGGACTAGAGTCCTGAAGTGCATCAGAAGAATAATTCAAATATCTCTTAATGCTATCAATCCTATCTCATTTTTAACATCACTTGTCTCCTTTAAAGTTTAAATTTTATATTTTATATGCTGCTTTTAATGCTATTAATACTTTATCTTTATCCAGAGTCCCTCTGTGAGGGGAGATGGCTGGCTCCGAAATATGATGAATAAATAAAATTAAATAAGTAAATAAACATCAGTGAAAACTTACTGGATACACTTTTAGCCTCCAACAAAGCCCAGAAATTTGAAGTGGTGGGCTGTAAACTGGATCTGCTCGCTGGCGTAAAGTGCTATTAACAAAGTTGAAAGAGAAGAATTTAGCACATAGAATGATAGCAGCCTTTGAATATAGACAAAGCTCCAAAAAGCAACCGTTCCTTAATAGCAATAGCTACAGCACTTAAGACTTTTATATGCCGCTTTACGGTCCTTTACAGCCCCCTCTAAGCTGTTTACAGAGTCAGCATATTTCTCCCAACAATCTGGGTCCTCATTTTACCCACTTCAGAAGGATGGAAGGCTGAGTCAACCTTGAGCCAGTCAGGATCAAACTACTGGCAGTTGTCAGAATTAGCCTGCAATGCTGCATTCTAACCACTGCGTCACCACGGCTCCAAAGCATGTGTTATGCTTTGGATTCTGCTTCAAACAGGAGCATCCCAGGGTATGTGGACAAACAGATGGAACACTAAGATGTCATTCTTTTCAGCAGACACATCTTTTCCTGGAATCCAGGGGCAGTTCATCACAGACCCATCTCTAAAGAACTAGAATTAGGCAATGTTCTTACCTAAAATTTTCCAGGACAAAGGTAGTTGAATCATAAGCAGGAACTAACTCACTGCAGAGAAAAAGCAAAAGCATGAGACCCCTATATTTTTTAAAAAAAAGAACCTCTTGACGTATTTCCTTATTAAACTGCGGGAAGTTTCAAAGTTCTTTCATAGGATTTTAAAAAGGGATGGCAATAGTTTATTGAAATATATGGCCATATAAAAAACATACAGATGTTAAAAATAAATCCATCATACAACGTTCGATACACACCTACAGTACTCATGAAACACATATTACATACACCTGGGTAACAATGAGGTCTAAAAGCTTCTAATCTTCATAGCAATGATACAAAAGCCTGGAGACTTTCTTATTTATTTATTTGTACCCCACCTGATTGTTTTTGTAAATCATTCAAAGCGGCAAACACATCCAACATTTTCTTCCTCTTATTTTTTACACAATAACCCTTTGAAGAGAATTGGGCTGAGAGACGGTGACTGGATCAAGGCTACCCAGTTAGCTTACATGGCTAAGAACTAGAACTCACGGTCTCCCGCTTTCTAGCCTGGTGCCTCAACCATGAGACCAAACTGGATTGTTCAGTAGACATTGCAGAACTGCTACATTAGAGTGGTCCCAATAGTTTGTAATTAAAGAGGAATTTAATTCTGCCCTCTAAATTTGGCAGATAAAATATTTCAGAAGCAGGTGCACTATTGTCTCAATTTCAAAGTCTGTCTTAATTTCAAACTACATGAATCTTCTTGGCAAGGAATATCTAGGGGGTGACACGATAGTCGAGTTCCAATATTTGATGGGCTGCCACAAAGAAGAGGGGGTCAACCTATTTTCCAAAGCACCAGAAGGCAGGAAAAGAAGCAACAAATGGAAACTAATCAAGGAGAGAAGAAACCTAGAATTAAGGAGACCTTTTCTGACAGTGCAAACAATAAACCAGTGGAATGGCTTGCCACCAGAAATTGTGAACGCTCCAGCCCTGGAAGTTTTTAAGAAGAGATTGGACAACCATTTGTCTGAAAAGGTATAGGGTTTTTCTTGGAACTGCTGAGTGTTGTAAACAGGATAGGTGGTGTTGTATATCTCCCCTTCTGCCTCATTCACACAAGCTTACCACTGGGTAAAAAACATATTTTCATCTAGAACTCTAATTTACAATTAATTTACACTAAAGATTGTTTGTTTAAATTTTCTGTTTATTATTATCTCCCTCAGAGAACCATTTAAATTCTTCTTGACTGCTAACGGTGCAAATCTCTTCTCCAAAACTCACTAAACTATAGTGATTAATTATCGTAGAAGCGTTTCCATTAAAAAAAAATGTTTCTCACATCCTTTGCGTAAATGTCAGGCCTTGTGCAAGTTGAGAAGGTTACATGTTTTGAGCTCAAACGCCTTTCATTTATTATGCCCGGCTGGGGAATTCGGGGGTTTGAAGTCCACACATCTTAAAGGTAGCCAAAATTGAGAAACAAGTGATCTAGGTTAAACAACACATTTGATCGATTGTAAATACCGTAGCTGAAGCTGTACCTTGTGAAGTCTGGAGGGACAGGAGTGGTGACAAAAGAGGCCATGGGCTTCCGATGGACTTGTTGGAACATCATTAAAATTTCGGAGCTTTTTGAGATCAGTTCACTTTTACTGCACGACCTCAGCTGTAAAGAACGAAATGGAGCACAAGGTAGGCCTGAGTCGAACGTCCACCTTAAAATACAAACCAACCCAGACTGGCTCCTGCAGCATTACCTTGGGACAGGTATACTTGCCTTCACTCATGTTAAAATGCAACGCTCATAAAATCTCAATGAATTCAATGCTAGAGGGGGCTTTGTCTGACCCAGGCAAGCTCTCCTCACTTTATAAGGTAGTCTTTGACTTACAACCATTTGTTTGAGGGGGTCTTTGCTGGTCTCTGAATTGGGTTGCTTTCTTGAAGACATTTCATTACCCAAACTAGGCAACTAGCACTGAGGATGTCCATGGAGATTCTCAGTCAACCAGACCATGTCTCAGGGGTGCTTTTTTTCAAGAGGGCTTTCTGGTTTTTCTTTGAAGATGTTTTACTTCTCTTCCTAGAAGCTTCTTCAGCTCTGACTGGATTCCATTCCAAACCATCCAGTCAGATATGAAGAAGCTTCTTGGATGAGAAGTGAAAGTTTTCTTTTCCAAGAAAAACAAGTAAGTCCAGTTGCCTCTTGAAAAAAACACCTCTGTGATTGCCCTGATGATGTTACCTAGTTCGGGTAATGAAATGTCTGGAAGAAAACAACCAAGTTCAAGAAAGCACCAAGGACCCCTCATTTCAACCCTGAGCTAAAAATATTATCCTTTATTGGCAACTGTTCGTTTAGTGACCGATCAAAGTTAAAATGGCACTAAAAAAGCAACTTGTGACAGGTTTTCCCACTTATGATTGTTTTAACATCCCCATGGTCAGTGGAGTACCCCAAGGCTCTGTTTTAGGCCCAGTACTCTTCAACATCTTCATCAATGATTTGGGTGAGGGAATAAATGGGGAACTCATCAAATTTGCAGATGACACCAAGCTGGCAGGAATAGCCAACACTCCAGAAGATAGGCTTAAGATACAGAAGGATCTTACAAACTTGAACATTGGGCACTATCTAATAAAATGAAATTCAGTGGTGAAAAGAGTAAGGTTCTACATTTAGGCAACAAAAACGGAATGGACAGGTACAGTATAGGTGGTACCTTGCTCAGTAGTAGTAACCGTGAAAGGGATCTTGGAGTCCTAGTGGACAACCATTTAAATAGGAGCCAGCCGTGTGCAGTAGCTGCCAAAAAAACCCAACACAGCTGTAGGCTACATAAACAGAGGGATAGAATCAAGATCCCGTGAAGTGTTAATACCACTTTACAATGCCTTGGTAAGGCCACACTTGGAATACGGCATCCACTTTTGGTCACCACAATGTAAAAAAGATGTGGAGACTCTAGAAAGAGTGCAGAGAAGAGCAACAAAGAGGATTAGGGGACTGGAGACTAAAACATATGAGGAATGGTTGCAGGAACTGGGTATGTCGAGTTTAATAGAAAGAAGGACTAGGGGAGATATGATAGCAGTCTTCCAATATCTCAGGGGCTGCCCCAAAGAAGAGGGAGTCAAGCTATTCTCCAAGGCACCTGAGGGTAGAACAAGAAGCAATGGGTGGAAACTAATCGAGGAGAGAAGCAACTTAGAACTGAGGAGAAATTTCCTGACAGTTAGAACAATTAATCAGTGGAACAGAAGTTGCCTCCAGAAGTCGTGAATGCCCCAACACTGGAAGTCTTTAAGAAGATGTTGGATAGCCATTTGTCTGAAACAGTATAGGGTTTCCTGCCTAGGCAGGGGGTTGGACTAGAAGACCTCCAAGGTCCCTTCCAACTCTGCTATTGTATTGTATTGATCAAAATGTAGCCTCTTGACAGCTAAGATATTATTTATGACCGCTGCACAGGCCCAGGGTCATGTGATCATCACATGTAATCTTCTCACCAGGCACCTGACAAGCAAAGTCAATGGGGAGGCCAGGTTCACTTAACAGTCACATGATTCACTTAACTACAATGACTTGCTTAACTGTGGTAAAAAAGGTTGTAAAATGGGACAAAACTCCCTTAACAACCTTCTTGCTTAGCAACTGATGTTTCAGGATCCACCCTGGTTGCCAAGTCATGGATAATTTGTACTGCCAGAATATTGCAGAGGCAGAGTTTGTTATTTTAAACATAGATTTCATGCCTGGGTACCCGATCTTAAAATTGCTTTCTAAATATTGAGAATCCACAAAAACTGGTTGCCATCACCTGATGTTCTACTTCTTGCAGCAAAGACTCCAGAAGTTCCGTTTCTTGCGTGAGTGATGTCTTCTGACCTATTCAGTAGAAAAGAAACCTAAATCTAAACAAAACGACAGTATGCCAGCGCAGTGCACTCAAGCCAAAAAGACTTTAACACAAGGCCAAATCAAAGGTAGTAATGTTTAAATATAAGAAGTCTAACATACACCAAGAGCCACGGTGGCGCAGTGGATAGAGTGCAGTACTGCAGGATGCGTCTGCTGACTGCCTGCAATTTGGCAGTTCAAATCTCACCAGGCTCCAGGTTGAATTCAACCTTCCATCTTTCCAAGATGCATAAAAGGAGGACCCAAATTGTTGGGGGCAAGAGGCTGACTCTGCAAACCGCTTAGAGAGGGCTGTAAAGCACTGTTAGGAAGCGGTATATAAGTCTAAGTGCTATGGCTATCTGTGTGGGAAAACCAGAAGCCCATGGCCAGGACTGGAGAGACGTGGCTTGGCAGCAGTCCAGAAGTACTTATTTCTTTAATCAAATTTAAAAATTGCTTCAATCATAATCACAATTCTAGGCAGCTCACAAAGTACAGGTAGTCCTCGACCTATGACCACAATTGAGCCCAGAATTTATGTTAAGTGAGTTTTGTCCCGTTTTATCACTTTTCTTTCCACATTTGTTAAGTGAATCCCTGCAGCTGTTAAATTAGCAACACGGTTAAATGAATCTGGCTTCGCCATTGACTTTGTCAGAAGGTCGCAAAAGGGGATCACGTGACCCCCCCAGGACACTGCAACCGTCATAATTATGAATCGGTTGTTAAGCATGTGATCATGGGGATGCTGAAACAGTCATCACTGTGAAAAACGGTCATAAGTCATCATCGTAACTTTGATGATGTGACCACACTAAACAAACCATTTTAAATCGAGGACTACCTGTAAAAAAGTCTCTTGTGACAAAAAGGACCACTATTCGAACATGTGCAGAGTGTGATGTAGCACTAAAAAGCCAGTGCAAGCTGGAGCTGCGTAATAGTTTCATTGTGGTATGTTCTAGTTAGGGCTTACTTTATTTATTTATATATCAAATTAGAAACTGTCCATCTCACTGAGAGAGCAACTGTGGGTGGTGTCTAATCAAAACATAGAAACCATGTAAAAAATATTATCGAAGGATTACATCTAGTACTGGGCATCACACATTAGCAAGGATGCAAAGAAACTCCAGACCTTAAAGATCTCTGTCAGGAACTGCAAGGTGGAACATTTCTTTTGTGGCCATAGGAACTGAATAAATAAGGTCAACAAAATACACAAATTTAAAGGACCAGGGAAGATCTGGCTTGCCAAAATAAAGCAAAGAGGATATGAGAACCTGGGAATATTGAAAAGACTGCCACATGCAAGAAAAGGGCAGACCTATTTTCTATTGAAAAACAGAGCAGGTGTTTTGCATCAATTATAATATTCTGCTTTCTAAATGTCTAATTATATCCAGACTTATTAAGTTATAGCCTAATACTATGCCAAGAAAATTCCTGCTCAGTTCAAGGCTAAGCCATCTTTGACTAATAAGCAACTCAACTTTCTTATAAAATAATCTACCCCTCCTACTGTTGGAAGATGGAGGAGACAAACACCTTGTTCATGCATTGCTGAATGCTGTGGGGACAAAGCCAATGCCAGAGGCATAAATAAATACATAAATAATCTTGGAGACAGAATGGGAAGTCCCATTTCTTTTGACTCAAACACACCAAAACATAGTCCTTAATTAATGGTGGCAATCAGAATTTCCATTCTTAAGCAACATGCTTGTAAAGCGCAACACCACACAATCCCATTGGAAATTCCAGAACTTCCAGTTGCCACTGTAAAGAAAATCACTACAGGTTGTTAAGCAACAACCTCATGTGGTCACCATTTGTGACCTCCTGCTGGCTTCCCCACTGATTTTGCTTGTAAGAAGCGGGCAAAGAAAGTTGCAAATGGCGACCACATGACTGCAGGAGGCTGTGACATCATAATCATGAGCCAGGTACCAAGCGCCCTGACTGCAATCATATGACTGTGGGGATGCTGCAATGGCTGGAACTTTGAGGACTATCGTAAGTACCACTTGTTCCGTGCTGCCATAAATTTGGTCACTGAACGAGTGATGCTAAGTGAGGACGAACTGCATTGTTCAATTAAACCTCACAAACCATTGGCACACACCCCTCAATAAATGAGCAGCAGGAGGACAAAGACCAATCTGTCAAGTGCTAAGTTCAATTCCTGTCCTAAAATATAACACACCCAAAAAGGCAAACCTACCCATTAGTGTTATAAGTTTGTTCTTCAGCTGGGTATCTAACCTAGCAATCATCATCTCCACAGCGTTCCTGATTTCTCGAACACGTTCATCTTTCGCACTGCGTACCGCTTCAACGTTCCTTTCCTGAAAAACACACATGGCATCAATTTAGAACTGCCTGGACAGCTTTTCATTGTTTACATGGGAATGACATTCTAGGTTGTGCAAATCCTTCAGCAGAAGTGAATAGAACATGTGGGAAAGCATATGTAGCACCTCCTTCTAAATCATTAAAACAGCCACATCTTCATCTAACTTCAGCAGCTGTTTGCATATGCTCCTGGCTACCTATGCAACCCCTTTGCTTGAATGGAAGAAATATTTTTCCCTTCTGTTCAATCACATTTGATCCACAGTCTGCAATTTTCTTGGAAGGTTTTCCAGAAGTGGTTTTCCATTTCCTTTTTTGGGGGATTGAGAGAAAGTGACTAGCTGGCTTTGTGCCTAAGGCAGGACTACAACTCCCAGTTCTCCCTGTTTCTAGTCTTATGCATTAACCAGTACAGTACATTAACCTGGCTTTCAGAGCACAAGCTGGAATAATTTCTGAGCAGCTAACACTTTCATTTTGGAAACAGAGAAGCCACATAGGAAGGAAGAGAAAGTAAAACTTATAATTGCAATATAAAACATCTGCCTCTGTCACTAGGATCTTTTACTCCCCCCCCCCCCCCAATATCAGGAGAATGTCACCTTGGATTACACCTCGGGGTTGTTATACATAACTCTAATTCCCTTCTAAACCCAGGAAAACAGGCGTGAAATTTTTATTATTCGCTGTCTCTCAACCACTGTCTGATTGCTGCAACACAGATATAATAAGTAACTTGGGAATTGGGAGGTGTCAAATTGATGATGCTTTGCTCATTTTGTTTTTTTAAAGGAGCAGCATTAAAAATATCCCCCCTTGAAAACATTAACCAGGATGTCCCTTCTCTAGATAAAGGTAGTCCTCGACTTGCAACCATTTGTTTGATGATCGTTCAAAGTTACAAGAGCACTGAAAAAAAGTGACTTATAATCAGCTCTCAGACTTATGACTGTTGCAGCATCCCCACAGTCAGTGCTTGGCAACTAGCATCTTTTTATGATGGGTGCAGGATCCTGGAATTACCATTTGCAACTTTTCCAAGGAATGTCTGATAAGCAAGGTGAATAGGGGACGCCAGATTCGCTTGGTGACTGCAGAATGCACTTAACAACTGAAGTGATTCACTTAACAACCAGGTGGAAAAGGTTGTAAAATGGGGCACAACTCACTTAACGAATGCTCTGTTGAACGAATGAAACTTTAGGCTCAAATCGAGGATTATCTATACTTTATTACTTTTTGCCAAGGCTGAAAATGCTAAACTGAAGATTGACTCAACATCTCATCTTAGTGATAGCTGTGAATCTGTTTATTACTGTTTCAACCTGGAAAATAATTATTTCTTTCACCTTTTTCTCCTCTCCCAACTGCCCCAGGTTAGAAACCACCTTCCAATTTCAAACAATGATCCCATTAGGAGGGCTTTGAGAATATGAAAATTATCATCCTCTTTTAATGACTCCCATAATCCCTTGGGGGTGGAGTCTGGGCAACTGAATGGAGCTGAGTGTTTACTGGCCAGATGCCCTTCCTGTCACCAATGCGTAGTTTTTGTTCAGCAGATATATTTGAATATGATAATTATACATCAACAAAATTGGAAGAGCTGTTCTCACCACTTCTTGTACCAAACTTATCAACTCCATGAGTCTTCGACGAAGCTTTGCCACTTCTTCGTTCACTTTTGTGACATGCTGTTCATATATTTCCGCTAAAGGCTTAAAAGTATGTCCGCCGTGCTGTTAGAAAGATGCAGATGAATTTGGTAGGGTCATCGTACCAGCTCAAAACTCTCTTACCAAAGTGAATCCCAAAGATTATTATTGGAAGAAAGCACTTTTCAACCTGCTGAATCTGTTTTTTCTTCCAGTCACACTTCCCACAAAAATCTATTCAGGTTCTTAGTGAATACATAACTGAAGTAAAACTGTCTAGCTTGCTGCCTCATTAAAGAACTATTGTAGATGTCTGAAGTTAATATTTCAGGAAAAAGCTAAATTAATTCCCCAGAAATACTTCTTATAAATGCTTAATTCAAGGTTTAAATAGTAAAAGGTACATGATATGCCTTTCTTGTCAAAGCTGATCTTCATTAATTGATTTTAAATAGCTGCACCTTAAATTACATGAACATTATGTCAGCACAGCAGATCAGAGGAAGAGTCATTGAAGAAATCCCTGCCAAATAGTGGGGAATAGATGTTACTGGGTGTTAAATAAGGGGAGGAAGATTTCCTGATTGTAGTCCATCCTCAAATAAAAACAGAACTTTATATTCTTCTTATTGAAAGCTAATATGCTTTATTATATGCATATTATACTTGAAGAATTACTTTGTTCTTTGTTCAATAACTGCATTATAGGTAATTCTTGACTTATAAACATTCATTTAGTGATTGTTTGAAATTACAAAGGCACTGAAAAAAGTGACTTATGACAGATCCTCACACTTATGACTGTTGCAGTATCCTCATGATCACATGATCAAAATTCAGGCATTTGGAAACGGGCATATATATATTTGAATGAATGAATGAATGAATGAATGAATGAATGAATGAATGAATGAATGTATGTGTGTGTATGTGTGTGTGTGTGTTGTATTTGTGCTGATAAATAAATAAAGGGAGACTAGTATAGATCCATTTCAAGCTATTTAGCTCTCATCAGCTAGCCACACCCTTACTGGGATGCTGATGAGAGCTAAATAGCTTGAAATGGATCTATACTAGTCTCCCTTTATTTATTTATCAGCACAAATACAACACAAATATAAAAAGGCAACATTAAAAATAAAAAATATGGTTTTCCGCCTGGATGGTTTTCTGTAATGAGCCAAAGGACAGAAAGAGGGAGTAGTGAGCTTCCTCCCATATTTGGGCATACCAGGGGTTGTAACACACACACACACACACACGCACACACACACACACACATATATATATGTTTTCAACAAGCAACGTCAATGGGTGAAGCCAGATTCACTCAACAACTGAATAATTCACTTAACTACAGTGCTTCACTTAACAACCATGGCAAAAAAGGTCACACCACGAGGGTAATGCTTTGGTTTCTATAAAATAAACATTGCATAGATAACTCTTTGTTTTTCATCTGTACATAAAAAGCTTACTCACCATCCCACCCCAAAGTGCACACTGGTGGCAGATGCATTTCTTACACGTCCAGCAAAATACACTAAGCTTTTCATGATGATTTTCGCACCTTAAAAAAATAAAGGAAAAATTGCAATTATACAGAAATGGAACAGCAGCCATTGTAATTTTTTTTATCCTCTATCATTTTAACAAGGTGGGAAGTGCCATTAAGGAGCTTATTTTTATTGGACATCAGTCAAAGTGAGCTACTGCTGAAATGCCAATAAAAACAGGAAACAATGTAAAATGACATACATAGAGAGGTTTCAAGTCAGCAATTCAGTTATTATTATTTTTCTCTGTGGTTTTGTAAGTACACTGAATGCTTTTGTACCAGAGATAAATTCTTTCAGTATTTAATAAAATCCTTTTTCTCCTCCTCCATTACCTCACTCTATTTCCCTTTTCCCTTGCCTTTTCCCCCATGAAATTTTCATTTGTATATTCAGAAAATGTTTAATAAAAAATTATGTACTTTAAATTAAGGAGAAATATATAAAAAGACTTGGCCCCTGACTGCTTTCTACAAGCTTCTAGTTCAGTCTTTCCATTATCAAGACGCAGGTTAGTTACAGACATAGAAATTGAACAGTTCCAGCTACAATGTTTAGGTTACATCTAAAATGTACTGCAAGTCAGCTTAGCTTCTCACGTAGCTTCTCTATACAATCAATACAATACCATAGCAGAGTTAGAAGGGACCTTGGACGTCTTCTAGTCCAACCCTTACCCAGGGCCCGAGGCTGATGAAATGCATGGAAACCAGGTTTCCATGCATTTCATCAGCCTCGGGCCCTGGGTAAGGGTGGAGGGGTGGCGGTGGTTATACGGGATGGTCTAGAGCCGAGGGAGTTCACTGTTCCTCAGATACCCGGGTGTGAGTCCCTTGGTGTGAAATGGGGCCCAGGGAGGCAGTGGGGTCTGCTGATTGTATACTTGGCTCCTCGCTATACGTCAGCAGCCCTGCCCGAGCTCCTCGAGCTGATCTCGGAGACGGCGGTGGAGATCCCCAAACTTTTGGTTATGGGGGATTTCAACCTGCCGTCGACGGGAGCAGCATCCGAGGTGGCTCGGGAGTTCATGGCTTCCATGACAGCCATGGGCCTGACCCAACTAATTCAGGGTCCCACACATGAAGGTGGCCACACACTGGACCTTGTTTTTGTATCTGAGCAGTGGACGAGTGATCTGGGAATAGGGGACTTAGACATTACTCCCCTGTCATGGTCAGATCACTCTTGTCTCCGGCTAGACTTCCCTGGCGCTACCCCCCACCGCAAGGAGGCGGAACCAGTCTGTCCAAGCTGGTACCGCCCCAAGCACCTGATGGAACCAGTTAGGTTCCAGTCGGAGCTTGGGCCGCTACCTGTAGCCCTGACCCGCGCTCGGTCGGAGGACCTAGTGGCCGCCTGGAATAGGGCGACGGCTGGGGCCTTGGACCGGGTTGCGCCTTTGCGACCTCTCCTACGGCAGCGACCCACCCGGGCTCCTTGGTATACCGAGGAGCTGAGGGTGATGAAGCGCCAGAGGAGACGTCTAGAGAGCAGGTGGAGGTCCTCACGCTCCGAGTCTGACCGAACACAGGTAAGAGCCTATTTACGGACTTACCTTGTGGCATTGAGAGCGGCCAAACGTAGACATTGTGCCGCTCTTATTGCGTCTGCGGATAACCGCCCTGCCGCCCTGTTTAGGGTCACCCGCTCCCTCTTGGTGCAAGAGACGCGGGGAGCACCCTTACAGGGTAGAGCAGAGGAGTTTGGAGAATATCTGCAGAACAAAGTCGCTCAGATCCGGAGCGGATGGGCCCCCTCCAGTGGTCTGGACGGGCCGTCAACAGTGAGTCTTGTGAGTCCACTCTGGGAGGAGTTTGACTCTGTTGCCCCCGAGGATTTAGACAGGTTGCGTGGAAGGCTGCGACCCACCACATGTTCATTGGACCCGTGTCCCTCCTGGCTGGTACTGGCATCCTGGCGGGTGACACGAGGCTGGCTTCTGGGCCTGGTGAACGCCTCGTTGGGTGAGGGATCCTTACCTACCGTCTTGAAAGAGGCGGTGGTGAGGCCCTTACTCAAGAGGCCTTCACTCGACCCAATGAAGCTAGCTAACTATCGTCCAGTCTCCAACCTCCCTTTTTTGGTGAAGGTTGTTGAGAATGTGGTGGCGCAGCAGTTTCCACGTCACCTCGATGAATCCGATTATCTAGACCCACGCCAGTCCGGCTTCCGACCCGGGCACAGCACGGACACAGCCTTGGTCGCGTTGGTTGATGATCTCTGGAGGGCCAGAGATAGAGGCTGTTCCTCTATCCTGGTCCTATTAGATCTCTCAGCGGCTTTTGATACCATCGACCATGGTATCCTTCTGCGCCGGCTGGAGGGGATGGGAGTCGGAGACACCGTGTTACGGTGGTTCGACTCTTACCTCTCCGGCCGGATGCAATATGTGTTGACGGGGGGGCAGAGATCGACCCCGAGGCCACTCTCTTGTGGGGTGCCGCAGGGGTCGGTCCTCTCGCCCCTTCTGTTCAATGCATATGTGAAGCCGCTGGGCGAGATCATCCGTGGTTTTGGGGTTGAATACCATCTGTACGCTGATGATACTCAGCTGTACATTTCAACCCCAAACCACCCCAACGAGGCTGTCGCAGTGATGTCCCGGTGTTTGGAAGCCGTCGGGGTCTGGATGGGGGACAACAGACTCAAACTCAACCCCTCCAAGACTGAGTGGCTGTGGCTTCCGGCACCTCGGTTCAGCCAGCTGACCCCATTGCTGGCCATAGGGGACGAGCTACTGCCCCCTGTGGAACGGGCGCACAATTTGGGCGTCCTCCTAGATGCCCGGCTGTCAATGGATGACCATGTGGCAGCCGTGGCAAGGGGGGCGTTCCACCAGGTTCGCCTGGTGCACCAATTGCGCCCCCTACTGGACCGGGATGCCCTACGCACAGTCACTCATGCGCTGGTGACGTCTCGCCTAGACTACTGTAATGCTCTCTACATGGGGCTTCCCTTGGGACGCGCCCGGAGACTGCAGCTAGTCCAGAACGCGGCCGCGCGGGTTATCATGGGGAGGTCTAGATTCTCCCACGTAACACCGCTCCTGCGCGAGCTGCACTGGCTACCTGTGGTTTTTCGGGTGCGTTTCAAGGTCCTGATTACTATCTTTAAAGCGCTCCATGGCTCAGGACCTAGTTACTTGCGGGATCGCATCCTCCCACATACATCCCTGCGGCCAATCCGCTCTCACAGGGAGGGCCTTCTCCAGGTGCCGTCCACTAGGCAATGCCAGCGGGCGGCGCCAAGGAGTAGAGCCTTCTCTGTGATGGGCCCAACCCTCTGGAATGACCTCCCCCCCTGACATTAGAACCACCTTGGACTTCCGCTCCTTCCGACAAAAATTGAAGACTCACCTGTTCCGATTAGCTGGCCTGGCATAATTATAAATGTTACAACTATGAACTCCTGGTAGTATACTCTCATCTGGTTATTTTAAGGGTAATGTTTTAATTTCTAATTGTTTTTAGGGCTTTTAGACCCATATTTATTCTTCTGTACAGTACTCTTAATTTTAACCTCCTCCACATATATACGTATATTTATATTTATATTTATATTTGTATTTTATCTGTTATTTGTTGTGTGGACTGTACACCGCCCCGAGTCCCTTTTTGGGAGAGGGGGCGGTTTAGAAATGCGAAGAATAAATAAATAAATAAATAAATAAACCCCTTGCTTAGGCAGGAAACCCTGTACCTCTTCAGACAAATGGCTATCCAGCATCTTCTTAAAAATGTCCAGTGTTGGAGAATTCACAACTTCTGGAGGCAAGTTGTTCCACTGATTAATTGTTCTGTTAGGACATTTCTCCTCAGTTCTAAGTTGCTTCTCTCCTTCATTAGTTTCCACCCATTGCTTCTTGTTCTACCCTCAGGTGCCTTAGAGAATAGTTTGACTCCCTCTTCTTTGTGGCAACCCCTGAGATATTGGAAGATGCTATCATGTCACCCCAAAGGCTTTTTATTCTTGCTGCAAAAGGAAAGGCCTTTTATTTTCTGTCCTTTCATCCAATGCTTTCTTTCTGTTCTAGGCAAAATTCCAGATTGGCATAGGACTAGCAGGAACTGGATGCTTGGAGAGCTACCAACATCCAGCTTGCTTGAATGGAGGAAGTCTGCTTTCCTTCTTACATTACTGATGCCCTTCTTCACTACAAATTGGCTATCTCTAAACAGATAGGGGCCTCATCACTTTGGGGTATAAACTGTACGCAAATGCTGTTCTGGAAAAGCACGTTTAGGAGCACAGAGATCCAGCTATTTTCCCAACAAATGCTCCTTAAATGACAGCTACCAGGTTATCTGTGTCATCTTTAATTAAGAATTATAAATCCTATGTTTAACCTCAGCTCAAGCCTCCTTTGGAGAATGCTTGGCAGATGATCACTTCCTCATAAAGTACATTCATTCAGTGAAGTCTTCCACCCTAAATTGTGGGTCTGTTTGGTATGCACCAGTGAAGGATACCTACTATCCTTGTAGGAATATGAAATTGTGAGCTGTGGAATAGTTTTCTACTTGCTGTACAAGTAGTTTTTAAGACCGGTTGCTTAGCTACCATTCAAAGTTGCAGCAAACCAACCCAGAATAAGTTACTTATGACCCAGAGTCAAAGTCCCAACATCTGCCCTCCCCCACAGTTAAAGGACTATGTTTTAGGGGCTTGGCAAATGGCCTGCATTTACAACTGTTTGCAGTACCCCCATAGTCACTTGATTACAATTTACATTTTTGCCAGAAACCTACATTTACTTCCAGTTTTCCAGGGAAAAAAAAGCTCCATAGCTAAGAAGGGGTTTGTTTAACAACTACAGTATTTGCTTTATAACTGCTGCAAAAAATTAAGTAAAATTAGATCTGATCACATGGTAACCCACTATACCAACATCATGATTTTAAATGAAAATTGTGTGCTCAATTACAGTCCTAAGTCAAAAACTCCACGTAGTGGATGGAGCACATTGGTCACAGAAATAGGAGGGGGTATTACTTACCATATTTTTTGGAGTATAAGACACACCTTTCCCCCCCCCCCCAAAAAAATGGTGAAAATTTGGGTGTGTCTTATACACTGAATGTAGTCCCACCCACCCTTGGCCTCTGCCTCCCAGCAATTTACCACCTTGCAGCAAACGGGGAAAATGGGGCTTGCGGAGGCTGCAATAAGCTATAGCAATCCCTGCAGCCTGAAAGAGCTGATGACTGGGAGGTGCACTCCACGAGGCAAATTGTTGGGAGGCAGAAGCAGATTTTTTTTCCTTGTGCTAATCAGGCTGTTTGCTGTTGCTGCAAGGAGGTAAGTCAATAACTATAAATGCCTATAGAATGTTCAAATTATTAGACTTATTTTTTAAAGACTGTTTTATTATTGTTCTAGACAGCTTAACAAAATGAAGAAGCTTTTTAAAATAAATGCTTGATCTGAAGAGGCCCAGGGCTATTGTATCTTCTTTTAAATAGCAGAGAATAATTATACTTCCAGAAAGCACATAAATTTTAACAGCATCTGTACAAGTATAGTCTGAAATGTAACACTACAAACAGTGTATATTGTCTATACCGTTTGCTGTTTGTTGCAAGGAGGCAAATTGCTGGGAGGCAGAGGCAGATATTTTCCCCCTTGTTTTCCTCCCCAAAAGCTAGGTGCGTCTTATACTTCGGAGCATCTTATACACCCAAAAATATGGGTAGCTTAACTTTTTGCTGTTCTGTAACCCTTCTGGGTTTGTAAAGACAGGCCTTCGTTCCTTCCCATGACTGCATCTAAAAATTCTATGACACCCCTGACCTAAAGCAAGTGGGAGGATGGTTGGCACACCAATGACACCCTCAATCCATTACAGAAGACAAACTTCACAGTAAATACCAAAGTGTTCCATTTTAACATCTCACGTAATGTAACTGTAAATCCACTCCAGGAGAAAAAAGTCATCAGTTTTTAAAACGTCTTGGTTATGAACGAATTTAGGGGTAAAGCATGACAAACCCTTCAGTCTACAGGCCATTTAAATCTACGTACTTGTCTTTTTCATTTTCTTCATGCTTGCTCAGATTACACAACTGGAGTGTGTCAAGTTGCTGGGTCACCTCCTCTGCCCAACGACAGTTGACAAGTTCTCGCAATTGAAGTGGAGCTCTGCAAGGAAAAGTTTTGAGTAAAAATCCTGCTTCTTAGAGGAAAAAATAGAATAGAATAATTCTTAATTATTATAGAATTGGAAACAGGAGTTTATGCAGATGCACAAGATCTTTATCCAATCTCTCTACCTTTGAAGCATGTAATAAAAACAGACTATATATTAGAAGTTGCAGGTGTTCAATTAATAAACTACAATTCAGGCACTCTAATTTGAAATGTTCCTTCTAATTTCTCCCACATTCAGAGGAAGCTAATTAATGAAGAATGGTAAATAATTTCATATTCATTCAAGGAGGGAAATCTTGTCCAACAGTTTTTGAAACCAGGAATAAAAAAAAATTGGGGGGGAATAAAAGCTTGGATATAGCCAAAAGTTTAAAGATTTAAAGAAGAAATAGCATTCATAAGTTTGAGATTTACAGCAGGCAGAGAAAGCATTTGTTCGTGATGGCTCATAGGATGGAAATAGCAGAACCTGAAGCCAAAGGTACTATAACAGGGCTTCCCAAACTGTGAATAGGCTTCCCTTGGGGAGATGAAGACTGATTCCAGGTGAAACGTAGAGAACCTTTAAGTATAGTGTTACAATAAATCTATCTTTAGTTTCACTGTATTGTTTTCACTATCCATTTGTTTTCATTTTGGTAGATAGATATTTAGGTAAGTGTACATTAAGATTACAGTAAATGAAAGTGTGATGACAAAAAGTTTAGCAGTCCCTGTATTAGAGGGAACCAGGTTGTCTACACTTTGACCTAGGAAGAATTGTTCAAAGTTACATCAGAAAAGCTGGCTCTTTTTTCCCAGAACTTTCAAAAACTGCTCTTTTATCCTCCATGAGTGACAATTATGGACAATTTTTAAAATTGTACCTTGGCTAAACTTTCATTCATGACTGTCAAGATAGGTAACATTCCATCATGTGCCAAATTTAAATTATAACCTGTCTGCTCCTCCCAAATATCAGCAAAAAAAGCCACCTGAAATAAAGAATTTGCTTTGGCTACAACAGTCCAAAGGGCTTCAAGTGAAAGCTTACCGACAATGTGGGCACTGAGCTCTTTGTTCCGTCAGCCAACGCTGTCAAACAAAACAGGCATATTATAAAACACCAGAATGTTCTAGAAACATTAGAAAAGCATAAATCCTATAAGCATGGACATATTTCTTCACAATAAGTAAATTATCCTTAAATGGAATTCACATGCTGCCATCTATCCCTATTTATTGTATCTGTATACTATTGCATTCAGAAAATGACTCCCAATACTAAATTATAACTTGTTGAATGGGCTGGATCACACCCAATGGCTGAATTCCCAGAACATGCTCACATATAAACTAGCCAATCCCAGTTTAATTTAAAATGATGTGCAAACCGAGTCTATACGTTAGTCTAGATTTATATTTATTTGTATCCCTCCTTTCTTATTTTTACAAATAACTCAAGGCAGTAAATATATCCAACACAGCTTCCTCCTCCTATTTTCCCCACAATAACAACCCTGTGAGGTAGGTTGGTCTGAGAAAGAGGGACTGACCCAAGTTCACATATCCAGCTTTCATGGCTAAGGGGTTTTTTGAAGCTGTGGTCTGTTAGTCACACATGGAGCTAACAATTAATCAAGAAAGTTGGTAATGGCACTTCTTTGTATGTTATCAATGTATTAAGCCTAAATATTGGTCCAACCCTATTTAATTATTTTGTTCAGAAAATTAAATGTGTAAAAGCTCTCAGAGAATCATTAGTCCCAAAACAATTGTGACTGTAATAAACTTCTGGGTTCTTAAGAAGTTTAACAGCAACATACAAATCTAAGTATATATGGAGATTCTCCGTCATCCAGGTCATGGTTGTCCCAAAGGTTGCTTTTTTCAACGGGAAACTGGACTTTCTGTTTTTCTTTGAAGACGTTTCGCTTTTCATCCAAGAAGCTTCTTCAGCTCTGACCGGATGCTGTGGAATGGAAGGATTGATACTCCTTGCAGACAACCTTCAATTCCCCACTATCCAGTCAGAACTGAAGAAGCTTCTTGGATGAGAAGCGAAATGTCTTCAAAGAAAAACCAGAAAGTCCAGTGGCCTCTTGAAAAAAGCACCTTTGGGGATACATATCTAAGCATAATCGGAGGAATAAGTTCAACTGGTTGAAAGATCTGAAAAGAAAGCAACATTTTTTAGCTCTTGGGCTGAAAGAAAATATGAAAATAAGTCAGAATTAATCTTTAGTTTTGGAAAAAATATCAGTTTACATTCAGAACTGCTATTTTTTTAGGGAAATAGTATACATTATTCCAATATTTTCTCTGGGCAAGGCTACTAGTAAATGGAAAGCAGGCAGGCACCAGAACAAAAGGTTAAAATTGTTTTTCTTAGTGTGCCAATAAATTAGAATCCTTGTACACTTACATCTGTTTTGAAGTATTTTCAAAAACACACATCCAAAATCCAGTTACTATCTCCACACGAGTAACTTGGCTCCAAATTTGTGATTACTTACCCGAATACAACTGAAACAACATAGCTTGGAGCAATGTGGACACAGGCGTGCATCACGCAACTTTTCCATACAAATGAAACATCTAAATACTTCAGCAATACTCTGCAAGAAGGAAACACAATAAAGACAAGTATGGGTCAGCTTTATCTGTAAACTGCATCCACATTATCTTATTCATATCAACTCACATTTTACTTAAACTTAGGCTCAACTACATTGCTCTGGGATACTAGACAACCGTGTCTGGAGAGGAACCAACAAGCAATTATTTTTAAATGTCATTGTTTAAACGAAAAAAAATCATTTGCTACATCTACACCTCAGTATCTTGCTAACACTGCAACCAAAGAGCAAAAAATAAGTATGTATATAATTGTTTAGAAGACACTCTAGAATATGGGTGTCCAACCTTTTGGCTTGCCTGGCCGCAATGAGTGGAATTGTGTTGGGTCGCCTATAAAATATATAATATAGTTAATGTATATAAATCACATAATATTGTTAAGAGGTTTACAATCTTATGGCCTTGCATTACTAATGGTCCAGAACTGTAACTGTAGACCACAGGTTGGACACATCTCCTCTATAATCTTGCAGAATACAACATCCCCATAAGCAGGACGAGGGCACGTAAACCAATACAACCTATTGGTATGTTTCTAAGATGGACTGAAATGCATGATTCATAAAATGCACATTCCACAATACTTTTTTTGCTTCAGGTAAGATCCAGAAAGATATAAAAACAAATCACGTTTTATTCACGTTTCTCTTAGTTCTGTGGAATACGATGCAATCCAAAATTTGCACTTTTATACGTTTATATGTTAAATTCATATCTTGCCTTTCCTTCAGGAGCTCACGGTAATAGAGGTAGTCCTTGCTTAAAAACCATTCATTCAATGACCGTTCAAAGTTATGACAACACTGAACAACTACAATAATACTTATGGTCAGTCCTTAAATTATGGTCAAATGACCAAAATTTGGATGCTTGGCAGCCAGCCTGTATTTACAACCACAGTGTGTGATGGCCTCACAAGTGGCCAGTAGCTCTCTTCCAGGTGCATGTCATCAGCAGCAGGAGGAAGGGTGAAGATCAATTGGGAGGGCAGGGATAGATGGAGGAGTGTGAGGCAGCCAAAAGGGAAAAGATGGGGAGGGAAATGGGGGGGGGGGGGGGGTTGAAGCAGATGCAAGCATGACAAGCATGGGAGAATTGTGAGGTCCTGGCCTAACAACCCCATTGCTAAGCAGTTTGGTCATGTGATGTTTCATCTAACAACTGAATCATTTAGTGATGGAAATTCTGGTTCCATTAGAGTCAGTAAGTGAGGACTACCTGTATATTTAATACACCCTCTGATTATATCCTTATAACATCCTTGTTAGGTTGAGACTATTGATTCTTCCACGTCTAATCCCTTCCCATCCCATGTATGAAAAAGGAGATTTATGGCAATTTCAAGTTTGGATCTAGGAATTCTGATGCTAAAACAGAGCATGCTCTAGA
Organism: Natrix natrix natrix; assembly: GCA_029891615.1. Classification (NCBI taxonomy): domain Eukaryota; kingdom Metazoa; phylum Chordata; class Lepidosauria; order Squamata; family Natricidae; genus Natrix; species Natrix natrix. The sequence continues at coordinate 2,709,689 of JAKRSK010010635.1, read as the reverse complement.
TACTATAACCTTATCCATAGAAAAAGGTTTTGGGAGCTCTGTGTCAAAACATTCTCAAACAAAACAGAGCACAGAAACACTAGCATCATGGATTCCTGCCTGTTTAAAGAGTCAGCATATAAGAGAAGTGAAAAAATTATCAGATCCCGGATCTGTGACTTCACTGCATTAATTTGTTGCATTAATATTTCCCTGCAGCAACTCAAACAGGAGATATATCAGTTCACAAACTTTCAGGAATCACAGTACCCCTTTCCTGTTTTGACTTAATTGCAACAATTCATGTATCAGGGAAAGAAGAGACCAAGTGTGCTGAATTTATACCAACCCAAAGAACAATAATGCCGTCTACTCAATCTGGGAAACTAGAAATGTACAGTATTTTAACAGAAAAGTGAATTGTTGGTGATGAATATCAAACTGGCAAAGATCATTTATTAATTAACAAGATCTAGATCCTTTTCCAAAAATGTCAAGATGGCTTATTTAAAATAAAGACAATAGTCAGCACTATTGTCAATTTGGTCATAGTTTGACTTTAGTGATTAAGACAGGCTAGAAAATGGGAGATGGTGACCTCTAATCCCACTTTAATCATGGAAACCAACTGGTCAGTTTGGGCCAATTCCTCTCAGTTCACCTCACCGGACTGTTGTTGTAGGGAAAATAAGAGAAAGGAGGTGGATTACCTGTGTTGATAATTTATAAAAATAATGACGGTGGGATATTAAATAACCATGCTAATATCACAGAGGTCCTTGACAATATAAGAGATATATTGTTTGTACTATTTTTGTGTAATTTACACTTGTTTTTTCTTAAATATTAATTGTAGTTAAACATGATTGCCTGTTATCAATAACATTCCTGTTAATTTCAGTGTCTCTGTTCCTATTTTTTTCCTTTACTCTCTCCTGCAACATGTACAACACTGAAGTCATGGACCAGTAAACAACACAGACAGAACCCAAAACAGAGAAGATTCATGGGTTACACTTTGCCAAATTCTATCATCTTCAATGAAAACTTTTGTTGTTTTAATCTGACTTGCATTATAGTATTTATACAGTTGTGATGTTTTTTTTTAAACAATTTTTATTGATTTTTACAAATTTTTCCAAGGAAAGAGGGTTAAAAGGGTGTAAAAACATTTTGACAGCTACATCGTGCGGGGGAGAGCAGTCCCTCCAAGTCTCACAACAGTTGTGATGTTTTAATGTCCGATTGGTATACTGTTCAGAGTCGCTCTGTGAGGGAGATGAGCAGTTTCTAAGCGTGATAAATAAAATAGACATAAATAAATCTAAAGGTTTTGAAAGGTAATCACAAGGAGGAAGGGATTGCAGGTAGTCCTTAACTTACGACCACAATTGAGCACAATATTTCCATCAGTAAGCAAGACAATTATGAATTTGGTCATGCCCATTTTGCAACCTTTTTGCCATGGTTGTTAAAACCAAATCATTCCAGTTGTTAAGTAAACTGTGTTGCATTTAAGCAAACCTGGCTTCCTCCATTGACTTTGCTTGTCCGAAACTGGTTGGGAAGGTCACAAATGGTGATCATAGCACCTCAGGAGAGTGCTATCATCATAAATGTATGACAGTTGCCAAGTGCCCAAATTTGATCACTTGACTGTGGGGATGCTCAACAATCATAAATGTGAGAACTGATAATAAGTCACTTTTTTCAGTGCCATTGTAACTGCAGTCACTAAATGAATGGTTGTAAGTCGACGACCACCTGAATGTCACATTCACCTAAGCCAAAAAAGGCCTTTTTCTACCCTCTTTCATGCCTGCGTGTTCCATTAGGAGAAAGAGAAGCTTAGGAGTCCCAGAAGGGCTTTTTCAAGAGGCAACTGAACAACGATAGCCTGGGATGACTGAGAATCTCCATAGATAAGAAGCTCAGGAGGTTTTGGTAGAAAGCAGGAGAGAGTCTTCTTGGTGATGGCCCCAATTTCTAAGCCTCTGTGTGGTACCAGTTTCCTTTACTGGTTTTTCAGGGTCAGGCAGGGAGGGAGCTGCTGGTTTTCAGAGGTAGATTTCCAATTCTTCATTTTCCTGGTTTGGATCTTTTTTTTTTTTTTAATTCTGCACAGGTACTCCTCGACTTAAACCATTCATTTAGCATCCATTCAAAGTTACAACAGCACTGAAAAAAGTGGCTTTTGATCAGTTTTCATACTAACCTTCCACAGCATCCCCGTGGTCCCACAATCAAAAATTCAGATGCCCGTCAACTGGTTCCATATTTATGACGGCTGCAGTGTCCCGGAGTTGTGCAATTTCCCCCCTTTCGAAACCTTCTAACAACACAAAGTCAACGGAGACGCCGGATTCACTTAACAACCGTGTGACTAATTTAAACAAACCAGGGGTGATTCACTCAAAAACCGTGGCAAAAAAGGTGGTAAAACCGGGGTGGGGGTGGGGAACACATCACTTTACCAACCGTCCCGCTTAACAATGGAGATTCCCTGTGCTCAATTGTGGTCGTATGTCGAGGACTGCCATTCTGGATGCCCTCAAAACAGGCAGGGTAAATCATGTTCATGTATGTCAAATAAATAAACACACATGCAGGAATTCTCCCCCCCCCCCCAGCATTTCAGGAGACCTTCCCCACCTAAAAAAACCTCCTTTGGAGTCCTGTCCATCTGTGGGGGGGGGGGGGAAGGTCCTCCCATATGTGGGGTCTTTTTTTGGAGAGGGCAGGCACCCCTATCCCACCCAGGATAACACCCCCCCTCATAGATCCCTCCCCCACCCCTATCCTGGGTGGGGTAGAGGTGGCTGTCCTCCCCCCCCTGGGGGGGTCTCCTTTTGGTGGGAGGGGGAGGGGAGCCACCACTATCGCACCCAGGATAAAAAAACCCTTTTAGATCCCTCCCCTACTTTTTTGGGGGGGTGTTTCCTATCCTGGGTGGGATAGCGGTGGCTGTCCTCCCTTCAAGGTCCTACCCTGGTAGGGTCTCCATTTGGGGGGAGGGGGGAGGACAGCCACCCCTATCCCGCCCAGGATAAGAAACCCCCCCAAAAGTAGGGGAGGGATCTTATCCTGGTTGGGATAGGGGTGGTTGCCCTCCCCACTCCCCCCAAAAGGAGAACCCCCCCAGGGGAGGACCTTCCCCCCCCCACAGATGGACAGGACTCCAAACAAGAGGTTTTTTAGGTGGGGAGGGGCGTTCTGAGGGGGAGAAGCCCCTCCCCCACTCCAACAGGTGCACCTCTCCCCCCCTCACCGCCCTTATTATTATTATTGTTATTACCGCAATTCCGAAGGCTTCTTACCTCAACACTTTGCTCGTCCATGACTGGAAACCGCCTCCCTCGAGGTATGGTCGCCTCCGTCTCCTCAGTTTCTTCTCCTGAGGAGAAACGAAGGGCGTGTGAAGCCCCCCGGGGGAGAAAAAACGGGGGTCGGGGGTCTCTCTTTTTTATCCTCCCGCCTTTTTTTTCATCCCACAGACTCTCCCTCCCCAATCCCGGCCATTTCTCCCCCTCCCCTCCGCCTCCGAGAGGAGAAAACGGGGAAACCGAGTCATTAACGGCCCCGCTGGCTGTGGGGACGAGGGAATGGGAGGGGGGGTTGAAGCCCCCCTTCTGCCGCCTTACTGCGCCTGCGCGGTTATGCTCGCCAACCGAGAAGCGAAGATGCCGCATTAGCCGGCGCGCGCTGTGAGCGCCTCAGTGCGCCTGCGCGGGAACCGAGCGCCCGTTCGGATTTGCCGGAGCGCTTCGTTTCCCTCCGGATTTGTCGGAGCGGGAGAGTAACGGTACGCATGCGCGAAAGTGCTAGTAAGGGGGAGGGCAGCCTCTGGAGCAGGTGAGTAGGAGCAACAGGTTGCAACGGGTTCAGAAGGCTTGCGTGCCGCAAAGGTGATACAGGTAGCCCTACGACTTACAACCCTTCACTGAGTGACCGTTCAAAGTTACAACGGCGGACGTATGGCCGTTTTTCACACTTGCGACCATTGCAAGCATCCCCATGATCACGTGATCAAAATTCGAAGGCTTGGCAACTGGCATGTACTTGTGACAGTTGCAATGTCAGGACATCAACTTTTGCAACCTTCTGACCAACAAAGCCAATGGGGGAAGCCAGATTCACTTAACAACCGTATGACTAACTTAACAACTGCAGTGATTCCCTTAACAACTTTGGCAAGGAAGACCGTACAATGGGGCATAATTGCACTTAACAGACATTTCACTGTGCAATATAAATTTGGGGCTCCCTTGTGGTCGTAACTGGAGGACTACATATATAAGAGAAAGGGGTGTTACTTTACAACTATGCTTTCCAAACTGGGCAGTTCTAAGAATTGAGATTCCAGCTTGGCTGGGGGATTCTGGGAGTTAAAATCCACACATCTTCAAGTTGCCACGTTGGAAAAACTCAGGTCTCTAGCAAAAAAATAAAAAAAAAATCAGGAGGAGGAAGCTGGTAGCAAACTAATCTCAGGTGTAAATTGTCAGGTATGACAATTGCTTTGTTGTTGTTAGTTGTGAAGTCGTGGTTGACTCATTGCGACTCCATGGACCATGTTCCTCCAGGCCTTCCTGTCCTCTCCCATCCTCTGGAGTCCATTCAATCTCCCGCTGACTACTTTGGTGACTCCATCCAGCCACCTCCTTCTCTGCCGTTCCTTTCTTCTTCTTTTGCCCTCCATCTTTCCCAGCATGAGGCTCTTCTCCAGGGAGTCCTTCCTTCTCATTAGGTGGCCAATGTATTTGAGTTTCCTCTTCAGGATCTGGCCTTCTAAAGAGCAGTCAGGGTGGATCTCCTCTAGGACTGACCGGTTGGATCGCCTTGCAGTCCAAGGGACTCCAGCACCAGTCCCCAACTGCGGTGATCTTGGAGCCCAGGAAAATAAAATCTGTCACTGCCTCCATATCTTCCCCATCTATCTGCCAGGAATTGAGAGGGCCGGATGCCATGACCTTAGTTGACAATTGCTACATGGGTATATATATATATATACTTCTAAAAAAAGCCACTTCGATTGCTTATTCAACAAGCCACAGTCAAAACAGGTCATTCCTCCAGTCAGGATATATATATATATCCTGACTGGAGGAATGACCTGTTTTGACTGTGGCTTGTTGAATAAGCAATCGAAGTGGCTTTTTTTAGAAGTACAGCTAGTCCTTGACTTATGACCACAAATTAAACCCAACTTTTCTGTTCCTGAGTGAGGTATTTGCTCAGTGAATTTGGCTCCATTTCACGATCTTCCTTGCCAGATTTGTTAAGCGAATCACTGCAGTCGTTAAGCGGGTCACACGGTTGCTGAGTGAATCTGGCTTCCCAATTGGCTCTTGCTTGTCAGAAGGTGGCAAAAGGGGATCACGCGATCCCGGGGCGCTACGACCGTCATAAACGCGAGTCAGTTGCCAGGCATCCGAATTTTGATCGTGTGACCATGGGGAGGCTGCAATGGTCATAAGTGTGAAAAACGGTCATGTCACAGTTCCAGTGCCGTTGTGACTTCAAACAGTCACTAAACAGCTGTTGTAGGCCGAAGCCTGGCTGTATTCTTAAACTGGGGCTAAAGCAATTACATCATGGTTTGCGTTTTTGCAATAGGCGCCCCACAGCGGGCAATTCAAACTGAATAATGGGAGTGGGCTTCAGAAATGTCTTGCCTTGTCAGTGTTAGTGGGAGTGTTGTTTTCTGCTTGGGGGTACCTGGATTATTGTTTTGATTGTTGGTCTGAGTTGATTCATTAGGGTACTGTATTGCACTGCCAGGGCAAGCCACCTCTATATAAAGAAAGAGCAAGCCCTTCTCCCTTCTAGCACTGTTGATGTTACCTATCTGGGTAATGAAATGTCTGCAAGAAAACAACCAGGCTCAGAGAGTACCAAGGACCAAATAATTTGTCCTCCTCCTCTTCCTTCCTTCCTCCCTCCCTCCCTCCCTCCCTCCCTCCCTCCTTCCTTCCTCCCTCCCTCCCTTCCTTCCTTCCTCCCTCCCTCCTTCCTTCCTTCCTCCCTCCCTTCCTCCCTCCCTCCCTCCTTCCTTCCTTCTTTCCTTCCTTCCTTCCTCCCTTCCTTCCTCCCTTCCTTCCTCCCTTCCTTCCTCCCTTCCTTCCTTCCTTCCTCCCTCCTTCCTTCCTCCCTCCCTCCCTCCCTCCCTTCCTCCCTCCCTCCCTCCCTCCTTCCTTCCTTCCTTCCTTCCTTCCTTCCTCCCTCCCTTCCTTTCTTCCTCCCTCCCTTCCTCCCTTCCTTCCTTCCTCCCTCCCTCCTTCCTTCCTTCCTCCCTCCCTTCCTCCCTCCCTCCTTCCTTCCTTCTTTCCTTCCTTCCTCCCTCCCTTCCTTCCTCCCTCCCTCCTTCCTTCCTTCCTCCCTCCCTTCCTCCCTCCCTCCTTCCTTCCTTCCTTCTTTCCTTCCTTCCTTCCTTCCTCCCTTCCTTCCTTCCTCCCTCCCTCCCTCCCTCCTTCCTTCCTCCCTCCCTCCCTCCCTCCCTCCCTTCCTTGTGAATGCCACGTTTTAACATTAATGATGTTATGGTACCTAGTTGGATCATGAAACATCTGTGTGAAAACAAGCAAGCTCAGAGACCACCAAGGACACCATAGTGCTCTTCCTCTCCTCAACCCCCACTCCCTTCTAGCACTGATGACATTACCTAGTTGGGTAAAGAAATGTCTGCAAGAAAGCAAACAAACTCAGAGAGCACCAAGGGCTTCAAAGCCCACCTCCTTCACCCCATCTCTTCCTCCTCTCTTGACCCCCCCCTCCCTTCTAGCACTGATGATGTTCCCTGGTTGGATAAAGAAACGTCTGCAAGAAAACCACCAAGCAAAAGAAAGCACCAAGAACTCCATAGTCGTCATTCCCATCTGTCTCCCTCTTCCTCTTCCTCCTCTCCCTCCTAGCACTACTGATGCTATCTAATTGGGTCATGAAACGTCTGCAAGAAAGCAACCAATCTCAGAGAGCACCAAGGACCCCACAGTCGTCCTCCTCATCCCCCCTCCTGCAACTCCACTCTTTTCTAGCACTGATGATGTTATCTAGTTGGGTAATGAAATGTCTGCAAGAAAACCAAGCTCACAGAGCACCTATAGAGCACCCAGAGAGCGTCTTCTCTTCCTCCTCCCCCCATGTAAATGCCACTTGTTAGCACTGATAATGTTAGCTATGAGTAATGAAACATCTGCAATACAATACAATATACAATACAATAGCAGAGTTGGAAGGGACCTTGGAGGTCTTCTAGTCCAACCCCCTGCCTAGGCAGGAAACCCTACACCACTTCGGACAAATGGCTATCCAACATCTTCTTAAAGACTTCCAGTGTTGGGGCATTCACAACTTCTGGAGGCAACTTCTGTTCCATTGGTTAATTATTCTAACTGTCAGGAAATTCCTCCTCATTTCTAGGTTGCTTCTCTCCTTGATTAGTTTCCACCCATTGCTTCTTGTTCTACCCTCAGGTGCCTTGGAGAATAGCTTGGCTCCCTCTTCTTTGTGGCAACCCCTGAGATATTGGAAGACTGCTATCATGTCTCCCCTAGTCCTTCTTTCTATTAAACTAGACCTACCCAGTTCCTGCAACCGTTCTTCATATGTTTTAGCCTCCAGTCCCCTAATCCTCTTTGTTGCTCTTCTCTGCACTCTTTCTAGAGTCTCCACATCTTTTCTACATTGTGGTGTCCAAAACAGGATGCAAATATTCCAAGTGTGGCCTTACCAAGGCCTTGTAAAGTGGTATTAACCCTTCACGTGATCTTGATTCTATCCCTCTGTTGATGCAGCCTAGAACTGTGTTGGCATTTTTGGCAGCTGCTGCACACGGCTGGCTCCTACTTAAATGGTTATCCACTAGGACCACTAATGTAATTTAGTAAACATAATTGAGCAAACCCAGGTAGAATTAGGATCTGTTGATTGTGGCATCAGCTACACATTTAGGCTATATATAGGCAGTCGGTGATTTAAAACAATCCTTTTAGTGATCATTTGAGATTACAACAGCAGTGAAAAAAATGACTTATGACCATTTTTCATACTTAACGGCCGCTGCAGCGTTCCCCCTGGCCACGTGATCAAGATCCAGACCCTTGGCAACTGACTCGTATTTATGACGGTTGCAGTGTCCTGCGATCTTCTGACAAGCAAAATCAAAAGGGAAGCCAAATTAATTTAACAATTGCAGCAATTCGCTTAACAACGGGGGCAAGAAAAGTCGCAAAACGGGGCAGAATTCTCTTAACCAATATCTTGCTTCGCAAAGGGAATCTGAGGCCCCCTTGCGATCATCAGAGGACTGCTTGTACATTTTTCTTTTCATTTCAGTGTTCAGATTTTAACAAACCACTAACACAAATGAGACCCCGAACAGAAATGTGGAACCTGGCAGTCCCCATCCATCAAACAGTGTTATTTTATTTATTTTTAAAAATATCAAATGAATGCATGAACACTATGGCACCTGGGTGTCATACAAATAAAACTAATAAAATTAATCATAATTATTACATTCAATCAACTTATGTATTTCTAATAATAATTATACACATTTATATTAGGTTACGGTCCATCATTATTCAATTATTCCATGTTATATCTTCTTGTTACTTTTATTATCATAAAGTGTATACACTAATATTCCCCCTTCTCTTATTTCTATCACTTATTCTAGCTTTTAATCATGTCATACTTTATTAACAAACTTTTTCTGTCTATCCTAATCATGTCACCTACCTAAAAAGAGAGAGAGACAAAGAGAAAAGGAAAAGCAAATCAGAACAACAACAAATAGAAGGACCATCTATCCATCGTCTCTTGCCTGCTTCAATACTTTAATTGCTACGCTTTAAAAGAAAGAGAGAGAAAAGGAAAAGCAAATCAGAACAATAAAAAAAGAGAAAAGTCATTTATCCATCATCTCTTGCCTGCTTCAATACTTTAATTGCTATGCTTTTTCCCAATTCCTCTCTTAAATCTTTATCTCGATCTACATCTACTTCTTGGCTATTCAATCTAAGCACTTCTCCCACTTCTATCCTCTTCCTCTACCCAGTTTCTAAGGTTTCTACCCAGACCCCTGTCTTCCTTTCAAACATATTTTCCAACTCTCTTAATATATTTCCCTTAATGTGTGTTATTTTTCTTAAATGCCTTGATTTTCTCTATACAGAAAGTTGTGGTTTTTTTTAATACCTCCCAAGACGCTGAGATCTGATTGTATTTTTGGTTCAAAGGCGCCCAGGTGAATTTACCTTGATGCTTCCTTGAGGAGGGCAATATAATAAGTGATGCTTTCCCTTCTGAATGTTTGCAGCTTGGTTGTTCAGAGTTACCAGAAGCTCCAAGCAACAAACTCGGAGAAATTCTCTCCCAGCACAGCAAGCAAACATTTTCCCATCCCTTTAAAGAGGAAGGATTTTGCAAAACTTCGCTTACCTTTCTGGTGTGGACTTAAGTGGGATTATTTGGCACTATCTAAATAACAGATTTGCATTTTAGCCTATCCCAGCATTTAGCAAAGTTGCAGGTCTATTTCCTGAATAACTAAATGCGGCTTGAATGAGTCAAAATAATTAATAGGATCTCCCAGATCTTTAGAGAGCTAATATATAATATATTATTATAATATATAATTTGTATTAGCTTTTATATTAATATTTTAAATTAAATCATAAAAGCTACCAAACCGGTCAGTCCTAGAGGAGATCAACCTTGACTGCTCTTTAGAAGATCAGATCCTGAAGAGGAAACTCAAAGACTTTGGCCACCGAATGAGAAGGAAGGACTCCCTGGAGAAGAGCCTCATGCTGGGGAAGATGGAGGGCAAGAGAAGAAGGGGACAACAGAGAAGGAGGTGGCTGGATGGAGTCACGGAAGCAGTCAGCGTGAGCTTAAATGGACTCCAGAGGATGGTAGAGGACAGGAAGGCCTGGAGGAACGTTGTCCATGGGGTTGCGATGTGTCGGACACGACTTTGCATCTAACAACAACAACAACTATGTGTGTGTGTGTTTCAGCATAACTCTGGAACGCCTCGAGCAATTTCAACCAAACTTGGTACACAGGTGATTTACTCTCTGGAAATAAATGCTGTGGGGGGTAAGACACCCCTAAAACCCCTCGGGGTGTGTGTTCTGTTAAGATACAGCCTGTTGTGCCTTCAAATGGCTTCTGCCGTACTGCCGTAAAATGGCTTCTACTGTACAGCGCTGTGGAGTCGCCATGGTAACGGCTTCACAGTACTCCACAAGGGGGCTCCTTCTGGTAAGGGGGAATATTCAACATTAGATACTACGTTTCGTCTGGACATTTCCCCCCTATAAATAAATTCCCAGACAACGCCGAGTTATTGGCTAGTTAATAATAAATAAATACTATCAACCCCACCCTCGTGCCTAACTTCCCAGCCCCTTCAGTCCAATGGCAAAGAAAACCCAGAGAATCCTGTCAGGAGAATAATTTGTGGTTCCAACTTGAGCCAGGGTTCTGTAAGAATAAATAAAATGAGACCCAGACCGCAATGAGGAAATATTTATTTCGAAAAGCAAAGAGTTTGCCTTGAGGGGCAGCTGCAGAGAAATGGGGTACAGCAGCGCCGTATTATAGGGGAGCTTGTCTTGGGTGTGGAAGTATCTACATGCTGATTCTAGGATGACACTTGAGGGGCGTGTGTGTGTGTGTGTGTGTGTGTGTGTGTGTAGGTGTCACCTATGATGTTTATAACATGCAGTTCCACCCAGAAACCTAATTTAATTCACTGCATTTGTGTTTACAGACCTTCTCCTTTGATATGCGGATTAGGTCTGGGTAAGTCATTTGGGCTTTGAGGAACGTTTCAGTAGAAGATTTCCGGTTTGCTATTTTTACTTGATTCATTTAGCGTCAGCTTGACTGTCAATTGTCTAGTGGAGGACCTGATTCTCAGTCCATTGTGGATTCTGTTAGCGTTTTAAGGGAGGATGAAAACGGCATAAAGAATAAAATATATTTTGATATAGAACTTCTCCTTTAATGAATTCTGTCATTGATCTAAAAGTTGAAGGTGACTTACTGAGATTCCTTTCTCTACTCTCCTGCCAATAAGCTCCTGTAATTATTTTCCTTACACTGTGCATAAAACAGGAAGAAAGAAAAGGAGCTTTTGTGCTTTCAATTATAAGGGGAAGGGGAACCCTGGACACTCTTGACTCTGACATCATACATTTAGCTTTATTTCTTTTTCCTCAATACATTTAAGATGACAGAACTTTGTTTTAAAAGTTTACCATTATGGCTGTTTACCCAAACAGCACCAGAAATTTATATTTATTTGAATACAACATGAATAGAATGGAACGGAATGGAATAGCAATAAGAATAGAATAGAATAGCAATAAGAATAAAATGGAATAGAATTAAGAATAGCAATAAGAATAGAATAGAAATAAGAATAGAAATAGAATTAAGAATAGAATAGCAATAAATAAACTAGAATAAAGAATTGCAATAAGAATAGAATAGCAATAAGAATGGAATAAGGATAGAATAGAAATAGAAATGATAATAGAATATCAATAAGAATAAAATAGAATAGAATTAAGAATAGCAAGAAGAGCAATAAGAATAGGATAGCAATAAGAATAGAATAGCAATAAGAATAGAAATAGAATTAAGAATGGAATAGCAATTGGAATGAAATAGAAATAGAAAAGAATAGAATAGAATAGAATAGAATAGAATAGAATAGCAATAAGAATGAAATGGAATAGAATTAAGAATAGCAATAAGAATAGAATAGAAATAAGAATAAGAAATAGAATTAAGAATAGAATAGCAATAAATAAACTAGAATAAAGAATTGCAATAAGAATAGAATAGCAATAAGAATGGAATAAGGATAGAATAGAAATAGAAATGATAATAGAATATCAATAAGAATAAAATAGAATAGAATTAAGAAGAGGAAGAAGAGCAAGAAGAATAGAAGAGCAATAAGAATAGAAATAAAATTAAGAATGGAATAGCAATTGGAATGAAATAGAAATAGAAAAGAATAGAATAGAATAGCAATAGGAATGAAATAGAATTAAGAATAGCAATAAGAATAGAATGGAATGGAATAGATTAAGAATAGAATAGCAATAAGAATAATAGAGAATAGAATTAAGAATAACAATAAGAATAGAATAGCAATAAGAATAATAGAGAATAGAATTAAGAATAACAATAAGAATAGAATAGCAATAAGAATGGGACGGAACAGAACAGCAATAAGAAGAGAACAGAAGAGAACAGAATTCTTTATTGGCCAACTGTGATCGGAGACACAAAGAATTTGTCACAGAAGGAGATGTACACTGCACTAACGAAAACTTCCATTAACAATGGTGCTTTTGTGGGGAAATTATTATAGCATGTGGGCAGGCATTTTGAAGGTCAGCCAAGGATCTTGGAAGAATTGGTCTGTAGAAGGGTATTAACTTGATGGAATCCTTGGGGATCTCTCAGCTTGTTTGCTTCAATCAGTTTCAAAGTCCATCCTTCAACTGTTGGCATTTCTTTTCTTTTTTTCTCCAGTGTTTGGAAAGCACAATCCTCACAGCCCCTCACCATGTGAAGGAATAGCACCCCAAATTATTTTTCGATTGACTTGTCCACCATGCTAAAGGAAAAGCTTCAGGTTTCATTAATATTTGTATCTTAAATATTTTTGCATTGTTATTGAACTGGGTATGTCTAGATTAAGAGAAAGAAGGACTAGGGGAGACATGATAGCAGTCTTCCAATATCTCAGGGGTTGCCACAAAGAAGAGGGAGTCTACCTGAATGTAGAACAAGAAGCAATGAGTGGAAACTAATCAAGGAGAGAAGCAACTTAGAACTGAGGAGAAATTTCCTGGCAGTGAGAACAATGAATCAGTGGAACAGAAGTTGCCTCCAGAAGTTGTGAATGCTCCAACACTGGACGTTTTTAATATGTTGGACAACCAGCTTCCAGAGTGTTCCTGAGGGCTGGGGAGGGCAGAAATGAGTGAAAAATGGGCCATTTTTTGCTTGTTTCCCCCCCACATCCCCCAGGACTACTGCATAAGCCTCCTAAAGGCTATGCATACCTTTTTTGACAAAAAACGGGCCCTTTTTCGTGAAAAACGTGCTGTATTTGGGAGGTCTGCAGAGTGCAAAAACTTTTAAAATTTGCCTCTTCAAAATCGTGGTGCGTCTTATACTCCAAAAAATAGGGTAAGTACCAGCGATACTTCATTTTTAAAAAGTTTTCTTTCCACCTATAATTTAAGGTAAATTTTAGTCCTTTCATTCACACCGGTTCAGGTAAACTGGTAGTTAAGATTCTGTGCAGTTCGGCGAACCAGCAAATCCCACCACTGGCTGGGCATGCCTGCACTCATTTTGGGGCTTATTTCTCGGCCATTTCCCCGATGTTTTGGGCCGATGTTTTGGGTCAAAGACGACCTGAAAACAGCCAGGAAAACAACCTGAAAACAGGCAGGGGCGGGGCCAGCCAGTGGTGGGATTAGCCCCAACAAATTGAATCCTACCTCTGCCCTTGAGGCAATTGGCCGGGAGGCGGGACTGGGTGTAATGAATGACATCACCCATCCAATCACATGAGCAATCACCTATGCCTACCTAGCCAGAGAACTGGTTGTTAAGTTATTCAAGTCCCACCACCGTCCATACCTTCTCCCGTTGATCTAGTGCCATGATGACGAACCTATGACACGTGTGCCCAAAGTGGCACGTGGAGCCATGTTGCTTGGCATGTGCAATGTCGCTCGTTCCTCTTCCGGGTTTCTGGCGCGCATGCACACGCAACGATCAGCTGGCCTTTGCATGTGCAGCAGGGCAGGAAACCGGAAGAGCTGGTCTTCAGTTTTCTGAGGTGAGCGTGCGTGCCGGCCAGCTGATCGGTGCATGCGCGGCAGTAACTTCCTGGCATGCCGGAAACTGGAAGTTCATTTTCCAGGTCGCGCATTATGTCAGGGTTCCAAATAGCATCCAAAATTAAATCAAGAGTCCAAGGCAAAGTATTGCTCAAAGTTCCAATTGATGAAGAGAGCCATGTTGGCACATCTGGGAAAACCCGAATCTGAATCAGTTGAAATTTCAAGATTCTTGCCCCCACACCCACAAGCCCATCACATGGTCCAATTTCCCACTGCCATGCTGGCAGTTCCACCCATCCAGTTCTGGTCAGGTGCAGAGACAAAGGATGACCTTGGCTTCCTAGAAAGGAATTTTGTTTTGGCTACATAGCATCTAACTCCATACAATCCTCCCCCCTCCCATTTTCCCACAATAGAAAAAACATGGTAGAATAATAGAAAGTGTGGCAGGCCAACGATCAAAAAGGAATATGGCTGCAGGCCTGACAGCATGCTCCTTGGGCAGCTCCTCTTCCTGGTCACAGCCCAGATGAGTGTGCGTGTGTACACAAACTGTGCATATGCGCGAAGTGCTCCTTTTTCAGCAGTCAATCGCAGACTCCCTTTTCGGCACTCACTGCCGAAAACGTTTGATCACTAAATCACTGATCTAGTGTTAACATTATATCCCGTCTGGATTTCAATCTCGTGACCACAGGAATGCTGCAACAGTCACAAGTGTGAAAAACCCTTGTAAGTTGCTTTTATCAGTGCCGGGTTAATTTCGAATGGTCACTGAAAGGTTGTAAGTCGAGAACCGTCTGTATTACATCGGTGCTTAGAAATGACGAAGGCTTAAAAGAATCTCGTGCAAAATCTGGTCTCGGCTAACGATTAGAAAGCAAACAAGCGAAGGTCCTGTCAACCTGTTAATAGAGTCTTCTCCTGCTTGAGCAAAGGGTTGGACTAGAATAGTGATGGCGAATCTATGGCACGCGTGCCACAGTTGGCACGCAGAGGCATTTGTCAGGGCACGCGAGGCGCTGTCCTGTCAGCTGGCCAGCTCGCATGCGTGCGCTGGCCAGCTAAGTTCACCCTTTTTTAAAGCCTCTGGAGCCTGGGGAGGGCAAAAAGAGCCTCCCCCACTCTCCCCGGAGGCCTTCCGGAGGCTTCATGAGCTTCCCTGAAGCCTCCGGAGCGCAAAAAACCAGCCCTATGGGCAAACCGGAAGTTCGGGAATGGACTTCCGGTTTGCTCGGAGGTTAATTTTGACTGCTCCAGAGGCTTCAGGGAAGCATCCTGAAGGTCCCTGAAGCCTTCGGAGCGCTCAAAACGACCTTCCAAGCAAACCGGAAGGGTCATTTTGACTGCTCCGGAAGCTTCAGGGAAGCCTCCTGAAGGTCCCTGAAACCTCTGGAGGGCTTCCGGGAGGCGGGGGAGGCTGCTTTCGCCCTCTCCAGGCTCCTGGAGTTTGGGGAGGGCGAAAAAAGCATGCAAAAAATGGGGGGCCGCGCCTGTAGTGTGCGCATGCACACTGGGTGGGTCGCACATTGCATTATGGGTGCGGCACGCCCGCACATGACCCCCCTGCGCTCCCCACACTTATGGCACGCAAGCCAAAAAAGGTTCACCATCGCTGGACTAGAAGACCTCCAAAGTTCCACCCAACTCTTATTATTCTGTGTTGTGCAACCAACAAAACCAATTCGGAGCAAGTAGGTGGAGAACTGAAACAGATCAGTGCTAGAAAGGTATATTGGCTGCAGCCATGAAATAAAGAGACATCATCTCCTTAAAGACAATGACTAATATAGATAAAATATCAAAAAATGCGGAGACATTATGCTGACAACACAAACAAGGCCATTGCTTTCCGTGTGGGAACATACAGTCCCCGTCAGAAAGGCTGAATAAAGCAAAATACCGAAGGAAATATGGGAGACTATGAACAAATCAAGGGATGCGGTGGCTAAGATGCTGAGCTTGTCGATTAGAAGATTGGCAGTTCGGCGGTTCGAATCCCTAGCGCTGCGTAATGGAGTGAGCTCCCGTTACTAGTCCCAGCTTCTGCCAACCTAGCAGTTCGAAAGCACGTAAAAATGCAAGTAGAAAAATAGGAACCACCTTTGGTGGGAAGGGAACAGCGTTCCGTGCGCCTTCGGCGTTGAGTCATTTCCTCCACATGACCACGGAGACGTCTTCGGACAGCGCTGGCTCTTCGGCTTTGAAACGGAGATGAGCAGCGCCCCCTAGAGTCGGGAATGACAAGCACATATGTTCGAGGGGAACCTTTACCTTATGAATAAATCCTTCGATATGCCAATTGCACAGTGGCAGATAGGACGTTCCAGAGGGGTCAACGTCATTGCCCAGAGGATCATTTGTTGCCCTCTCCCCTCTTTGGAAGAGCCTGATAGCTCCTGTAGCCTTAAGGAAGTTCAAACGTTCTTAATGATCCATCTCATCCTGGGCACCCCCTTTTTTTTTGAACGATTACCATCTGGCAGACGGTATAGGACAATAAAAACAAGGACAAATAGGCTGAAAAACAGCCTCTATCCCAGGGCAGTAACTACCATATTTTTCAGAGTATAAGACGCTTCCCCCCCCCCCAAAAAAAGGGTGAAAATCTGGGTGCGTCTTATACACTGAATACAGCATTTTTGGCCTCCCCAAACCCCACCCCTTTGCAAAAATGGACATGCAGAGGGCTTGGGAGGCCTGCAAAGTGCTCCTGGGGGCTGGGGAGGGCAGAAATGAGCAAACAACGGGCCATTTTTTGCTCGGTTTTGCCCCCCCCCCCCCCCCAGCATCCAGAAGCACTCTACAAGCCTCCCAAACCCTCTGCACGGCCATTTTTGCAAACAGTGCGGGGTTTCGGTAGGCCAAAAATGCTGTATTCAGCGTATAAGACGCACCCAGATTTTCATCCTCTTTTGGGGGGGAAGAAGGTGCGTCTTATACTCTGAAAAATATGGTATATGCCACTTCACAGTGCTTTACCGTCCTCTCTAAGCAGTTTATAGTGTCAGCCTATTGCCTCCAACGATCTGGGTCCTCATTTTACCCACCTCGGAAGGATGGAAGGCTGAGTCAACCTTGAGTCATCAGGATTGAACTGCTGGCAGTGGGGCAGAGTTAGCCTGCAATACTGCATTCTATATGGAGGGAGGGAAAGAAGGAAGGAAGGAAGGGAGATAGCAATAGTACTTAGACTTATATACCGCTTCAGTTGCTTTTACAGCCCTCTCTAAGTGGTTTACAGAGTCAGCCTTTTGCCTCCAACAATCTGGGTCTCATTTTACCCACCTCGGAAGGATGGAAGGCTGAGTCAACCTCGAGCCTGGTGAGATTCGAACTGTCAAATTGCAGTCAGCAGAAGTAACCTGCAGTTATGGCACTCTAACCACTGTGCCATCATGGATGGATGTCTCTTCACTCGATGCGGCCCAGGCAGGCCAAAAGATTGACCCCATCATGCTTTAGATCTTAAATATGCATGTGACCCCCTAATTCTTACAGTAGAATTGACTGGTTGAAGAAGGGAAGATCTCTAGAGATCTATTAGATAACATTGCACAATTGACTGCAACGAAACCTGAGTATATATATTATATCTTAAAAAATAAGAAGAGCTTCAGTAGAATGCAAGCAATAATTATATGGACTGGATATATAATTTGATATATCCAGGTATGCTATTATGAAGTCTAGACAGGTTTCTGCTGCAGCTGCTCTTTTTATTTATTTTTTCAGATGAAAGGAGATATTTTTACCAGCCGTTCCAATCTTTTGAGGCAAAACCTCTCTAGGCCCATTATGAAATGTCCCAATTCGGGTCTCGGGAGTTTTTTTTACCAACTAGCTGATAACCTGCGTTGCCCAGGTATTTATTCATAGGTGGAAAATGTCCGGATCAAATGTAATTTCTAATGTTGGATTTTCCCCCTTACCAGAGGGAGCCCCCCCTGTGGAGTACTGTGAAGCCGTTACCATGGAAACTCCACTGCACTGTATAGTAGAAGCCATTTTAAAGCAGGACAGAAGCCATTTTAAGGCACAACAGGCTGTATCTTAACAGAACACACACCCCGATGGGTGTCTCCGATGGGAGGAAGAAGAAGAGGAGGAGGAGGAGGAGGAGGAGGAGGAGGAGGAGGAGGAGGAGGAGGAGGAGGAGGAGAACCACCACCACCACCACCACCTTAATTTCCCTTTTAAAACCCACAAAGATGTCCCTTGTGAAACAGCTACGGGACCACCCAACTTCATATCAAAATCTGAAGAGGGGATCAGGTTGTATCTTTATGAATTATGAACCAACGGATGGAAATTAATCGAGGTGAGACGCAACCTGTGATGGCAAAAAGGCAACGCAGCCAGAGAATCGGTATGAGTCCCTTTATTAATACCAACTGTGCCCCCAACGTCCCTTTCAACTCTCCGGCCTGGAGAAAAGCTCTTCCACAAACCTGTAACAGCCTCTGGCTGAAAATACTCCAGTCCAAATGTTGTAAGCAGAAAACTTCCAAGTATAAATCCAACAAGGCAAGATAAGGTAATCAATTTGGCAGGGCAAGCAAGATAAGGAGATCCAGAAGTGAATTAGCACAGCAGTAAATCAAACCAGTTGGGAGGATGCCAGGAATTCAGATAAGCAGTTAACACCAGATAAATAGTGTTTGCTCCCGACAGCCGCCCCTCCCATTTGCCTCTCCTTTAAACTCCATCCCCAGGTGTGCCTTGTGAAGGGAATCGGGGCCCTTTCCTCCTTTGTAAGCCACGCAACCCACGTTACTCTCTTCTCCGTTCTTCCCTGCGTGCCCTAGGATGAGGAGGGGGTGGGCCTTGGTCTTCATCTCAACCCCTTCTCCCTTGTACTACCTCTCCCCTACTCTGCCCAGCCTGACTTTGCCCTTCCCCAGTTTCCTCCACAGCCAACGGAGCCACTCTCCCGCGCTCTGTCAGCTGTTCGTCTTCCCCCTGGGATTCAGACGCCGGGATTTCAGGGGCCTGACACAAGCTAGAACTAAGGAGGAATTCTGAATCGTTGTCTCGTTTATTGGTTCTGTATAGCTAAGCAAAATAAAATCACACGCCTTATTTTATTTTGTTCTATTTCATTTTATTTTTCCGGAATGTTCAGCTAGGTCAGAAATTAATTATAGTTACTGACAGCTAACCTGAGTCACGTGTAAATAAACTAGAAGCGCAAGGTTGCTCACACCAATAATACAGACAAAAACAAAACAAAACTGCCCTTTGGGCAAAGGCATTCAAATCATGTAAACTGGCTGATCGTTTTGTAAACGTTTTCACATCTTCATAAAGAGACAATATCGACACCAGCACATGATTCAAAACAGCACCTTTTACACATCGGTGATCTTGCGATGTCTGGGGAACCTAAGGTGCCAAACACAGGAACAATCTCCCAACAGGTTAGAAAAATATATCTATAGACGAAAAGGTACGTGGCCTCCTTCGTCACCACCCGCCGGGAAGCAGCTTTCTGAAATGTTCAGCGAAGTATCCGTGGATTTAATGTTCTTTTGGACAATTCTGTAGGAAAAGAACACAGTGTCAACTTGTAAAAGCATTGCCATGGCTATTATCAGGTCGGCATTGGAGGGAGGATTCCATGCATACCTTCAGCCAGAGTCGGATCTCATATTTCAACAACCTAGTTGGTGGATATGATTTATGACACAGACAGAAGGGAGGGGGTAGAAGGGTAAAGTTCAAACGCAATTAAGTGGAAATCAGTTTCGGCTCCGCAGAAGAACATGCCAGAATGTTGATCCTAATAAATGAATGGATTTCTTTTGAACTTTGTCTCGAGGCTTGTAAATTAATTAGGTCATCTTCTGGGAACTTCACACAGAGACTGTTTTAAGCATAAAAGAAGCCCCCTCCCCCCACATTTTCTCGCAAAAAGAAAAGCGCAGGTATCCCACTTTCATTCAGGCCTGGAAGCCATCTTTTGCATTGGGCCTTTGGCCTGCGACATTTTCTACTGTGGGAAAACAGGAGGGGGGATTATATGGAGTATGGGAGATATATAGTCAAAGTAACATTCTTTTCTTAGAGAGTCAAGGACACCTTGCCCTGCAGCTGCAATGGTGTGACTGGGAGGCATCTCCAGTTTTGGATGGTGCCTGATTGGGCCATGTGATGGACACATGGGTGCTGGGCAGGGACTTGGACTTTTATTTGGGTGGGGAAAACCTGGAAGCTTTCAGATTCGGGTTTTCCCAGCTGTGCCAATATGACATCTTTACTAAAGTGGAACTCGAGCCTCGGAGTCTTCTTTCGTTAGGGGTGTTACTTGGAACCCTGACATTACGGACAAGAAGTAATGGGAATTCCTTGACTTACGGCCACAATTGAGCCCAAAGTGACTTTTTGCCCCCGTTTTACGACCTTTCTTGCCACCGCTGTTAAGGGAATCCCTGCAGCTGTTAAATCGGTAACACGGTTGCTGAGTGAATCTGGCTTCCCCATTGACTTTGCTTGGCGGAGGGTCGCAAAAGGGGATCGCGTGACCCTGGGATACTGCAACCGTCATAACTGCCAACGAGTCGGTCGCCAAGCATTTGAATTTTGATCATGGGACCATGGGCAGGGGTGGGGTTGAAAAATTTTAGCAAACGGTTCTCTGCCCAATTGCTGGGTGGGCATGGGCATGGGTGGGCATGGCCTACTTGACCTCTCCAGGTCTGGAGGATTTTCCTGAGCCTCCAGGGGGGCAAAAATGGCCTCCTCCCGGGCTCCGGAGGCCAGAAATGCCTGTTTCTGGACTTCTGGGAGACCCATTTTTTACCCTCCTAGAGCCTCCGCGCACTTACGTGGCATGATGAATGGGCCACGTGAAGGCTCCTGGGAGGGGAGGGGTGGGCGGGGCCAGCCAGTCCTTGCAACAACGGGCGAACCAGATGCAAATTAGCATCCGGTTCGCCCAAACCAATACAAACTGGCTGAATCCCACCCCTGACCATGGGGATGCTGCAATGGTCATGTGAAAAAGCGGCCGTAATGTCACTTTTTTCAGCAGCGTAACTTCAAACGGTCACTAAATGAACTTCCATAAGTCGAGGACTACCTGTAATGTGTTCTATAAGAGAGGTCCCCAACCCCTGTGTCCGTGGACCAGCATGCCGTGGCATGCCAGCAAGTGGGCAGCGGAGCCCCATCCGTGGGATGCAGGCAGCATGCAAAACCTTTCTCTGTGGAACCGGTCCGTGGTAGCCAAAAGGTTTGGGGGCCGTTGTTTTATAGGAGATAGGAAAAAAAACCTCCAACTGAAAGTTTAATGATCTTTATGCAAGACGTTAAGAGGCAGAAGAAAACAGCACCCGCTATTGGCTGCTTAAAAAGAAAGTAAATTAAAAGGTAACGGTAAAGGTTCCCTTTGCACATGTGTGCCAATCGTTCCCGACTCTAGGGGGCGGTGCTCATCTCCGTTTCAAAGCCGAAGATCCAGCGGGCTCCAAAGACGTCTCCGTGGTCGTGGCCGGCATGACTCAACGCCAAAGGCGCACGGAACGCTGTTCCCTTCCCACCAAAGGTGGTACCTATTTTTCTACTGGCATTTTTACGTGCTTTCCAACTGCTAGGTTGGCAGAAGCTGGGACAAGTCACGGGAGCTCACTCTGTTATGTGGGACTAGGGATTCGAACTATCAACCTTTCTGATCAACAAGCTCAACGTCTAAGCCACTGGGCCACCGCATCCCTAAGTAAATTTAAAACCAGGTGGTAAAACGGGGGTGTCAAACTCTATTTCATTGAGGGCAGCAACAGGGTTGTGTTTGACCTCGGGGAGCGGGGGGGCCATGGCCAGCTTGACATCACTCATGTCGGGAGTGCCTACGGTGGCCCGAGCACTCTGCCAGTGAAAATGGACTCCCAAACTCCATTTTCGGCTGCGCCCGACCTCCTGCAACCCTCTGGAGAACAGGCTCCATTTTCGCTGGCAGAGGTACCACGGGCCGGTCCTTCGCTGTTTTCAGGGTGGCCAGATCGATGCACTCCACGGGCCAGATCTTGTGTTTGACACCCCTGTTGTAAAACCTTAGTTCTGTTTCTAGAAGAGAGAAAAAAACACGTCTTACTTGCACATATGCTTCAAGCTTATCGAAAGGCCAGGATTTCACTATTCGGGACCAGAAATTTAAAAAAAACAACAGATTTTTACGGTTAGAATTACCTCTTCTGTCAAACTTTCTATCTCTTCAGGAGTCTGGTACATTAAGTGCTGCATCGCAAGCTGTTCTTCTTCAGACAAAGAAGAGATCTGGGGGGAAGAGAATGGAGTTGATTTCACTTGTTTATTTATATCCTGGCTTTTATTATTTTTCTAAATGACTCCAGGCAGCAAACATACATAATGCCCCACCTTCCTCCTATTTTCCCCACCGTGTGAGATGGGTTGGGGTAAGGGAGAGGGACTGGCCCAAAGTCACCCAGCTGCCTTTCGTGCCTAAAGCAGGACTAGAATTCACCCTCTCCAGGGTGGCCCAAAATCACCCTCCTGGCTTTCGTACCTAAAGCAGGACTAGAACTCACTTTCTCCTGGTGTTTGGCCCAAAGTCACCCAGCTGGCTTTCATGCATAAAACAGGACTAGAACTCACCGTCTCCTGGTGATTGGCTCAAAGTCATCCAGCCAACTTGCATGCCTAAGACAGGACTAGAACTCACTGTGTTTAGGTGATTGGCCCAGTCATCTAGCCAGTTTTCATGTCTAAGGCGGGACTAGACCTCATTGGCTCAAAATCACCTAGTCAGCTTTCGTGCCTAAGGCGGGACTAGAACTCACTGTCTTCAGGTGATTGGCCCAGTCACCCAGCCGGTTTTCACGTCTAAGGCGGGACTAGAACTCATTGGCCCAAAATCACCTAGTCAGCTTTCGTGCCTAAGGCGGGACTAGAACTCACTGTCTTCAGGTGATTGGCCCAGTCACCCAGCCGGTTTTCATGTCTAAGGCGGGACTAGACCTCATTGGCTCAAAATCACCTAGTCAGCTTTTGTGCCTAAGGCGGGACTAGAACTCACTGTCTTCAGGTGATTGGCCCAGTCACCCAGCCGGTTTTCATGTCTAAGGCGGGACTAGATCTCATTGGCCCAAAATCACCTAGTCAGCTTTCGTGCCTAAGGCGGGACTAGAACTCACTGTCTTCAGGTGATTGGCCCAGTCACCCAGCCGGTTTTCACGTCTAAGGCGGGACTAGAACTCATTGGCCCAAAATCACCTAGTCAGCTTTCGTGCCTAAGGCGGGACTAGAACTCACTGTCTTCAGGTGATTGGCCCAGTCACCCAGCCGGTTTTCATGTCTAAGGCGGGACTAGACCTCATTGGCTCAAAATCACCTAGTCAGCTTTTGTGCCTAAGGCGGGACTAGAACTCACTGTCTTCAGGTGATTGGCCCAGTCACCCAGCCGGTTTTCATGTCTAAGGCGGGACTAGACCTCATTGGCCCAAAATCACCTAGTCAGCTTTCGTGCCTAAGGCGGGACTAGAACTCACTGTCTTCAGGTGATTGGCCCAGTCACCCAGCCGGTTTTCATGTCTAAGGCGGGACTAGACCTCATTGGCCCAAAATCACCTAGTCAGCTTTCGTGCCTAAGGCGGGACTAGAACTCACTGTCTTCAGGTGATTGGCCCAGTCACCCAGCCGGTTTTCATGTCTAAGGCGGGACTAGACCTCATTGGCCCAAAATCACCTAGTCAGCTTTCGTGCCTAAGGCGGGACTAGAACTTACTATCTCCTGATGATTGGCCCAAAGTCACCCAGGCACCTTTCTTGTCTAATCTATTCGCTCATTTTGATGAAGCTTTGCAACAAACTGATAGAGGCTGTTAATTCCCAAGGCAAGTTTGCTTTTTGGTATTCTTATATTGTTTTTAGATGTTCTGAGGGCCATTTGGTAGAAAAGCAAGATTTAAGATTTACGTTTAAGAAGTAAACAGGCAAAACCTTAAAGGAAACAGTAATCGATCTGCCAAGGTTGGCCAGGGATAAATTGCTTCTCACTTTCCTGGCTTGATTTTAAACCATAAATCAGAGTTCATAAAGTACAATTAGTGTGTTGACACAATAGGGTAATTAAATTAAATCATGACAATGAAATCATAAATCATTAATAAGCTGCAACCGCTAAGCCAAACAAATGCCTTAAGAGTAACATGTTTCACTGACACAGTTGATTTGAGCTTGTAGTATGAACACAGCATTTACTGTATTTTTTGGAGTATAAGACGCTCCAAAGTATAAGACACACCTAGCTTTGGGGGATGAAAGCAAGAAAAAAAAATTGCCTCTGCCTCCCAGCACTTTGCCTCCTTGTAGCGAACAGCTTGTTTCAGTTTCAGGTTAGCCTGATTAGAACCAGGGGGAAAAAATCTGCCTCTGCCTCCCAGCACTTTGCCTCCTTGTAGCGAACAGCTTGTTTCAGTTTCAGGTTACCCTGATTAGAACCAGGGGGAAAAAAATCTGCCTCTGCCTCCCAGCAATTTGCCTCCTTGCAGCAAACAGCGTGTTTCTGTTTCAATTTCAGCACAGCCTGATTAGCACAAGCAGCTGATTGTCGGTTGGATCAGCCACTCAACGATCAGCTGTTTCAGGCTGCAGAGATTGCCAGTCTATTGCTGCCTCCGCGCGCCTGGTTTTTGACCTCTGTTCACCTATTCATCTCCGCCCCCTGCCTTTTATCCCCAGAGCTAGGGTGGGGCTTCACTAGCAGCGGTGAGTTTTCCATCCCAAAGACTGGCCCATAGATTTTTACTGCTCTCCTCTCCTTTGCCTTCTGCACATCCGTACGTCAGGCACTGGACCCAGCTGTTCCTCCTCTTCCTCATCAGCCACCTCCAGATCTGGAGGCTGTTGACTCTCCATCTGAGGGCTGACAACCGGCCCAGGCTCTGTCTCTCTCTGCCAGCTCCATTCCCTCTTCCCCCCTCGAAGCTCCCAGGTTGCCCTTATGCTGACCGTGACTGCCACGCCTCCTCCTCCTCTGATTTGGCTGTAGGAGGGGCCATCGGCCGACAGGCCACACCATGAAAGGCGTTAAAGGTGACAACCAGCACCTTGAATTGCACCTGGAATTTGGCAATCGGCAACCCATGCAGCTCCTGCAGGAGAGGGTGATAACAGTTCATCCCTGAGCTACAAATATTCTCTGTCAGGCCTGCAGTTATATTTCTTTTTAGGATATTTGGCCTGCCACACTCTCTATTATTTCATTATGCTGTTTCATTAGTGTAGTAATTGGGAGGGGGAATAGAAAGAATTATGGAATGTGTTGTTGTCATTCCTTTCTAGAAGCCCAAGGTCATCTTTTGTCCCCGCACCTCTGCACCTGACCGGAACCAGCTGGGTGGAGATGCCAGCGTGGCCGAAGAAGATTGGACCATGTGATGGATTTATTTTACCCCTCGTGGAAATGTGCCCACCAGGTTTCCGTGCATTCCATCAGCCTCGGGCCCTGGGTAAGGGTGGTGGGGTGGCGGTAGTTATACGGGAAGGTCTAGAGCCGAGGGAGTTCACTGTTCCTCAGATATCCGGGTGTGAGTCCCTTGGTGTGAAATGGGGCCCAGGGAGGCAGTTAAGTTTGCTGATTGTATACTTGGCTCCTCGCTATACATCAGCGGCCCTGCCCGAGCTCCTCGAGCTGATCTCGGAGACAGCGGTTGAGATCCCCAAGCTTGTGGTTATGGGGGATTTCAACCTGCCGTCGACGGGAGCAGCATCTGAGGTGGCTCGGGAGTTCATGGCTTCCATGACAGCCATGGGCCTGACCCAATTAATTCAGGGCCCCACACACGAAGGTGGCCACACACTGGACCTTGTTTTTGTATCTGAGCAGTGGACGAGTCATCTGGGTATAGGGGACTTAGTTGTCACACCCCTGTCATGGTCAGATCACTCATGTCTCCGGCTGGACTTCCCTGGCGCTACCCCCCACCGCGAGGAGGCGGGACCAGACGGTCCAAGCTGGTACCGCCCCAAGCACCTGATGGAACCGGATAGGTTCCAGACGGAGCTTGGGCCATTACCTGTAGCCCTGACCCGCGCTCGGTCGGAGGACCTAGCGGCCGCCTGGAATAGGGCGGCGGCTGGGGCCTTGGACCGGGTTGCGCCTTTGCGACCTCTCCTGCGACAGCAACCCACCCGGGCTCCTTGGTATACCGAGGAGCTGAGGGTGATGAAGCGCCATAGGAGACGTCTAGAGAGCAGGTGGAGGTCCTCACGCTCCGAATCTGATCGAACACAGGTAAGAGCCTATTTACGGACCTACCTTGTGGCATTAAGGGCGGCCAAACGTAGATATTGCGCTGCTCTTATTGCGTCCGCGGATAACTGCCCTGCCGCCCTGTTTAGGGTGACCCGCTCCCTCTTGTCACAGGGGACGCGGGGGGCACCCTTGCAGGGCAGAGCAGAGGAGTTTGGGGAATATCTGCAGGACAAAGTCGCTCAGATCCGGAGTGGATGGGCCCCCCTCAGTGGACCAGACGGGCCGCCAACAGCGAGTCTTGTGAGACCATCCTGGGAGGAGTTTGATTCTGTTGCCCCCGAGGATTTGGATAGGTTGCGTGGACGGCTGCGACCCACCACATGTTTAATGGACCCGTGTCCCTCCTGGTTGGTACTGGCATCTTGGGAGGTGACCCGAGGCTGGCTTCTGGGCCTGGTGAATGCCTCATTGGGTGAGGGATCCTTGCCAACCGCCTTGAAGGAGGCGGTGGTGAGGCCCTTACTTAAGGGGCCTTCGCTTGACCCAACGGAGCTAGCTAATTACCGTCCAGTCTCCAACCTTCCCTTTTTAGCGAAGGTTGTTGAGAATGTGGTGGCGCAGCAGTTTCCACGACACCTTGACGAATCCGATTATCTAGACTCACGCCAGTCCGGCTTCCGACCCGGGCACAGCACGGAGACAGCCTTGGTCGCGTTGGTCGATGATCTCTGGAGGGCCAGAGATAGAGGTTGTTCCTCTATCCTGGTCCTATTAGACCTCTCGGCGGCTTTTGATACCATCGACCATGGTATCCTATTGCGCCGGTTGGAGGGGATAGGAGTCGGAGGTACCGTTCTGCGGTGGTTCGGCTCCTACCTCTCCGACCGGAAGCAATGTGTGTTGACAGGGGGACAGAGGTCGACCCCGAGGCCACTCACTTGTGGAGTGCCACAGGGGTCGGTCCTCTCGCCTCTCCTGTTCAACACATATGTGAAGCCGCTGGGTGAGATCATCCGTGGTTTTGGGGTTGAGTGTCACTTCTACGCTGATGATACCCAGCTGTATATTTCAACCCCAAACCACCCCAACGAGGCTGTCGAAGTGATGTCCCGGTGTTTGGAAGCCGTCGGGGTCTGGATGGGGGACAACAGACTTAAACTCAACCCCTCCAAGACTGAGTGGCTGTGGCTACCGGCACCTCGGTTCAGCCAGCTGATTCCATCGCTGGCCATAGGGGGCGAACAATTGCCCCCTGTGGAACGGGCGCGCAATTTGGGCGTCCTCCTTGATGCCCGGCTGTCAATGGATGACCATGTGGCAGCCGTGGCAAGGGGGGCGTTCCACCAGGTTCGCCTGGTGCGCCAATTGCGCCCCCTACTGGACCGGGATGCCCTACGCACGGTCACTCATGCGCTGGTGACGTCCCGCCTGGATTACTGCAACGCTCTCTACATGGGGCTGCCCTTGGGACGCGCCCGGAGACTGCAGTTAGTTCAGAACGCAGCCGCGCGGGCTGTGATGGGGAGTACGAGGTACTCCCACGTAACACCTCTCCTGCGCGAGCTGCACTGGCTACCTGTGGTTTTTCGGGTGCGTTTCAAGGTGCTGATTACCATCTTTAAAGCGCTCCATGGCACGGGACCTAGTTACTTGCGGGATCGCATCCTCCCACATACATCCCTGCGGCCAATTCGCTCACACAGAGAGGGACTTCTCCTGGTGCCGTCCACTAGGCAATGCCAACGGGCAACACCAAGGAGTAGGGCCTTCTCTGTGATGGGCCCAACCCTCTGGAATGACCTCCCCCCCGACATTAGAACAACTTCTGACCTCCGCTCCTTCCGGCAAAAATTGAAGACTCACCTGTTCCGATTAGCAGGCCTGGCATAATTACAACTGTCCCTCCTGGCAAATGTACTATTAACTGGTTATTTTAGGGGTATTGTTTTTAACTTATTGTGTGTGTTTTAGGGGTTCAAAATCCTATATTTATATATACTGCTTTGTACAGTTCTTTTAATTCCATTTTTAACCTCCTCCATTCCAACTGTACATATTTAATTTTTATTGTATTTTGATATATTCTGCATGGACTGTACACCGCCCCGAGTCCCATTTGGGAGAGGGGGCGGTCTAGAAGCATGAATAATAAATAAATAAATAATGGGTGTGGGGATAAGGTCATGAACTTTCTACTGGGTGGAATCCCAGGAAGCTTTTAGATTTGGGATTCCACAGTTTGTGCCAACATGTCTGTCTTATTAAATTGGAGCTTTAAGGATAGCTCTGCCTTGGGCTCTGATTGAATTATGCATGATATTTGGAACGCTGACATTCTCTTCTACTGGCATACCTAGAGATGTGGTTCTAACTCACTAAACCTCTGGTTGATGATAAACAATGCTGTCCTGAGGCAGGCTAGAAAGTTTTTCTGTTGTTCACCCAACTCTGGAACAGAGTTGCAACGAAAGAAAGAAAGAAAGAAAGAAAGAAAGAAAGAAAGAAAGAAAGAAAGAAAGAAAGGAGGGAGGGAGGGAGGGAGGGAGGGAGGGAGGGAGGGAGGGAGGGAGGGAAGGGAGAGAGAGAGAGAGAAAGAAAGAAAGAAAGAAAGAAAGAAAGAAAGAAAGAAAGAAAGAAAGAAAGAAAGAAAGAAAGGAAAGAAAGAGAAGGTAAAATATTGACCAGAACATTTATACCTCTGTCCCGGTGTGCTGTTGTATTTCCTGGACCAACTTCACTGTTTTAGCCAGAGTGGCCCGGATAGCACGCATGGACTCTCGCCGCTCCACAGAAATCTTCTCCAGCTGTTCGCACAAGTCTTTGTAACGCGATTTCACTACCGACAGCTGCTGTATCAGGACCAGAGGATTTTCCTGTTTTCAAAGCAAGAAGTCCGGCGCAGAATAAGAAAGGGAAGCCCAAAAGCATCGAGCACATCATTAACGAACCTGTATATTGGATAACTTAGAACTGCGTCCCTTTTCTTCAGAGTATTTACTTTTATTATTCTAGTTAACTTTCCCCAGGATTTTCCCTGTTCTCCTCCTTTCCTTACTATTTGGTGGTTTCATTTTTGGGAGATCTCCCTATTGCTCTACTTTTCCTTTGTGACTGTAAATCCCAGTGAAATCTTCTATCTGCATTTTATTTTCAATTCTTCTTTTTCCCACCTTATCTTCCTGTACCTCATTTGTACAATGCAATACAATAACCACAAAAATAGGGAAAAGAAAAAGAAGAAGTTAGGGGAAAGGGGGAGAAGAAGGAAAAGAAACAAAACTGGGATTTTTGAGAGCCCAAGAGAAAATGGTTAAAAGAGGAAGGAAGAGAAAAAGAGTAGACTAAAGAGAATAGTAGTAAGATTGTTATTGTTATGTAACTGAAGTGTTAATACCACTTTATAATGCCTTGGGAAGGCCACACTTGGAATACTGCATTCAGTTCTGGTTGCCACGATGTAGAAAAGATGTGGAGACTCTAGAAAGAGTGCAGAGAAGAGCAAGAAAGAGGATTAGGGGACTGGAGACTAAAACATAGGAAGAACGGTTGCAGGAACTATGTCTAGTGTAATAGAAAGAAGGACAAGGGGAGACATGATAGCAGAGTTCCAATATCTCAGGGGTTGCCCCAAAGAAGAGGGAGTCAAACTATTCTCCAAGGCACCTGAGGGTAGAACAAGAAGCAATGGGTGGAAACTAATCAAGGAGAGAAGCAACTTCCTGACAGTTAGAACAATTAATCAGTGGAACAGAAGTTGCCCCCAGAAGTTGTGAATGCCCCAACACTGGAAGTCTTTAAGAAGATGTTGGATAGCCATTTGTCTGGAACGGTATAGGGTTTCCTGCCTAGGCAGGGGGTTGGACTAGAAGGCCTCCAAGGTCCCTTCCAACTCTACTATTGTATTGTATTGTATTGTATTGTATTGTATTGTATTGTATTGTATTGATTAAGAAATAAAGAAATGATACTATATTGTTAATGGTAGAAAAAAATTGAAAGAAAAGCTCTCTATGCTTAAATTGAATTAGAGGATGTATGCTGTTTATAGCAAAATATACCAATGGAGAAAATAAGAAATGAAAATTTGGTGTAACTTTGAAGGGGCAATTGAAGATGATGTTTATGTATTAAGAAAAAATAATGGAAGTGAATAATTTGGCTGAAAGTGAAAACAAAACTATGATGTAAACAGGACTATGTAAATAAGAGGATGTAAAAGAAAAGACGCGGACAACTCTTTTGTTCCGATAATATATATAATTTGCATTAAAAAATAAAAAAACCTTGAATAAGAAGGAGGGGAAAGAACTGCGTCCCTTGTGGTCAGACCTAGGTAGTGCATACAAAATTATACGTAGGAATGTTTTACCTGTAAATGACATATTTTCTTTTAATCACAATAATGCATGCGCTAAAAACCGCTCTAAACTCAATGTAAATCGTTCTAAACTTGACTGTAAAAAATATGATTTCTATCATAGAGTGGTCAAAATCTTGAATGCGCTACCTGATTGACTTGTTTCGGCTACGAATTTTCAGAGTTTTAGCCACGAATTTGAGCTTCATGGACCTTACATCATACTTAAGAGCAGTGGTGGGATTCAAATAATTTAACAACCGGTTCTCTGCTGTCATGACCAGCTGGGTAGGCGGGGCTCGGTGGTCATGTGACTGGGTGGACCTGACGAACTCAACGTCATTCAGGTCGATGGGCGCTTCGCCTTCGCTGTTATAATGTAATAAGGCTTAACCGGAGAGGCAGTTTCTGTAAACAGGCAATAAAGATAAGGCTAGAAACAAGACCAGGATGTTTCCTTCCTGCCTTCCTTACAGGATTAGCCCTGCAAAGTGGAAAAAAACAAAAGGAGATTTCTTCCAACAACTGGTTCTCTGAACTGCTTAGAAAATTAACAACCGCTTCTCCTGAATAGGCGGGAACTGTCTGAATCCCACCACTGCTTAAGTGCTTAGTAGAGGGGGCATGAATAAGTGCACTAAAATGTTCCTATTGTCCCTGTATTTTTATTCTTTTATTCTTGGTTCTCATTTTTGCTTGACAATTCTAATAAAATAAATTAAAAATGTCAACTCTCAACGTTGTCATAGTGAGAGGAGGAGGGGGAGTAATCTATATTACATAATATTATGCAATGTTACATAAATATTGATCCAAGGTACAGTATTAACTTATGTCTGTGGAAATTCTCGGATCATGGTTGTCCCAAAAGTCTCTCTCTCTTTTTTTTTCCGAAGACCGAACTGGAATTTCTGGTTTTTCTCTGGAAGACGTTTTGCTTCTCATCCAAGAAGCTTCTTCGAGCTGAAGAAGCTTCTTGGATGAGAAGCAAAACGTCTTCCAGAGAAAAACCCAGAAAGCTCAGTTGCGCCTTGAAAAAAGAAAGCACCTGAGGGACACTCGATAGAATCATCCAGAAAGTGAAGGAACGGATGGAAAACGGAACAAGCGGCTTCTTCACAACCATTTAAGCCAATTCCTGAAATTGACACCAAGCACTAAGCCAATTCCCGAAATTGACAACAAGCACTGTACAAGGAGGAACTTGGTTT
This sequence comes from Natrix natrix natrix, assembly GCA_029891615.1. Taxonomy (NCBI): domain Eukaryota; kingdom Metazoa; phylum Chordata; class Lepidosauria; order Squamata; family Natricidae; genus Natrix; species Natrix natrix. Next base: position 2,678,036 of record JAKRSK010010635.1, on the reverse strand, counting down.
TTCAGCTCATTCTATGCTGTTGTCTATCAATTTCACTGGACAATTTAAGATGTAATATTAGAATTAGCAAATCTAGACAGCAATACTGAAAAGCAGAGACATCACCCTGCCAACCAAAGTGCCTATAGTCAAGGCTGTGGTTTTCCCAGTTGCAATGGATGGTTGGGAAATTTGGACCATAAGGAAGGCTGAGCGCCAAAGAATGGAGGCCTTTGAACTCTGGTGCTGGAGAAGACTCCTGCGAGTCCCTTGCACTGCAAGGCCATCCAACCGGTCAGTGCTAGAGGAGATCCACCCTGACTACTCTTTAGAAGGCCGGATCCTGAAGAGGAAACTCAAAGACTTTGGCCACCTAAGGAGAAGGACTCCCTGGAGAAGAGCTTCATGCTGGGAAAGATGGAGGGCAAAAAAAGAAGGGGATGACAGAGAAGGAGGTGGCTGGATGGAGTCACAGAAGCAGTCGGCGTGAGCTTAAAAGGACTCCTGGGGATGGTAGAGGACAGGAAGGCCTGGAGGAATGTGGTCCATGGGGTCGTGATGGGGCGGACACGACTTCGCAACTAACAACAACAACAAGAATTAGAATTAGAGATGCAGACTCTCAAATCTATTCTGACTGTAACTGCAGAGTGCAGAAAGCTTGTTTGGATCGAAATATTTTTTGCAAACCTCATTTGTGTTGGCTGGATCAAGAAAAACTCCCTGCTCCCATCTCCAAAATGTTAATCAGTAACTTCTACGTTAATAAGTACTTCTATATAGTTAGCCACTGGAAAAATTATTAGGTCTTTGGGTTATAGTCTTAAAGGACTGACTAAACAGTCTTCTGAGGGTGAAGATAGGCGAGTTAAGACAAACCTTAAATGTATATGCATACATAAGACATAATCACGAGGCCCCAAAATTGTCCATTTAAGATGCAAGCAAAATTATAATGGCTCTTGTGGTGCTCTGTGGGTTTAGTTGTTTCCTTACAGACATTCAGTGGTGGGATTCAAATAATTTAACAACTGGTTCTCTGCCGTCATGACCAGCTGAGTAGGCGGGGGCTCAGTGGTCATGTGACCGGGAGGGCGTGGCCAATTCAACATCACTCAGGTCGGTGGGCGCTTCGCCTTAGCTGTTACAATGTAATCAGGGTTAACCGGAGAGGCAGTTTCTGTAAGCAGGGCAATAAAGATGAGGCTACAAAACAACACCAGAATGTTTCCTTCCTGCCTTCCTTACAGGATTAGCCCTGGAAAGTGGGGGAAAAAACCAAAAGGAGATTTCTTCCAACAACCGGTTCTCCGAATTGCTTAGAAAGTTAACAATTGGTTCTCCCAAGTAAGTGCGAACTGGCTGAATCCCACAACTGCAGACATTTGATTACCAAACTAGGTAACATCATCAGTGCTAGAGGGGAGTGGGGTTTGCTCTCTGTTTAACTGCCAAAAAGAAGACAGCACTCCCACTAACACCGATGATGTTACCTAGTTTGTTAATGAAACGACTGCAAACTCAGAGAGCACTAAGGACCCCAACAATCTTTTTCCGCCTCCCTTTTGCAAGCCCTTCCTTCTTTCATCACTAATGATGTTACCTAGTTGGGTGAGGAAACGTCTGGAAGGAAATATCCGGGCTCAGCGAGCACGAAGGACCCCACAGTTCAATCCTGAGCTACAAATATTCCATTGGTTATAATGGCCGTAATAGCATCATTCAAGTCATAGGTTTGTTCGGGGCTTGATAAGGTCAATCTTGAGTTTGTAAAACATGGTTTATGGATCCTGCAACCCCAAACAAGTCTGCTTATTCTGTAAAATATGGTCATGCTTAAGAGCCTTAATGATAAAGCTTTCAAATATTTGTCAGAGGATGCCAGCAATGCTCTCAGTCAGATGCCTAAGGACGGTACCTCTTGGGGGAGTCCATTAGGGAGCCGTCTCATCATTTCAAACTCCATCGTTGTCTGGATGTAATCCAGATCGGATTCGGCCTTCTGGAACTAAAGCAGGGAAAAAAAAGGATCACACCCCATTAACGCGATGTACAGAGCGAGAAGGTCTCCCCCAAATTCCTTTGCTTAGGACGATTTGGGGGAGGGAAGATGGCATAAGGTCACCTTGTAGAGGAGATAGGCAGCATAATAAACCAACAAGCAAACAAATAAATAGGGAGGGAAGAGAGAGAGAGAGAGAAAAGAAAAGAAAAAGAAAAAGGGAGAGAGAAAAAGAAAGGAAAAGGAAAAAGAAAGAAAGAAAAAAGAAAAAAAAGAAAAAAGAAAAAGGAGAGAGAAAAAGAAAGGAAAAGAAAAAAAAGAAAAGAAAAAAGGAAGGGAGAGAGAGGAAAAGAAAAGAAAGAAATGTGCGATTTTCTAACACGCAATGCACATGCATGAACGCCATCTGCGAATGTGTGTGCTGTGTGCAAGTATGCTCAGGCACATCCGCAAACACGCACACATGTGCAGGAGAGCTCCGAAGACCAGCTGGGTCCCCTGAATTGCACACATGGAAGCCTGAACATCAGTTTGGGGGGGGGGCGTGCATGCGTAGCTGCAGGCGAGTTGGGCGACAGTCGGGTGCCAAGAGAGATGGCTCTGCGTGCCACCTCGGGCACGCGTGGCCATAGCTTCGGCATCCTGGCACGAGGGCATTTAAAACCCAATAAATGCATTTTCCCCCCCCGTCTCCAGGTTTCTCTTCCCCTCGTTCCAACTGACTACAGTGCTTCCGCGTTTAATTTTTGTGCAGGTCCATGATCGTAAACACTTCCATAAATACCATACTTTTCGGACTATAAGACGCACCGGTGTATAAGACGTACCAAGATTTCGGAGAGGTAAGTAAGAAAAAAAAGGTTTTGTCCTCCTGGCGCCCAGGAATACTCTGCAGCTTTCAGCAGGGCTGGGAGGAGGCAAAAATGCAGTTTTTACAAAAAACTGGCGGAAAATGGGCAGTTTTTCGCAAAAACAGAGGCATTTTTGCCTTCCCCCCAGCCCTGCTGAAGCCTGCAGTGTGCTTTTGGTGTGGATGTGGGAGGCCAAAAAATTTGATGTATAAGATGCACCATCACTTCCATGCTCTTTTAAGGGGGATGAGGGAAAGGTGCATCTTATACTCTGAAAAATATAGTATGTTTTTTTTTAGGTAATGCTTTTATGGTTATTGCATTTACACCACTGCCCATATCTCACTTTAATGGCACCTTAAGGACCAGTTTCGGTCAGATCATCCAGTTACAGCATGAATAAATGTGGTGGCGTACGGTGCGCAAATTGCATTCAGCAAACACAAGCTAAGGAGGCCGCCTTCCCTCCTGAGGATTCCCAGTCAGGCTGGGGTTTTTTTTCCCAATTTTTTTTTATTGTTTTAATTAAACAGAAACACACACACAGACAAATCACCCTTCATTACATCTTGTAGAAAGTGTGTCGATTGGTTACAAATAGATTTCGTGCGTTATTACCACAATCATTATTTATACTTCCTTCATATTAAATTGTACATTTTAAATCAAAAATCTTTTTGTATTTTACTATCCATGTACCACCATTCTCATTTAACTAGAATTATTTAAACGTGCTTTTATCTGGAATCATTTGGATTTAAAGACACAACCACCTACTGCAGGGGTGTCCAAACTTGGGAACTTTAAGACTGGCTGGAGAATTCTGGGAGTTGAAGTCCACAAGTCTTAAAGTTCCCAAGTTTGGATATCCCTGACCTACTGGCATACATTAACTATTCCAATAAACCTCCCATAGTTATCCTTTTATAACATATTCTAAGAAGAAATCAATTAATAATTGCTTTTACCAATGCCAACACATATAGAAATCGTTAAACATTATCCATTAGCATTTCCTTATTGTTGTTGTAATTAGATAAAAATTATTTACTATTTATATCACATCTCCTCTCATCAGACCCTTGAAAGATGACATCTTTATAACAAAATCTAAACAAAAAATTGTTAGTAAAATTAATACATCTTTTTTTCCAGGTCTCAATTTGTAGTTTATATCCAAGTTTTGAAGAGGATGAATTTTGGTCCTTTTGCCTGAGTTGCGGGATAAGCGGGAGCTGCGGGAAATGGAGTGAGGCAGAGCAAATGGGCAGCGGGATCACTTTCTGACATCTGCAGGGAGTCCTCGACTTAACAACAGTTCATTTAGTGACCGGAGTTAGAACGGCGCTGTAAAAAGTGGACTTAGGATCGTTTTTCACACATACCACCATTGCAGCATCCCAATGGCCACATGATCAAAATCCAGACCCTTGGGAACTAACTCACATTCATGACCGTGGTACTGTTCCGGGATCGCGCGATTCCCCCTTTTGCAACTTTCTGACGAGCGAAGTCAATGGGGAAGCCGGATTCGCTTAACAACCGTGTTACTAATTTAACAACGGGGCAAATCCCACTTAACAAAATAGCACCGGAAATGTCGGGCTCAATTGTGGTCGTAAATCGAGGACTACCTGTATATAAAGCCACTGTGATTTCAGCCGCGTTTGCAGACAGATTTCATATACCAATGGATTAGGGATTAGGATTAGACAACAGAGGGTGGGAACTGAGCCTTTTAAAGAGACACCAATTCTGTCCTTCAGCTCTTTGGTGTACTGGTTAAGGCACCACGCTAGAAACCAGAAGACGGTGAGTTCTAGTCCTGTTTTGGGCATGAAAACCGGCTGGGTGACTTCAGCCAGTTCTTCTAACAATGCACCTCACAGGGTTGTTGTGCAGAAAAATATAAGGAGGAAGGAACATATTATGTATGTTCACTGCCCTGAGTTAGTAATAAAATAACATGTGTAAGTGTATGTGTATATATATATAATATATATCTATCTATCTATCTATCTATCTATCTATCTATCTATATCTATCTATCTATCTATCTATCTATCTGCCAAATACCACTCACTCATCACAAAATCTCCAGAACGGTAAAGCCTACAAACTTGAAATTTGGCAAGCGTGTTCCTCTTGGCTTCTAGGTGCTCGCTAAGAAAGGATTTTTCTAAATGATCATCAGATTAGTATTTTTTATACAGTAATTAACCCGCACTTGATGCTAAGGAGTTCTACTCCCCCTCCCCATCTGAAAAGAACTCAGTTCCAACTGCCAGTTGCCTTATATTAACACGCTCTGATGCTACCCCTTTGCTAAACCGGGAGTGGGCATGGTCAGTGTGTGACTCATCCAGCCTGCGGACTGCAAGTTTAGACATTCTACTCCACTTCCCCACCTGAAAACTCGCCCTCCTCACCTGAAAGGAACTCTGTTCCAACTGCCAATTGCCTTATATTAGCCCGCTCTGATGCTAAGGAGTTACACATTCTACATTCATTTTCAAGCTTTAAGTGTCCATGTATCAAGCCCGATCACACAGTTTTGTAGCAAAGCACGGGTATCCAGCTAATACATTTATAAAACAAAGACAGGATACAAATCTAACAGGAAGGAAAGATGGAAGGAAGGAAAAAAAGAAGGAAGGAAGGAAGGAAGGAAGGAAGGAAGGAAGGAAGGAAAGAAAGAAAGAAGGAAGGAAGGAAGGAAGGAAGGAAGGAAGAAAGAAAGAAAGAAGCATGGAAGGAAGGAAGAAAAAGAAGGGATGGATGGATGGATGGAAGGAAGGAAAGAGAAGGTAGCATGGAAGGAAAGAAGGAAGGAAGCATGGAAGGAAGGAAGGAAGGAAGGAAAGAAAGAAGAAAGAAGCATGGAAGGAAGGATGGATGGATGGATGGAAGGAGGGAAGGAAAGAAAGAAAGAAGGAAGCATGGAAGGAAGGAAGAAAAGCATGGAAGGAAAGAAGGAAGGAAAGAAACAGAGAAAGAAAAAAGGAAGGAAGGAAGGAAGGAAGGATGGAAAGAAGGAAGGAAGCATGGAAGGAAGGAACGAAAAAGAAGGAAGGAAACATGGAAGGTAGGGAAAAAAAGAAAGAAGGAAGGAAGAAAGCATGGAAGGAAGGAACGAAAAAGAAGGAAGGAAACATGGAAGGTAGGAAAAAAGAAAGAAGGAAGGAAGAAAGCATGGAAGGAAGGAAGAAAGGAAAGAAAGGAAGCATGGAAGGAAGGATGGATGGAAGGAAGGAAAGAAAGGAAGGAAGCATGGAAGGAAGGAAAGAAAGAAAGGAAGCATGGAAGGATGGATGGATGGAAGGAAGGAAAGAAAGGAAGGAAGCATGGAAGGAAGGAAAGAAAGAAAGAAGCATGGAAGGAAGGAAAAAAGGAAGGATGGATGGATGGATAGAAGGAAGGAAATAAGCATGGAAGGAAGGAAGGAAAAAGAAAGAAGGAAGCAAGCAAGCATGGAAGGTAGGAAAAAAGAAAGAAGGAAGGAAGCATGGAAGGAAGGAAGGAAAGAAAGAAAAAAGGAAAGAAAGAAAGAAAGAAAGAAAGAAATTGTTCTGTGAACAAATTGCAGGGTCATTGAATCACCACTTGGACCCAACCAACTGTGAAGCCACAGAAGAGACCTCACCAAGGAGACACCCCTGGACCTCCACCACTGGCAGTTTCAGAAACCTGCAGAAGCAACTTCCTTCTCCCAGCTGCCCATTCAGCAAAACGGACCAGAATCTTTCCTTTTTAGTCTTTGCCAGTTGAAGGTGACCTCTTTCCCAACAAGGCACGTCAGAGCCCAGAGCCTTTGGAGCCCAAATGGCTCCGTATCCGTAGCCACGGAGGGTGGGAGAAACGTGGAGCGATACCATCACCGCCGCCGTTGCGGGTTCTGCTCGCAAGTGCTTTGACAATACTATTGCACTGCTAGCTGGCAAGTACAGTAGTGCAATGAAGTCAGAGCTCCTGTCAGCAGGAAAAACCTTGGGGGAAAGAGGATGACGGAGTCAGAAGGGACCTCGGAGGTCAAGCAGGAGACCTTACACCCTCATGGACGAATGATTGTCCGGTCTCTTTTTAAAAACACCCAGGGTGGAGTCCTTGGTGCTCTCTGAGCTTTCTTCTTTTCTTTTGCAGACGTTTCATGACCCAACTAGATAACATCATCAGTGCTTGAAGGGAATGGGGTTTGAAGAGTGGAGAACTGTGGGGTCCTTGGTGTTCTCTGAGCTTGGCTGTTTCCTTGCAGTTGTTTCATGATTGTAAGCACTGCAAAACAATATGTAAGTCTAAGAGCTATTGCAATTTTCCTTCCTTCTCTCTCTCCTTCTTTCCTTCCTTCTCTCCCCTTCCTTCCTACTCCTTCCTTCCTTCTCTCCCCTTCCTTCCTACTCTTTCCTTCCTTCCTTCTCTCCCCTTCCTTCATTCCTACTCTTTCTTCTCCTCCTTCCTTCCTACTCTTTCCTTCCTTCTCTTCCTTCTACTCTTTCCTTCCTTCCTTCTCTCCCCTTCCTTCCTACTCTTTCCTTCCTTCCTTCTCTCCCCTTCCTTCCTTCCTACTCTTTCTTTCCTTCTCTTCCTTCCTACTCTTTCCTTCCTTCTCTTTCCTTCCTACTCTTTCCTTCCTTCTCTCCCCCTTCCTTCCAACTCTTTCCTTCCTTCCTTCTCTCCCCTTCCTTCCTACTCTTTCCTTCCTACTCTTTCCTTCCTTCTCTTCCTTCCTACTCTTTCCTTCCTTCCTTCTCTCCCCTTCCTTCCTACTCTTTCCTTCCTACTCTTTCTTTCTTTCTCTTCCTTCCTACTCTTTCCTTCCTTCTTTCCTTCCTTCTCTTTCCTTCCTTCCTTCTCTCCCCTTCCTTCCTATTCTTTCCTTCCTTCCTACTCTTTCCTTCCTCCCTCCCTACACTTTCTTTCCTTCCTTCCTTCCTTCCTTCCTTCCTTCCTTCCTTCCTTCCTTCCTTCCTTCCTTCCTTCCTTCTCTTTCCTTCCTTTCTTCCTCCCTCTCTGGAAGCGCAGTGGTTAGAATGCAGTATTGCTGGCTAACTCTGCCCACAGCCAGGAAGTTCGATTCTGACCAGCTCAAGGATGACTCGTCCTTCCGTCCTTCCGAGGTGAGTAAAATGTAAAATCGATGGGGACAAGATGCTGACTCTGTAACACCGCTTAGAGGGGGGCTGTAAAGCACTGCAAAGCGGTATATAAATCTAAGGGCTATTGGTGGACTTGTTCCATAGATAGGACAAAGCGCACTCGTGTTTTAATGCTTCCTAGGCAAAACTCCCCCAAAAATAAAAATATCCAGAGGGGAAGATGGGCTTTTCCATTACTGTTTCAAAGCCATCAGAGCGCGCAGCCTCCCAAATCTTTACGATAATAGGATTTCCCTTCAGGTTGTCTTTTTTAGCTGACTGAGCATTACCGGCCAATGCCCTTTTAACATTGCACTGCTTTTTGTGCATGTTCCCTAGTAGTACAACATAAAAAGGGCAGTGGACGGATACCTCTCACTGGAAGGGACCTCGGAGGTCTTCTAGTCCAACCCCCCCCCCTGCTCAGGCAGGAGACCTTATACCACTTCAGGCAAAGGGCTGTCCAGTCTCTTCTTTAAAAAACCTCCAGTGAGGGAGCACCCGCAACTTCTGGTGGCAAGCTGTTCCACTGGTGAATCGTCCTCACTGTTGGGAGGTTTCTCCTTCATTCCAGGTTGCTTCTCCATCCGTTGCTTCTTGTTCTTTGGAGAATAGGTTGACCCCCGTTCTTTGTAGCAGCCCCTCAAATATAGGAAGACTGCTATCAGGTCAGCCCCTGACCAGGGGTTAGGAACCGTGGACCAGCAGCGGGCCACGGCAAGCCAGAAACCAGGCTACGCAAACAGGCGAAATCCCATCCACACGATGCAGGCAGCACGCAAAACTATAACCCCTCCAGGCATTGGTGGGACTCAAACATTTTAACAACCGGTTCTCTAGATGGGCATGGCCTAGTCGTCCTCCTGCACCACTGCAGGGAAGGGGCGTTTTCGCCCTCCCGAGGGGCTCTGGAGGCTTTCCTTAAGCCTCCGGAGGGGCGAAAAGTGGTCTCCGGAGGCCAGAAACGGGCTTGCTTCCAGATTTCCAGGAGGCCCGTTTTTCACCCTCTCAGTGCCTTCGCGCAGGCCCTGCATTTACCTGGCATCCAAAACGGGCCACGTGAAGACTCCGGGGAGGGTGAATGGAAAACGGGTGGGTGGGGCCAGCGAGTCCTTGCAAGTACCGGTTCAGCAGATCAGATGTAAAATGAGCGTCTGGTTCGCCCGAACCGGTGCAAACTGGCTGAATCCCACTCCTGACCATGGGGATACAATAATACAATAGTAGAGTTGGAAGGGACCTTGGAGGTCTTCTAGTCCAACCCCCTGCCTAGGCAGGAAACCCTATACCGTTTCAGACAAATGGCTATCCAACATCTTCTTAAAGGCTTCCAGTGTTGGGGCATTCACAACTTCTGGAGGCAACTTCTGTTCCACTGATTAATTGTTCTCACTGTCAGGAAATTTCTCCTCAGTTCTAAGTTGCTTCTCTCCTTGATTAGTTTCCACCCATTGCTTCTTGTTTTACCTTCAGGTGCTTTGGAGAATAGCTTGACTCCCTCTTCTTTGTGGCAACCCCTGAGATATTGGAAGATTGCTATCATGTCTCCCCTAGTCCTTCTTTTCATTAAACTAGACATACCCAGTTCCTTCAACCGTTCTTCATATGTTTTAGTCTCCAGTCCCCTAATCCTCTTTGTTGCTCTTCTCTGCACTCTTTCTAGAGTCTCCACATCTTTTTTACATCGTGGTGACCAAAACTGGAAGCAGTATTCCAAGTGTGGCCTTACCAAGGCCTTATAAAGTGGTATTAACCCTTCACTTGATCTTGATTCTCTCCCTCTGTTGCTGCAGCCTAGAACTGTGTTGGCTTTTTTGGCAGCTGCTGCACACGGCTGGCTCCTATTTAAATGATTGTCCACTAGGACTCCAAGATCCCTTTCACAGTTACTACTATTGAGGAAGGTACCACCTATACTGTACCTGTGCATTCCGTTTTTGTTGCCTAAATGTAGAACCTTACTCTTTTCACCATTGAATTTCATTTTGGGATGCTGCAATGGTTGTGTGGAAAAAAAAAAACCCGGTCGTAAGTCACTTTTTTCAGCGGCGTAAGTTCAAATGGTGACTAAATGAACTTCCGTAAGTCTAGGACTGCCTGTAATGTGTTTTATAGCAGAGGTCTCCAACCCCTCTGTTTGTGGTCCGAAACGGCTGAATCCCATCCCTGCCTCCGCCCACGGAAAAACCTCTCTCCATGGAACCGGTTCCTGCTGCCCAAAAGGTTTTTTTTGGGGGGGGGGGTGGAGAAGCACTGTTCTGGACTAGCCATACCCAATTCCTACAACTATTCTTCATAACAATACAAGGCAAACTCAAGAGGTCATTTCTCACGGGAGGTGCCAGAGCTTTGCTGGTTGGGGGGGGGGGGGGGAAGAGGCAGCATCGAGAAAACTTAGATCACAAAAGTGACTTAGAAAAACACCTACTGCAGGGGTGTCCAAACTTGGGAACTTTAAGACTGGCTGGGGAATTCTGGGAGTTGAAGTCCACAAGTCTTAAAGTTCCCAAGTTTGGACACCCCTGATATAAGGTAAAGATGCTGTCAAAAAATTGTTAAGTAGTATTTTATTTAATGTATTAACAAGTGAGGATTATGAGAGTCGGGGGGGAAGTGCCATTTCTTGCACAATGTAGCTGCCATAATTTGTACCCTTTTCCACCACCCTTTTTCCTAAAAATTTTGTAAAACCAATACAATTTTTGTTCAAAAAAAAAAAAAAAATAGAGGTCATTCCTGGCAGGGGGGAAAAAGGGGGGGGAAGAATAGGAATACCCATCAAGCCGCCCCGTGTCATTTGGGAAATGGGCGGCATCGACATTGAATAAATAAGTAATGACTAAAGAAATAATGAACCAATAAATAAATAACACTGGGACGAAAAAGCTTCGAAAGGATTGCAAGCAACAGAAGAGGCTCAATAATGAGCGCGGGCATTAAAAAGCAAAATCCGATTCGGGTTCCCATCGAGAAGTTGAAGATTTCGTCACTTACGGGCAGTCCTCGACTTACCGCCATTCGTTTCGCGACAGTTCGAAGTTGCGGCAGCACTGAAAAAGGCGACTTATGACCGTCTTACACAGTTACGGCCATTGCAGTAGCAGCAGCTTCGTTTAACGACCCCCATAATCCCTTGCGAGGTGGAGTCTGGGCAACTGACTGGAGCTAGCAGAGTGTTTACTGGCCGGATGCCCTTCCTGTCCCCAGGGCGAAGTTTTGTTCAGCAGATATATTCTCAGGGTGCCCAGAGAGAGAAATATCTGCCTCTACCTAGGATCCTGATTGTGAGGCGAGAGCGCCACCTTGAGGTCGCTGCACCATTCGTGTGCTTTGCAGCATCCCCATGATCAAAATCGGATGCTGGGAAACTGTCTCACATTTATGACTTGGCTGCAGCATCCTGGGGACAGGGGATTGCCCTTTTGCGACCTTCCGACAAGCAAAGTCCACAGGGAAGACGGGTTCACTTAACAACCGTGGTTAACAACCTCTCAGCTACAGTGATTCACTGCGGCAAGAAAAGTCACAAAGTGGGGCAAAAGCCACGTAACCAAGGTCTCACTTAACAAACTGTTGGGCTCGATTGTGGTCGTAAATCGAGGACTACCTGTAGTCCCTCTTCCTTCCCCCTCCCACAACGACAACCCTGTGAGACTGGTTGAGCTGAGAGAGAAGGAGTGGCCTCCAATCACCCAGCCAGCTTTTATGCCTAAGACAGAACTAGAACTCACCATCGCCTGGTGATGGGCCTCCTCAGCCAGTTCTTATGCCGAAGGCAAAACTAGAACTCACAGTCTCCTGCCGACTGCCTAAAAGCCACCCTGCTGACTTTTATGGCTAAGGCGGGACTGGAACTCACCATCTCCTGGCGATTGGCCCAAAGTCACCCAGCTGTCATGGCTAAGGCGCAACTAGAACTCACTGTCTCCTAGTTTCTAGCCTGGTGCCTTAACCACTAAAGCAAATTGGATCTTGCCCTTTAGCCTTATAATAATTGCGCAGCGCCAACTAGGATGAGGGAAAAAAGCTTCATGGCTGAAAATGGCACTGAATACAAGGTGCCATGCAACATCTTGAACTTATTTTCGGTTCTCTTATGGGTAGAAATGTGCTCTCTCTACCTGGTGCTCTCCAGATCTCCTACATTGCAAGAGGAATCAACCACAGGTTGCATTTTGTATGGGCAGAGGATAAGATTTAGAGGGCACCAACCACTCCAGAAGGCAACAGGGTTAAAGGTAAAGGTTCCCCTTGCACATATGTGCTAGTCGTTCTCGACTCTAGGGGGCACTGCTCATCTCTGTTTCAAAGCCGAAGAGCCAGCGCTGTCCGAAGACGTCTCCGTGGTCATGTGGCCAGCGTGACTAAATGCTGAAGGCCCACGGAATGGTGTTCCCTTCCCACCAAAGGTGGTTCCTATTTTTCTAGTTACATTTTTTACCTGCTTTCGAACTGCTAGGTTGGCAGAAGCTGGGATAAGTAACGGGAGCTCACTCTGTTACGTGGCGGTAGGGATTCGAACCGCTGAACTGCTATTATGTGTTAGGCACTGAGTCAAAAGAGTAAAGGAAGCCCCTAAATAATTGGTTTCAGATGACAAAACCAATCAATAATTTGAACCAGGACTTCAACCCCAGCGGTCCTTCAACTTACGACCACCATTTGAGCCCAAAATGCCTGTTGCTTAGCGAAACAGCCATTAAGCAAGTTTTGTCCCGTTTCACGGCCTTTCTTACCAGTGGTTCAGTTAGCAACACAGTTGGTGAGTGAATCTGGCTTCCCCATTGACTGTTTGTCAAAAAGGTGATCCCAAACCTTGCCGCCGTCATAAATACGAGTCAGTCATATCAAGCGGCTGAATTTTGACCACGGGGTTGCCACAGCAGCCATAAGTTTGAAAAATGTTTTTTCAAACGGACACTAAACGAACTGTCACTAGAGTGGTGGGTTGGCCTAAAGGTGGAGCTCTCACCTCACAATCAGGAGGCTGTGAGTTCGATCCTAGGTAGAGGCCGATATTTCTCTCTGTGGGCACAATGAGAATATATCTCATTAATATATTCAGAGATATGTTCAGAGAATATATGCACCAAAGACAAATTCCTTGTGTGTCCAATCATTGTGTGGCCAATAAAGAATTCTATTCTATTCTATATCTGAACAAAACTCCGTATTGGGGACAGGGAGGGCATCCGGCCAGTAAACACTGTGCTAGATCCATTCAGTTGCCCAGACTCCACCCCCCGCAAGGGTTTATGGGATCGTTGATGACTAAACAAACTGTCATTAGAGTGGTGCAGTGGCCTAGACTCACAATCTGTGAGGCTGTGAGTTCAATCCTAGGTAGAGGCAGATATTTCTCTCTCTCTGGGCACAATGAGAATATGTATCTGCTGAACAAAACTCCGCCCTGGGGACAGGAAGGGCATCCTGGCCAGTAAACCTTCTGTGAGCTCCATTCAGTTGCCCAGACTCCACCCCTGCAAGGGAATACGGGGGTCATTAAATGAAGATGGTGATGACTACATGAACTGTCGGTAGAGTGGTGCAGTGGCCTAGAGGTGGCGCTCTCGCCTCACAATCAGGAGGCGGTGAGTTGGATCCTAGGTAGATATTTCTCTCTCTGGGCACAACGAGAGTATATATCTGCTGAACAAAACTCTGCCCTGGTGACAGGAAGGGCATCCAGCCAGTAAACACTCTGCTAGCTCCATTCAGGTGCCCAGGCTCCACCCCGCAACACTGATCTATAGGCAGGGAAAGGCTATTTTTTTCCCTTTTCAATGCAATTTACCATCCAGTCCAATGGACTTTTCTCTGCCCAATATTTTTCCTTTTTCCTTCAATGCAACCAAGCCTTCCAAAGGCCCCATAATCGCTTGGGGGGCAGAAGAGGGGCGACCCACGACTAAAACCAACCCAGCATACAAGCCGCGCCCACACGCAGTATTGGCCACGCCCCCGCGGGGATCGAGCTGGGGGGAAGAAATGGACCAGCCCAAGAAGCCACGCCCACCGACGGACCACGCCCCCCTCGAGCAAGACGGCAGAAAGGAACGCGAGCCCGCGAAACCCCCCCTCTTTCGGGTTGAATAATGGGCGCATCCAGATCTAATTCTAGGGCTCTCCCCCCCCACTCCAGGCTTGAGGAATGGTGCAATCCGGAGGGGAGGGGGGGAGGGGGTAGGTTTTCTTACATTCCTTCCCTCCTCCGCGGCTTTTCCACCCCTTTTGTTCCTTCCGTTCGTTTAGGCCGTTCTTCGGGAGGCCGCTCCGGTCCTCCAGGGGAACGGCGGCTCCGTTCTGCGGGGTGGCGGCCCGGGCAGCGGTCCCGAGACTTACCATGGTCTCGAGCGTAGTAACCGCCGTCTCCATGTTGAATAGTTGACATTCCTCAGGCGGTGGCATTCTCCCCTCCCCTCGCGGGACCGCCCCCTTTTCTTTGCTGAGCGGGAGAGACGGTGCTCCTTATTGGTCGGTTGTCATTCCATCCCCTTCCTCATTGGCTTCTCCCGAGGGCGTCCGTACACCTATTGGACAACGCCTGGGATAACGCCCCAAGATGAAACGACAGGCCCGATTGAGTGGCTTGGAAGCTAACGCTCTTTCCTATTTGTTGGTTAATAGCGAAGCGAGCTGGGAGAAAACTGAACTGGGAGACCGGATTGGTTGGTGGGCGTCAGCATGCGGCGCTTCATTGGCCCTTGGAGTAGCTTTTAATTTTCAAAGGCGGGCCTGGCTTCTTTCGCTCTGCCTGCCCTTTCGTTGTCCCCCCCCTTCTCTCCGACATTTATTCTGATTGGCTCGCGTTGGAAACCGGGAAAAGAGGATTCGCTGAAAGGCCGGTCAATCAGAGGGATGTTCATGCCCATTGAAGTTTGAGGCGGATAGAACGTTGGCTCTCACTTGCTGCGCTGTGATTGGCTCCGGCGGAGTTTGAATTGTTTGGCGTGGCGATGCTGATGGCGCTTTCAGACGTGGCTACCCGCATCTAGGGAAGGTGATCAACCCGGGTAGTTTTACCGGGATCGTCCCCGAGGAAGCGTAACCTGGACACAGAAACCCTCTCTGCCATAAAATCTCGGCTCACGGGGGCACGTGAGCAACGGATTCAGTGCGTCGTGGGAATCCAGTCATTGGTCCACGCGATGGGTCAACCGTGAACCTGGGCAGCGGTTTACAGGTAGTCCTCGACTTACAACAGTTCATTTAGTGACCGTTCAACGTTCCTCGCACAAGGAAAAAAAAGTGACTCATTGACCGTTATTCCGAATCAGGACTTTTGCAGATCAAAATTTAAATGCTTTGGCAACTGGTTTCATATTTATAAACGTTATGGAGTCTCACAATCATTTGATTGCTTTTTGCTACGTTATGATCAAGCAAAGTCCGTGGGGTAGCCAGATTCATTTAACAACCGCGTTAGTAGCAATATCCCTTAGACTCATATACCGATTCACAGTGCTTTGAAGCCCTCTCTAAGGGGTTTACAGAGTCAGCCTCTTGCCCCCAACAATCTGGGTCCTCATTTTACCCACCTCGGAAGGAGGGAAGGATGAGTCAACCTTGAGCTGGTCAGGATCGAATTTCATGGCTGGGGGCAAAGTTAGTCTGCAATGCTGCATTATAACCACTGTACCACCAAGCCTTCCTTCCTTTCTTCTTTCCTTCCTTCGCAAGCAATAGCACTCAGACTTATCTAACGCTTTATACTGCTTTATAGCCCTCTCTAAGCAGATTAGAGTCAGCTTATTTCCCCCCAACAATCTTGGTCCTCATTTTACCCACCTCGGAAGGATGGAAGGCTGACTCAACCTGGAGCTGCTCAGAATCGAACTTCCTGGCTGTGGGCAGAGTTAGCTTGCAATGCTGCATTATAACCACTGTACTACCCTGCCTGCCTGCCTGCCTTCCTTCGCAAGCAATAGCACTTAGATTTATCTACCGCTTTATACTGCTTTGAAGCCCTCTCTAAACGGATTAGAGTCAGCATACTGCCCCCAACAATCTTGGTCCTCATTTTACCGACCTTGGAAGGATGAGTCAACCTTGAGCCGGCCAGGATCGAACTCCTGGCAGTGAGCAGAGTTAGCCTGCAATAGTACCGTAATAGCACTTAGACTTATATACAGCTTCACAGTGAAACAAATGGTTGTAAGATGAGGACTACCTGTAATCAGATACATCATTTAATTATGTTATTTTTCCCCATAATGCAGTGGTTCTCAACCTTCTTTCGCTGCTGACCACCCCTTTAAATACCTTTTGTGGACACGGACCCCCCAAAACTCGGGATTTAAATTATAATATTTCTTCAAGCCTTCAGGGAACCTCTGTGACATAAGCCCCCCTCCCCCAGGGTCCGCGGACTACAATTTGAGAGTCACTGCCATAATAAATTGCTGCATCAAACTATTTCTCTTTCTCTCTTTAAATTCTAAAAACATGTCAAACACAGCAATAAAGATATCTGATTTCGTTATAGGTAATTTCCTGGCATGTGTTGCCCTTCGCAAACAGTTCCAGCTAATGACACGAATGAGGTTATAGTTTAGCCTGGAATTGCAGAAAATGGCCAGAGTTAAGCGACGTTGCCAAAAAAGAAGATCTAGAACGAAACTTTCCTCAAAGGAAAAAAAACACGTCGCGTTTACATCTTCATCGAGTCTTCCTTCAAAAGCTTTGCCTCCAACGTAAGTGTTTTCGATTTTGCTCCAGTAACGTTTTGCAATTTCCAACATATCTTTTTTTTGTTAACCCGCGCACAGGTAGTCCTCGACTTACGACCACAATTGAGCCCAAAATGTCTGTTCTAAAGCGAGGCATGTGTTAAGTGAACTTTGCCCTATTTTACTACTTTTCTTCCCTCAGTTGTTTTAAGTGAATCACTGCAGTTGATAAGTTAGGAACGGTGACAAGAAAGGTGGTAAAATAAGGAAACTCACTTAATTCTGGTTTAGCAAGTATTAAGCTCAAATTCGTCGAAGATTACCTGCATTATTCTTGAAGCACCGTGGTAGTTAAATGAAATTCTTAATTTATATATATATGTATGTATGTATGTATGTATGTATGTATGTATGTATGTATGTATGTATGTATATGTATATGTATATGTATTTGTGTTACAACCCCTGGTATGCCCAAATATAGGAGAGAGCTCACTACTCCCCCTTTCTGTCCTTCGGCTCATTACAGAAAACCATCCAGGCAGAAAACCATATTTTTTATTTTTAATGTTGCCTTTTTATATTTGTGTTGTATTTGTGCTGATATATAAATAAAGGGAGACTAGTATAGATCTATTTCAAGCTATTTAGCTCTATGGCTAGCTGATGAGAGCTAAATAGCTTGAAATGGATCTATACTAGTCTCCCTTTATTTATTTATCAGCACAAATACAACACAAATATATAGAGAGTCAGCATACTGAATATAGAATATTATCCTTAAGGGATCAAGATAGTTGTGATGCAAAGCATTGCTCGGTATACACAACTTGGAAAAAAAAGGAGCCAGAGTTTTATTAACTTTCTGGAAAAAAATTCATACAGGCAGTCTTCGACGTACAGCCACAGTTGAGCCCAAAATGTCTGTTGTTAAGTGAAACATTTGTCAAGTGAATTTTGCCTCCTTTCACGATTTTTCTTGCCACAGCTGTTAAGTGAATCAGGCTTCCCCATTGACTCTGCTTATCAGAAGGTCGCAAAAGGGGAGCATGTTAAGACACAGCAACGGTCATAAATACGAACCAGTTGCCAAGCTCCTGAATTTTGGTCACATGATCGTGAAGAGGCTCCTAAGGTCGTAACTGACAAATAGTTATAACTAAGTCCCATTTTTCAGTACTGTTGCAACTTTGAGCAGTCACTAAATGAACTGTTGTAAGTCAAGGATTACCCTAGTGTTTCTTGATTATTTCTTGTTCATGTTTGGCTACTACTTTACGTTACTTTATTGTCATTGCACCTCGTACAACAAATTTAAATGCCATCTTCAGTCTACGTTATAACTATAAAAATAAAACACAAACACACATCCTTCACATTTTATACAAACAGCATCCCTAGTCTGTCACTTAAGACAACAGACCTAGTTACTTGCGGGATCGCATCCTCCCACATACATCCCTGCAGCCAATTCGCTCACACAGAGAGGGACTTCTCCTGGTGCCGTCCACTAGGCAATGCCAACGGGCGACACCAAGGAGTAGGGCCTTCTCTGTGATGGGCCCAACCCTCTGGAATGACCTCCCCCCCGACATTAGAACCACTACTGACCTCCGCTCCTTCCGGCAAAAATTGAAGACTCACCTGTTCCGATTAGCAGGCCTGGCATAATTACAACTGTCCCTCCTGGCAAATGTATTAACTGGTTATTTTAGGGGTATTGTTTTTAACTTATTGTGTGTGTTTTAGGGGTTCAAAATCCTATATTTATATATATTGCTTTGTACAGTTCTTTTAATTCCATTTTTAACCTCCTCCATTCCAACTGTACATATTCAATTTTTATTGTATTTTGATATATTTTGCATGGACTGTACACCGCCCCGAGTCCCTTTTGGGAGAGGGGGCGGTCTAGAAGCATGAATAATAAATAAATAATAATAAATAAACAACTGGGACCAAAACATCCATCTCTAAGCAATGTAGTCATTAAATAAGTCATACATTTTAAAACCTTTATTATACAATAGCAGAGTGGGAAGGGACCTTGGAGGTCTTCTAGTCCAACCCCCTGCCTAGGCAGGAAACCCTATACCGTTTCAGACAAATGGCTATCCAGCATCTTCTTAAAGACTTCCAGTGTTGAGGCATTCACAACTTCCGGAGGCAACTTCTGGTCCACTGATTAATTGTTCTCACTGTCAAGAAATTTCTCCTCAGTTCTAAGTTGCTTCTCTCCTTGATTAGTTTCCACCCATTGCTTCTTGTCCTGCCCTCAGGTGCCTTGGAGAATAGTTTGACTCCCTCTTCTTTGTGGCAACCCCTGAGATATTGGAAGACTGCTATCATGTCTCCCCTGGTCCTTATTTTCATTAATACAATAATAAAATAGCAGAGTTGGAAGGGACCTTGGAGGTCTTCTAGTCCAACCCGCTGCCTAGGCAGGAAACCCTATACCACTTCAGACAAATGGCTATCCAACATCTTCTTAAAGACTTCCAGTGTTGGGGCATTCACAACTTCTGGAGGCAACTTCTGTTCCACTGATTAATTGTTCTAACTGTCAGGAAATTTCTCCTCAGTTCTAAGTTGCTTCTCTCCTTGATTAGTTTCCACCCATTGCTTTTTGTTCTACAATCAGGTGTATTTTCGACTTATTGTCGCGGCATTAAGCGAAACCAGCTTCCCCCATTGACTTTGCTCATTGGAAGATGGCTTGGAAAGTAATAAATAGCAGTCATGGTTTTTGCAAAGAAAATGTTAATTTATATTTGGCTGTTCTTTTCAGCAGGTTTCCGATTATCCTCCGTAGCCAAAAACGTCCGTTCTCTTCCTGGCTTTTAGCTTTTGGAGACATATTAGAAACCCTCAAACATATCCTGGCTGGCGCGGTTAGTTGGTGTTGGTGGTGCCAGAGACACGTTGCACAAGTAAGTTCGTTTTCTGTTGAGGCTGCCTTATAGGGAGACGAATCCTTTAGCACTGGAAAAGTGGCACAGTGTTGTGGCCCACCAGCGGAGCTGGCAGGAGATCCGGACAGTGAGGGGGTTGGGGAGGAACCTGGGCCCGTCCTGGAGTCTGGGGAAGGCTCTGAGGAGGGCTCTGTGTCGGAGGCAGAGAGGGGGCCAGGGCTGCCTGACAGTTCTGTAGCAGTGCCCAACAAAATAGGGGTGTTTGACAGCCCGCCAGTGGTGGGTTGCAGGTGGTATGCCCCGGTTCAGGCTTACCGGTTCCTGCCGGGAGTACTGGGTACCATTCCGGCACAGTGCTCCGGAGGGCCCGTCGGCCCGCCCTCCTTATCTGTATTTGAGCTCTTCGGCACTTACGCGCATGGAGCATGCAGCCTGTCGCGCGTGTTCATGTGGTGGAAGCCGGGCCCCGTTGCACCGTACCGGTTGCAACAGGATCTGTAACCCACCACGGCAGCCCACCTGTATTACAACACAGGGAGGCTTCAATGGTAAAGCACTACGGCTAGAAAACAGGAGACGGGGAGTTCTAGTTCTGATTTAGGCATGAGAGTCGACTGGGTGACTTTTGGCCAGTGACCAGCAGAGCTGACAGCAGATTCGGACAGTGAGGAGGTTGGGGAGGAACCTGGGCCAGTCCTGGAGTCTGGGGAAGGCTCTGAGGAGGGCTCTATGTCAGAGACAGAGAGGGAGCCAGAGCCCTATGCCAGTTATCAGTTGCCTTCAGAGTCAGACATCGTTGAGGCAGAAGAACAGCTGGAGCCTGTTCCCAGTGTGCGCATGCGCAGAGCTGCCAGACAAAGGGAACAGCTAAAGAACAGGGGGTGACTTGGGAGTAAGGCCACAGGTGGACGATGAATGGCCCCTCCCAGAGGAAATAAAAGAGGAGCGAAAGGGGAGTGGAGTTTGCAGGAGACACTCAGTTCGCTTCATTGGTTCATGACTCTCAGGGACTCCTTGCCAAATTCTGCAGAGATCTCGGCCTGGCCGCTCTCCAAGCCAGAGAAGGTCTGTGATTGTAAATCCTCCCTTGAAAGACTTTGCTGGATGTGAAGGGGCAGAATTCACAGTCAATTAATAAAAGGGGATTTTGTCGGGACCAGGAGTCTTTTTCTTCAAAACAACAGCCCTGTGAGGTAGCCTGGGCTGAGGGAGAGGAATCGGCCCAAAATCACCCAGTCAGCTTTCATGCCTAAAATGGGACTAGAACTCACCATCTCCTGGTGATTGGCCCAAAATCACCCAGTCAGCTTTCATGCCTAAAATGGGACTAGAACTCACCATCTCCTGGTGATTGACCCAAAATCACCCAGTCAGCTTTCATGCCTAAAATGGGACTAGAACTCACCATCTCCTGGTGATTGGCCCAAAATCACCCAGTCAGCTTTCATGCCTAAAATGGGACTAGAACTCACCATCTCCTGGTGATTGGCCCAAAATCACCCAGTCAGCTTTCATGCCTAAAATGGGACTAGAACTCACCATCTCCTGGTGATTGGCCCAAAATCACCCAGTCAGCTTTCATGCCTAAAATGGGACTAGAACTCACCATCTCCTGGTGATTGACCCAAAATCACCCAGTCAGCTTTCATGCCTAAAATGGGACTAGAACTCACCATCTCCTGGTGATTGGCCCAAAATCACCCAGTCAGCTTTCATGCCTAAAATGGGACTAGAACTCACCATCTCCTGGTGATTGGCCCAAAATCACCCAGTCAGCTTTCATGCCTAAAATGGGACTAGAACTCACCATCTCCTGGTGATTGATCCACAGTCACCCAGTTAGCTTTCATGCCTAAAATGGGACTAGAACTCACCATCTCCTGGTGATTGATCCACAGTCACCCAGTCAGCTTTCATGCCTAAAATGGGACTAGAACTCACCATCTCCTGGTGATTGGCCCAAAGTCACCCAGCTGGCTTTCATGCCTAAGGTGGGACTAGAACTCACCATCTCCTGGTGATTGACCCAAAATCACCCAGTCAGCTTTCATGCCTAAAATGGGACTAGAGCTCACCATCTCCTGGTGATTGATCCACAGTCACCCAGTTGGCTTTCATGCTTAAAGCGGGATTAGAACTCACCATCGCCTGGTGATTGGCCCAAAGTCACCCGGACAGCTTTCATGCCTAAGGCGGGACTAGAACTCCTCGTCTCCTGATGTCTAAGCCATCATCGTATCCCCTACTATCCAAAAAGAAATGATGCTTGAATTTGCACCATTTCCGTTTAACCTCTCCTCTAATGGTGTGGCAATGTGATCAATGAACCATGGTGGCGCAGTGGTCAGAATGCGGTACTGCAGCCTAATTCTACTGACTGCCAGCTGCCTGCAGTTCAGCAGTTCAATTCTCATCAGCTCAATGTTGACTCAGCCTTCCATCCTTCCCAGATGGGTCAAAATGAGGATCGAGATTGTTGGGGGCAAGAGGCTGACTGTTAATTGTTTAGCGAGGGCTGTAAAGTACTGTGAAGCGGTATATAAGTCTAAATTGCTATGCTATTTCTCTTTCCAGATTTTTCGCATCTTTGTCAACGCAGCATTTCCTTGGCACACGTACCTGGAGGAGCTGAAGGAGCTCAGGGCTGAAGTCAAAAACCTGAAAAGGGATGTGGCTGAGCTGCAGTCCACTCTCCAAGTTAGTTACCCCTTACTACAGTTGTAGCTACTCCAACCCCATCCAATTGCCTCGCTTGTCTTTATGATTCCAAAGACTTTTAGTTCACTCTAGTGCATTTCGTTCATGGAATCAGCACTAAAAGATTATTTCTGGTGGGGAAAATGATATTAAATTGCAGTCCCATGGGCCACTGCCAATGGTCATAACTGCGAGTCAATTACCAAGAGCCCAAAATGTGGTCCTATGACTATAGGGATGTGTGGCTTGAAGTCATAGCTTTAGCAGTGGGTTGTAAGTAGTTTTCGGGGGAGTCTGTCATAACTTGAGACAGCCACTAAGTAATCAGTCATAAGTCAAGGACTACCCCCAGTGCATCATGTGCCAGGTGTCCAATCTCCTGGGTATGTTGTTAACCATGTTGATATCTTGCTTTTTCCCCCCAATTTTCTTTTTATTTTCTATTCTCTTACATACCATTGTAAGTAAACATTCACATAATTGTGATTCTTTTTTACATTTGTCATTCTTATACATTTGTTATTCTATTTAATAGGTTATAGCATACAGTTTGGGTTGCTTTATTTACCATCCCCTCCTCCTGTTGTAACACCACCTTATTTTCCCTTTCTTTTCTCCCTCCCTTCTCTACTTTCTTCCTTCCTCCTCTCCTTCCCTTTCCTTCTTCCTTTACCTCTCCCCTACTCTTCCTCTTCCCTTCCTAGCCTCTCTCCCTTCCATCCTCCTCTCCTTACCTCTTTCTTTCTCTCCCTTCCTCTCATTCTCTCCTCCTCTCTCCCTTTCTTTTTCTGTTGTTATAGGTCTGTCTTTCAAATCTCCATTTATGTTTTCTTGGGACGGCATTTCTGCAAACCCAAATATAGTTTAGTATCATTTCTTATTCCCTTTCCTTCGCTAATCTATCCTATGTTTTCCCCCCATTTATATCTCACTTTTGAATATATACGTGTATATTTAGTACTTTCTTTTCTGTTTTCCCCCTCTTTCCCCCCTTTTCCATTTAATATTATATCGTCTGGGTTGTTTTTTTTCTCTAAATGAGATAAAATGCTTGTTAAATTTGGTAGCCGTAATAAAGCTGAACTAAAAAAGGACTTGGTGTTTGGCTGGGATCTTAAAGCTCACAATTTTTTATTTCTTAATTAATTCTTATTCACATGATGGTCCCTCCCCCTCACATTCTTCCCGTTCTCCTAAATTTTCCTTTTTAATATTCGTCTCCACATCTACCCAGGGTTTTCTAACCTGAAGATTTATGCATATTATTCTTTCCTGCAAAAAGGTTGAGATACCTCAGTTGCTTCTTATTTATATATGAGTCTGGGAAGTCCCCGTCCCCCCCTTTTTAAAGTGCCATTTGACTTCGACGTTTTAATGCTTTTTAACGTTTTACTGCTTTCCGCTTCAATGTTTTAAAATGTTTTTGAAATTTGAATTGTAATACAGCTGGTCCTCGACTTACGCCCAGCATTTCTGTTGTTCAGTGAAGCATTTGTTAAGTGAGTTTTGCCCCGTTTTACGGCCTTCCTTGCCACAGTGGTTAAGCGAATTGCTGCAGTTGTTAAGTGAGTCACACGGTTGCTAAGTGAATCTGGCTTCCCTCATTGACTTCGCTTGTCAGAAGATCACAAAGGGGAAATCACATGACCCCGGGACACAGCGACCGTCATAAATGTGAATCAGTTGCCAAGCATCTGAATTTTGAAATTGAAATTTTGAATTGTGTAACTCTGAAAAATGGTCCTAAGTCACGTTTTTCAGTGCCATTGTAACTTCGAATGGTCACTAAATGAACTATTGTAAGTCAAGTACTACCAGTACTAATACCCAGCTCACGGTTGCACGAACTGGGTATGTCTGGATTAATGAAAAGAAGGACTAGGGGAGACATGATAGCAGTCTTCCAATATCTCAGGGGTTGCCACAAAGAAGAGGGAGTCAAACTATTCTCCAAGGCACCTGAGGGTATAACAAGAAGCAATGGGTGGAAACTAATCAAGGAGAGAAGCCACTTAGAACTAAGGAGAAATTTCCTGACGGTTAGAACAATTAATCAGTGGAACAGAAGTTGCCTCCAGAAGTTGTGAATGCCCCAACACTGGAAGTCTTTAAGAAGATGTTGGATAGCCATTTGTCTGGAACGGTATAGGGTTTCCTGCCTAGGCAGGGGGTTGGACTAGAAGACCTCCAAGGTCCCTTCCAACTCTGCTATGGTATTGTAAGTATATTAAATAAATCTGTTTTTTTTTCTCAAGCAGAACGGAGGCGCTGGGGATCCTGCGGGAAACCAGCTCTCTCCAAATCTATTATCGGCTTCTCCTGCACATACACAACTCGGCGTCACACGGCCCGTACCTCTGTCTTCACAAAACCCAGAGATTCCCACTCCGCCATCTCCCCCACCGCCACCCCCACTGCCGCCCCCGCCTCCTCCGCCGGCACCCCTTGTATTCAAAAGACGGAGTGACCTGAAGGTAAGACGGAAGTTAAAACCTACCAGAGATACTGTAGATTTGGGGATTTCTCTTCTAAATCAAAGACCTTCTGATGCTTGGAAAGGCTAACCTGTGCAAAACCCCAGCGGGCTACGATTTAGTTTGTGAGAGATGCAAAGGACAGGTAGTCCTCGCTTTACGACCGTTCCTTCCGCAACCGCTCAGAGCTAAGGTAGCACGGAAGAAATGGTACTTGCAACCTGTCCCCAAAGTTACAACTGTAGCAGTGCCCAACAAAAGAAGGGTGTTTGACGGCCCGCCAGTGGTGGGTTGCAGGTGGTATGCCCCGGTTCAGGCTTACCGGTGCCTACCGGGAGCCCTGGGTACCGTTCCAGCATGGTGCTCCTGGAGGGCCCGTCGGCCCGCCCTCCTTATCTGTATTTGAGCTCTTCGGCACTTACGCGCATGGAGCATGCAGCCTGTTGCGCGTGTTCATGTGGTGGACGCCGGCGCCCCGTTGCACCGTACCGGTTGCAATGGGATCTGTAACCCACCACGGCAGCCCACCTGTATTTACAACACAGGGAGGCTTCAATGGTAAAGCACTACGGCTAGAAACCAGGAGACGGGGAGTTCTAGTTCTAATTTAGGCATGAGAGTCGACTGGGTGACTTTTGGCCAGTGACCAGCAGAGCTGGCAGCAGATTTGGACAGTGAGGAGGGTTGGGGGCAACATGGGCCAGTCCTGGAGTCTGGGGAAGGCTCTGATGAGGGCTCTGTGTCGGAGGCAGAGATGGGGCCAAGGCCGTCTGACAGTTATCAGCTGCCTTCAGAGTCAGACATCAGTGAGGCAGAAGAACAGCTGGAGCCTGTTCCCAGTGTGCGCATGCGCAGAGTTGCCAGACGAAGGGAGCAACTAAAGAACAGGGGTCGACTTGGGAGGAAGGCCACAGGTGGACGATGAATGGCTCCTCCCAGAGGAAATAAAAGAGGAGCGAAAAGGGGAGTGGAGTTTGCAGGAGACAATTAGTTTCGCTTCATTGGTTCGCGACTCTCCGAGACTCCTTGCCAAGTTCTGCATATATCGGCCTGGCAGCTCTCCAAGCCAGAGAAGGTCTGTGACTGTAAATACTCCCTTGAAAGACTTTGCTGGATGTGAAGGGGCAGAATTCACAGTCAATTAATAAAAGGGGTTTTTGTCAGGACAAGGAGTTGGCTTCGTGGTTTGGAGGAAGCCTAAATCAGAACACAAGCTGCTCCAAGCAAACCCTTCATAAATGTTTTACTTTCATGGGTGTGCGATTCATGGATTCTGACTTTTCTTTTCCGTTTATTCTCCTCAAATTTAGTCTGCCCCATTAAAAACAGACGTCCCTCTGCAAATAACAACCCAGGACCTTCTGAACGTGAAATTGAAGAAGACCAAGGGTGAAGCAGCGATGGACAAGGTAATGTCTGTGGCTAAGCGAGATGGTTGTTAAGTGAGCTTTGCTCCATTGTAACGACCTTTCTTGTTAAGTGAACCACCACGGTTGCTAAGTCAGTCACACAGTCGTTAAGGGAACCTGGCTTCCCCGTTGACTTCGCTTTTCAGAAGGTCACCAAAGGGGGCTCATGTGACTCCGGGGCAAGCAGCAACCGTCATAAATATGAATCAGTTGCCAGGTACCTTGATTTGGATCACCTGACCTTGGAGATGTTTCAACAGTCACAAGTGTGAAAAGATTACCTGTGTGCTGTTTTACCCTTTTGAAGGATGAATTGGGCAGTTTATGTAAGTGTGGAAAATGTTCCTAAGTCACTTTTTTCAGTGCCATTCGAACAGTCACTAAATGAACTGTGGTAAGTCGAGGACTATCTGTCTAGATAGTCCTCGCATGCGCGCACGTGCTCGTCCAGGCCACAAACCGGAAGAGGAGCTTCCCAGGGGGCATGCGCTTGCCAGAAAATGAACTTCCGGTTTCCGGAGTGCACATGCGCACCGGGCAGCTGGTCTTCCGGTTAGTGGAGCGCATGTGTGCGTGACGATCAGCTGGCCGGCGCATGCATGCTCACACCGGAAAATGGGAGGCCAGCTCTTCCGGCACTGCCGCATGCACGAAAGCTAGCTGATCGTCGCACATGCATGTGGGCCAGAAACCCGGAAGTGTAACGGGCGATGCTGCCTGTGCCAGGGGACATGGCTCCGTGTGCCACTTCGGGAGAACGTGCCACATGTTCGCTATCACAGATTTATATTGTGTCAACTTGCTGGAGCCTCTTTACAAGACGTGAAATGAAACGGTCTGAAATGGTGTAGGGCAGGGGTCTCAAACACAAGGCTTGCGAGCCGCATCCTGCCCGCAATGTGGTCAGATGCAGTTTGCGAGATCGTCCTAGAAAATGTAAGGGGATGGCTTGCATCGCTTCGGGCCAGTCTCCCAATGCAAAGAGGAAGCATGCCAGCAGTTTGGGGAGTGGGGTCAAGGTGGTCATGCCCACCCAGTCGGCCATGCCCAGTGAATGTCATCAAGCTGGCTACGGCCACCCAGTCGGCCATGCCCAGTGAGTGGCATCAAGCTGGCTACGGCCACCCAGTCGGCCATGCCCAGTGAGTGGCATCAAGCTGGCTACGGCCACCCAGTCGGCCATGCCCAGTGAATGTCATCAAGCTGGCTACGGCCACCCAGTCGGCCATGCCCAGTGAGTGGCATCAAGCTGGCCATGCCCCAGAGGTCAACCACAGTATCAGGGTTCCAAATAGCATCCAAAAGTAAATCAGAGTCCAAGGCAAAGTATCGCTCAAAGTTCCAATTTATTCAGAGAGCCATATTGGCACATCTGGGGAAACCCAAATCTGAAAGCTTCCTGGTTTTCCCCACCCAGTTGAAAGTTCAAGATCTTGCCCCCACATCCACAAGCCCATCCCATGGTCCAATCTGCAATGCTGGCAGTTCCACCCATCCAGTTCCCGTCAGGTGCAGAGGTGCAGAGACAAAGGATGACCTTGGCTTTCTAGAAAGAATGTTGTTATGGCTACATATCATCTAACTCCGTACAATTCCCCCCTTCTATTTTCCCACAATAGAAAATGCATAGTAGAATAATAGAAAGTGTGGCGGGCCAAAGATCCAAGAGGAATATGGCTGCAGGCCCTCAGTGAAATTGCGTTTGACACTCCTGGTATAGGGTCTCCCGCTTGAGCTGGCGGCTGGACTAGAAGACCTCCAGGGTCCCTTCCAATTCTGTTGTTCTCTGTTATTCTATTATTCTGAGATGTGAGGGTGCCATACTATTTCCCCTTCCTGTTTCAGGAAACCTCCCCATCCAAGGGACGCAAGGCGTTGGTTACTCTCCGGGACCTTCAGAGCATCTGTCTCCAGCCCAAAGCCCCCCAACCGCTTCCTCGCGCTACAAATTTCCTCAAGTAAGAAGACATTTTGCCCTTGTGTGAAATTTTGGCAGACGACTTGATGTTTTCATTTAGGCCACTGAGCGATTTTTTTTTTTCTAACTTTAAGCTTTTCTTTTCTTTTCTTATAAAATAGTTTTTATTAAACATTTTTACCTTTAAAAACAGGAAAAAACATAACAAAAAAAGAAGAAAAAACAAGACAAACATAACAATATACAAAATAGTTATACCGCACTCTGTATCGGCATACATGTTTAGCCCTTGTAGTTGTCCATTCTCCGTTGCCTTCCTATCGGTTTTAAGCTCTGTAATAGCGTAATCACAGTTGTACGAGCAATTATAATGATATTAATTGTTCCTGCCGCCATTGTATTTTACATTGCGGTCAATACTTTAAGTTTGATAGTAATTAGTAATTTTGGTTAATTTTTATTCAGTGCTGAGCGATTTTCTAATCTTTTTTTGTATAAAGTTTTTTATGTTTTCATTTTCATAACACATAAACCACATGTATACTATTACATAGCCAACATGGTATTGTATTATTAAATATTTACATCAATTCATCTTACCATCAACGCTCAGAAACAATTATTGGCTCTTCTGCTCTCCATACACCATATTTATACTTTATCTATCACTTTCTTCTCCCTCTCTCCTCCTCCTCCCTACCTCCTTTCTTCCCTCTGTCCTCCTCCTCTTCTTTACTTCCCCTTCCTCTCTCCTTCTCCTCTCTCCCCTTTCCACTCCTTCTTTCTCACCTCCTCTTCCCCCCACCAACCTCTCTCCTATCCCTCTCTTCTTCCCTTACCTCCCTCCTCTACTCCACACTCTTCATCTCATTTACTTGGTGTATTTCAGCCTCTGAGCAAGCTTCATTTTATGTTGATGGTATTTGTAATTCCTTTTCAATATACATATTTAATTTTAGCATATTATCTTACTCTTTCTTTTTTTAAAAAAGAGAGGGAAAAAGTATACATATATAGTAATTGTACTTTTAATATTTATTCAGTACTGAGCGATTTTCTAATCTTTTTATCTGTCCTTTTTGGCTTCCTTCTTTAGTACCCCCAATCGAGATGGTTTAGATTTCCGGAAACACTTGAAAAAAGTGGCTATTAAAAGGTAAATTAAAAGGGTTTCCCCTCCCCCCCCTCAACTAATAAAGTTTGGGGATATTAGGGGCACCCAGTTGGTATAGTGGCATCCAATGGAAAATGACCCCAAAGATCTCTACAGGTAGTCCTCAACATACGACCACAATGGAGCCCAACCTTTCTGCTGCTAAGCGAGGTATCTGTTAAGCGAGTTTTGCCCCATTTCACGACATTTCTTGCCACAGTTGTAAATTGAATCGCTGCGGTTGATAAGTTAGTCACGCCCTTGTTAAGTGAATCTGGCTTCCCCCCGCTGACTTTGCTTGTCAGAAGGTCGCAAAAGGGGATCGTGTGACCTTGGGACATAGCAACGGTCGTAAGTGCGAGCCAGTTGCCAAGCGTCTGGATTTGGGTCACATGATCGTGGAGCTGCTTACAAAGGTAAGTAAACTGTGAGAAACGGTGGCGAGTCACTTTTTTCAGGGCTGTTGTAACTTTCAACGTGTAACGCTAAATGAACTGTTGTAAATCGAGGACTACCTGTATAGATATTGCTCAGCTATGATCACAATGGCGTCTGGAATTTCAGTTGTTAAGCGAGGCGGTTGCTGAGCGAGTCATCATATGACTGAACCCAATTTTACAACTATTTTTTGCACACACACACAAAAAAATAATACTAAAAATGCCTAAATCAAAATGTAGGCATGTGGCAAGCAGCATGTATGTAAAATATTCACAGCATCCCGGGGGTCGTGTTATCGCCATTAATCACTTCCCCAGCTGGTTTCTGGCAAGCATAGTCAATAGGGGGGAAGCCAGATTCGCTTAAAGACCGCCTGATTCACTTAACAACTGCAGGGATTTGCTTAGCCACCCTGGCCCCAAAAGGTCACAAAAATTAACGCAGTTAGCAGCTGCTCTGCTTAACATCAGAACTTCTACTCCCGTTTGTGGTTTTAAGCCTGTGAGGGCGAACTATGGAACGAGGGCCACAAGTGGCACGTGTGGGGAGCACTCATTGCATTTTTGGGCTTTGCACGTATGCACGCCCCCCGCACCACAATTTGGGCACCAACCAGGACGCCAAAGCTTGGCATGGGGGTGCTGTGCAAGTCCCAACCCCCCCCCTCTGTTTTGGCTTCCTGGATGGTACAGGACGCTTTCCAGGCCCAAAATGGGGCGCAAGGGGAGGGGTGAGGTGTCAAGTGCCAGCAAAGAGGCTGCAGCTGCAGACTAGAAGCAGCTGCCCTCCCCTTTTTGGCTGGTTGGTGCAAGAGTCTTTCCAGGCCGAAAGCGGGACAGGGAGGCACTGAACCAGCCCCCACCCCCACCCCGTTTGGGTCTGGAAAGCCAAAACAGAGTGCGGGGAGGCGCATGCGCAAGGATGCATGTGCCGGGGGGGGGGGGGTTTGTCGTTCGCATTACATTTGGGGCACTTGGCACCAAAAGGTTAAACCTGCCTGTCTTAAGCCGAGGACCGCCTGTATAGCAATAATACAGAACTATTAATTGTTAATTACATTAACATGAATTAAGACGCCATCACAGTCCTAGGCTGCATAAACAGAGGGATAGAATCAAGATCACGTGAAGTGTTAATACCACTTTATAAAGCCTTGGTATGGCAACACTTGGAATATTTGCATTCAGTTCTGGTCGCCACGATGTAGAAAAGATGTGGAGACTCTAGAAAGAGTGCAGAGAAGAGCAACAAAGAGGATGAGGGGACTGGAGGCTGAAACATATGAAGAACAGTTGCAGGAACTGGGTATGTCTAGTTGAATGAAAAGAAGGACTAGGGGAGACATACAATACAATACAATACAATACAATACAATACAATAGCAGAGTTGGAAGGGACCTTGGAGGTCTTCTAGTCCAACCCCCTGCCTAGGCAGGAAACCCTATACCGTTCCAGACAAATGGCTATCCAACATCTTCTTAAAGACTTCCAGTGTTGGGGCATTCACAACTTCTGGAGGCAACTTTTGTTCCACTGATTAATTGTTCTAACTGTCAGGAAGTTTCTCCTCAGTTCTAAGTTGCTTCTCTCCTTGATTAGTTTCCACCCATTGCTTCTTGTTCTACCCTCAGGTGCCTTGGAGAATAGTTTGACTCCCTCTTCTTTGGGGCAACCCCTGAGATACTGGAACACTGCCCTCCTGTCTCCCCTAGTCCTTCTTTCTCTTAAGCTAAACATACCCAGTTCCTGCAACCATTCTTCGTATGTTTTAGTCTCCAGTCCCCTAATCATCTTTGTTGCTCTTCTCTGCACTCTTTCTAGAGTCTCCACATCTTTTCTACATCGTGGTGACCAAAATTGAATGCAGTATTCCAAGTGTGGCCTTACCAAGGCCTTATAAAGTGGTATTAACCCTTCACGTGATCTTGATTCTATCCCTCTGTTGATGCAGCCTAGAACTGTGTTGGCTTTTTTGGCAGCTGCTGCACACGGCTGGCTCATATTTAAATGGTTCTCCACTAGGACTACAAGATCCCTCTCACAGTTACTGCTGTTGAGGAAGGTACCACCTATACTGTACCTGTGCATTCCATTTTTGTTGCCTAAATGTAAAACCTTACTCTTTTCACAATTGAATTTCATTTTATTAGATAGTGCCCAATGTTCAAGTTTGTCATGATAGCAGTCTTCCAATATCTCAGGGGTTGCCACAAAGAAGAGGGAGTCAAACTATTCTCCAAGGCACCTGAGGGCAGAACAAGAAGCAATGGGTGGAAACTAATCAAGGAGAGAAGCAACTTAGAACTAAGGAGAAATTTCCTGACAGTTAGAACAATTAATCAGTGGAACAAAAGTTGCCTCCAGAAGTTGTGAATGCCCCAACACTGGAAATCTTTAAGAAGATGTTGGATAGTCATTTGTCTGAAACGGTATAGGGTTTCCTGCCTAGGCAGGGGGTTGGACTAGAAGACCTCCAAGGTCCCTTCCAACTCTACTATTGTATTGTACTGTATTCAGATGAATCATTATTAATAATAGTTATGTCTGAAGTGGTTTAGGATCTCCTGCTTCAGCCCTAGAAATCTTCCAAAGTCCTTCCAACTCTGTTAGCAGGCAGTCCTCAACTTACGACCAACAAGTCAGGCTTTTTAATTTATGTCACTAAGTGAGAAATTTGTCAAGTGAATTTTGCCCCCATTTTGCAATTTTCCTTGCCACGTTTGTTAAGTGGATCGCTGCGGTTGTTAAATCAGCAACCCGTTCGTTCACTGTATCTGGCTTCCACCTGGACTTCACTTGTCCAAAGGTCACCAATGGGGAACCATCATAACTATGAGCCATTAGCCAAGCATCCGGATTTTGATCACGTGGCCTTGGGGATGCTGCAATGGTCGTAAGTGTGAAAAAACTCATGTCTATTTTTCCCAGCGCCGTTGTATCTTCGAATGGTCACTAAATGAGCTGTCGTAGGTCGAGGACTACCAGTAATGTGGCATTATTATTTTTCTTCCTTTCTTTTTTTTAACCAGGAGTCCAGGGGGAACCCCAATGAATAACAAAGAAAACATTGAGACTGGCACGGGATTGACCCCACTTATGACCCAAGCCCTCCGGCGCAAATTTCAGGCAAGGCTGCATTAAAACATCTCTTGCTCTCCCTGCTTATGCTGATTTCCTGGGAAATTTGGAACAGTGGAGATTAGAAAAAATGTCTTTATCAAAAGCCCTCGTTTGACCCCAAAATCCCCTTCGCTAAGTGAGACATTTGTTAAATGAATGTTGCCCCATTCCACAGTTGTTAAGTTAATCACTGCAGTTATTTAGTTGAAGGTAAAGGTTCCCCTCGCACATACGTGTGAGTCGTTCCCGACTCTAGGGGGCGTTGGTGCTCATCTCCGTTTCAAAGCCGAAGAGCCAGCGCTGTCCGAAGATGCCTCCGTGGTCATGTGGCCAGCATGACTCAACGCCGAAGGCGCATGGAACACTGTTCCCTTCCCACCAAAGGTGGTGCCTTTTTTTTTTTTACTTGCATTTTTAAAATGTGTTTTCAATCTGCTCGGTTGGCAGAATCTGGGACAAGTCACGGGAGCTCACTCCGTTACGCGGCGCTAGGGATTCGAACCGCTGAACTGCCGACCTTTCTGATCGACAAGCTCATCGTCTTATGGTTATTATGTGAATTCATTGTCAGGGTTCCCAGTAATACACCCATAGGAAACAAAACTCCAAGACGGGTGAATTCCTCAAACAACAGGTTTATAGGATACTAGCCGACAACTCGGCGTTGTCCGGGTATCTATTTATAGGGGGAAAATGTCCGGACTAAAAGTAATTTCTAATGTTGGATTTTCCCCCTTAACAGAGGGAGCCCCCTGTGGAGTACTGTGAAGCTGTTACCATGGCAACTCCACTGCGCTGGCACAGTAGAAGCCATTTTTATGGCAGTACAGTAGAAGCCATTTGAAGACACAACAGGCTGTATCTTAACAGAACACACACCCCGAGGGGTGTTAGGGGTGTCTTACTCCCCATGGTATTTTTTCCCAAGATAGTAAGTCATCTGTGTAGCAAGTTTGGTTGAAATTGCTCCAGGCGTTCCAGACTTATGCTGGAACACACACACACACACAGAGCCATTTTTTTATATATAGATATCATATTGGCACGGGCTGGTGAAAACCGACTAAATGTTCCCATGGTTTTCACCTAATTGAAAGTAAAAGTTGTTCCTCTTCCCCAAACTATCAGTCACATGGTCTAATCAGAGTCCGGTTGCTAGTGATTTCACTCCTCCTCTTTCCGACCACCTGTGGGAATGTCCTTGGTTCCCAGGAGAAAGGATTTTGTTTTGGCTACAAAACTCCAGCTATCTCTATTTCCTCCCCCCCCCCCCCATCCCTCAGCTCCAGTGTCAGCTTCGGCCAGGTCAGCTTCAGGGTTGACATGCGCCCCCCACCCATTGTCTTGTGAACGGTTGCAGGAACTGGGTACGTCGAGTTTAATGAAAAGAAGGACCAGGGGGGACATGATAGCAGTCTTCCAATATCTCAGGGATTGCCCCAAAGAAGAGGGAGTCAAACTATTCTCCAAGGCACCTGAGGGCAGAACAAGAAGCAATGGGTGGAAACTAATCAAGGAGAGAAGCAACTTAGAGCTGAGGATAAATTTCCTGACAGTGAGAACAATTAATCAGTGGAACAGAAGTTGCCTCCAGAAGTTGTGAATGCCCCAACACTGGAAGTCTTTAAGAAGATGTTGGATAGCCATCTGTCTGAAACAGTATAGGGTTTCCTGCCTAGGCAGGGGGTTGGACTAGAAGACCTCCAAGGTTCCTTCCAACTCTGCTATTGTATTGTATTGTCTTCACTTGACAGAAGGTGGCAAATCATATGATCCCAAGACACTGCTTAGTGATCCCCCCCCCCCCAATGACTTAAACAGGCATTCCTTGACTTACAACGACAATTGAACCCAAAATGTGAAAATTTGTTCAGGTTTGCCCCATTCTACGAATATTTCTGGCCGCAGTTGTTAAGGGAAGTCGCTGCCCTTATTAAGCTAGTCACCTGGTTGTTAAGTGAATCTGGCTTCCCTGTTGACGTTGCTTGTCAGAAGGTCACGAAACGGGATCACCTGACCCCGGGGAGCTGCAACGGTCATAAATATGAATCCATCGCCATGCCTCCGAATTTTAATCATGTAACCTGCAACGGTCGTAAGTGTAAAAAAAAAAAAAAAGGTCAGAAGTCACTTACTTTCAGTGCCGTTTGTACATTCAAATGGTCATTGAACAAACCTGTCATAAATCGAGGACTATCTCTATTGCTTTGTTTTTTTAATTTTAGATGTTCAGAAAAAGAAGTGCTATTTTAACCTGACTCCTATCAAGTTACAGAAATATTGATCTAGAAGAAATAGTTTTAATCACATGACCACAATTGGGCCCCGGAATTTCAATGACTAGCCAGTGCGATTGTTAAGCAAGTCATTATGTGAGGGGAGTAAACTTTATGACCATTTTTACTGCAGTCATTAAGTGAAACAGTCGGTCGTTAAGGGAATCTGGCTTCCCCATTGACTTTGCCTTTCGGCTGGGAAGGTCACAAGTGGTGATCATAATGACACACACACACCCTCCCAGGACAGCGCAAGCATCATCAATGCAAGCTTGTTAACATCTTTCTAAATTGCAATTATATGACTTCCGGGCTAGCGCAATAGTCATAACTTCGAGGATTTAATCACAAGTTATATTTTTGCAGCACCGTTGTAATTCCAAACTCGTTAAACTAATATTCGTTAGTCAAAGACTACCTACCTGCTATAAAAGCGTGTTCATTTAGCTTCCGTTTTTGCTCTGTTTGACTTTTTTTATTTATTTTGAAAAGTTGTTTAGTTTAGTTTAGTTTTACTTTATTGATTAGCTCTTGGGCCATATCAAAGTGCAGAGTTCCAGACACAAATTATGACTAAAATCTGATCAAAACCATTTAAAATGGGACTGGATAATACAATACAATACAATATAATAGCAGAGTTGGAAGGGACCTTGGAGGTCTTCTAGTCCAACCCCCTGCCTAGGCAGGAAGCCATATACCATTCCAGACAAATGGCTATCCAACATCTTCTTAAAGACTTCCAGTGTTGGGGCATTCACAACTTCTGGAGGCAACTTCTCTTCCACTGATTAATTGTTCTCACTGTCAGGAAATTTCTCCTCAGTTCTAAGTTGCTTCTCTCCTTGATTAGTTTCCACTCATTGCTTCTTGTTCTACATTCAGGTAGACTCCCTCTTCTTTGTGGCAACCCCTGAGATATTGGAAGACTGCTATCATGTCTCCCCTAGTCCTTCTTTCTATTAAACTAGACATACCCAGTTCCTGCAACCGTTCTTCATATGTTTTAATCTCCAGTCCCCTAATCATAAACATACCCATAAAATACAATTAAAAATGAAATTGGAATAAAATACAGTAATTTAATAATATAGATAAAATGAAATATGATAAAATTATATTTCGGAATCCCCTGTTGAACCTACCCCAATTGGTCCCACATATGCCAATCTGAACCGAACCATTTTGCTTAAGTGCTGTGATGTGTTATTCATTTATTTTTACAGCTGGCTCACCCGAAGAGTCCATCTCCTTCCTGCTTACCTACTAGAAACAGCTTGGAAGAACAGAGCTATTAGATCACCTGGTGGTCTCCACAAACCTCTACGATGGATGCATTGCTGCTTTTCGGACAATATGGACAGAGAAACAAAGATTTTCTTGGCCAAGCTTTTTGCATGCTGGAATATGCTTCTTTCCCTCCCTCTCTCCTGCTTTAAAAACAAAACATTATGTAGCAATGCATTGCTGAAAAGCTCTTCAAATATATATCCAGACATTATCTTTTCATCCCACTTGGGCATTCAAAACCACCTTTAATAAAGGTGCTTTGACGTTAAAAGCTTTGCGATTTTACCTAACTTTTGAGCCGCTCTTTCACAAAGTTTACACATCCTCTCTCAATATATATTTTTTTAAAAGAAGGTGGTTTTTTGTGGGCATGTGTGACATATATGTCGAACTGAAGAAATAGCACTGTTTTTCCACGGCTTGGAAGAATTCTATTTATTCTTGGCGTCCCATGTTTGTAATGAAGCTGTGTGCACACGCAGAAATTTGTATGCATTTTATACACAAGCGGGAAAGCTTTTGTACCTGCCGTTAGAAGATGGAGGGAAGAGAAATAAATGTCGTATTTTTCAGAGTATAAGACACACTTTTTTTACACCCTAAAAGAGAGTGAAAATTTGGATGCGTCTTATACATCAAAAGTAGCCCCACCAGCCTCCACCGTTCGGCCTCTGCGTATCCTCTCAAACAGAGATTTTGGAGGCTGCAAACAATACCAATGGATACTAGTAGACAAAGGCAGAATTTCTTTTTTTCCCCCTTATTTTCCTCCCCAAAAACTAAGGTGCGTCTTCTACTCCGAAAAATACGGTATGTGGCATTTCAGCATGAAGGACCAATTTAGGAGTACCTTGAATTCGAGATTGGTCTTCTTGTTACTGGGGTCTCGGTGAATGTCGAATGCTTCTACATCCAGTCTTGGAGAAAGTTTGTGAACAAGTAAGAGGATAATCTGATCTTGAATTAACCCTTAATATAGGTCAGGTTGCACTAGCGTGGTTACACAATGGATTGCTACACAGGAAAGGTGTTTGTAGGATTCACATTGCAGGTGTTGTGAAGGACCGACTGCGCTTTATGTTGTAAGATATATTTCATGCACCTGTTCGGTTTTGAGTCTGGAAGGCCAAAATAACTGTAAGCTGATAGCAGAAAAAAATAAAATGTAAGATCTTTATAACAAGCAAGAGTGGCTTATAATTGGGTCTCCTGACCACATTTGTGGTCATCTCATTGTCTCCAAGAGAATAGAAGACAGGGATTGTTTCATAATAATTCTTTTTTTTTTCAAGTTTTTTTATTTTATTTTTTTACAAATATATTTAATCAATGTGTGAACAGTATGGTACCTTGGTGTCATACATTCTAATACAAGCAAAACTGATAAAAGTTAATCATATTTATTACATTCAATCAACTTATGCTTTTTCTAATAATAATGCACATTTATATTAAGTTGCAATGTATCATTATTCAATTATTCCATGTTTTCTCTTGTTACTTTTATTTTATATAAAAATTTATACACTTATATTCCCCCTTCTCTTATTGCTATCACTTATTCTAGCTTTAGTCCTGTCATCCTTTATTAAAAGGCTTTCTATCCGATCTAATTTCTAATCATCCTCCTAAAAAGAGAGAGAGAGAGAGAGAAAAACAAATCAGAACAAAAATAATAATAAATCATCTATCCATCATCTCTTATCCGCTTCAGTATTTTAATTGCTATGCTTTAAAACAGGGGTGTCCAAACTTGGGAACTTTAAGACTTGTGGACTTCAACTCCCAGAATTCCCCAGCCAGCCATGCTGGCTGGGGAATTCTGGGAGTTGAAGTCCACAAGTCTTAAAGTTCCCAAGTTTGGACACCCCTGCTTTAAAAAAAAGAGGAAGGGACTCTGGCTAAGACGCTGAGCTTGTCGATCAGAAAGGTTGACAGTTCAGTGGTTCGAACCCCTAGTCCTGCGTAATGGAGTGAGCTCCCGTGACTTGTCCCATCTTCTGCCAACCTAGCAGTTCGAAAGTACGTAAAAATGCAATTAGTAAAATAGGGACGACCTTTGGGGGGAAGGTAACAGTGTTCCATGCACCTTCGGTGTTTAGTCATCCCAGCCACATGACAATGGAGAAATCTTCGGACAGCGCCCCCTAGAGTCGGGAACGACTAGCACATATGTGCGAGGGGAGCCTTTACCTTTTAAAAAAAGAGACAAAAGGAAAAGCATTTCCTAACAATTCTTCTACACCAGGGGTGTCCAACCTTGGCAACTTTTAAGATCTGTGGATTTCAACTCCCAGAAATCAAGAAGTCTTAAGCAGGATTGGTGAGATACGCTGGGAATTACTGTCCATGGCATGGAGAAGTCTGGTTTCTTCACCCAGTTTGAAGTCCCACGTTTCTCACCTTGGGAAGTTCAAAATGCGTGAAGCTCAACTTTGAGGATCTTCATCAAAGGGAGATTCTGGGAAATGGGCCCCTACGACATCTGCAAATTGACATGGTTGGAGAACAGTGATTCTGCATGATACAAGATAATTCGTAGGATGCTTGGTGTTCTCAGCTTGGTTGTTTTCAATACAATCAATAGCAGAGTTGGAAGGGACCTTGGAGGTCTTCTAGTCCAACCCCCTGCCTAGGTAGCAAACCGTATACCGTTACAGACAATTGGCTATCCAACATCTTCTTAAAGACTTCCAGTGTTGGGACATTCACAACTTCTGGAGGCAACTTCTGTTCCACTGATTAATTGTTTTCACTGTCAGGAAATTTCTCCTTAGTTCTAAGTTGCTTCTCTCCTTGATTAGTTTCCACCCATTGCTTCTTGTTCTACCCTCAGGTGCCTTGGAGAATAGTTTGACTCCCTCTTCTTTGTGGCAACCCCTGAGATATTGGAAGACTGCTATCCTGTCTCCCCTAGTCCTTCTTTTCATTAAACTAGACGTACCCAGTTCCTGCAACCGTTCTTCATATGTTTTAGCCTCCAGTCCCCTCATCCTCTTTCTTGCTCTTCTCTGCACTCTTTCTAGAGTCTCCACATCTTTTCTACATCGTGGCGACCAAAACTGAATGCAAATATTCCAAGTGTGGCCTTACCAAGTCCTTGTAAAGTGCTATTAACCCTTCACATGATATTGATTCTATCCCTCTGTTTATGCAGCCTAGAACTGTGATGGCATCTTAATTCATGTTAATGTAATTAACAATTAATAGTTCTGTATTAGTGCTATACAGGCAGTCCTTGGCTTAAGACAGGCAGGATTAACCTTTTTGGTGCCAAGTGCCCAAAATGTAAAGCGAATGACAGTGTTGGCTGGGGGATTCTGGGAATTAAAGTCCACAGGACTTAAAGTCGCCAAGGTTGAGAAACACTGATCTAAGCAATATTTTCCCTTGCTTGCAATGGAAATTTGTCTTCTTATAGTACAGGATGGTTTTGGCCAGTAATGCGACCTCTTTTTTTTTTTTTAGTTTATTCGGAAATAAAAACAGCAAAAGGTACCCTTTCCCCCTCTGATCACCTTAAAAAGGACTACAGCTAGTCCTGAACTTACAACAGTCCATTTACTGACCGTTCAAAGCTACAACGGCACTGAAAAAAATGACTTGCGGGATTTTTTTCCAGAGTTAACGACCGTTGCCGCGTCCCCATGGTCACGGATCCAAATTCAGACGCTTGGCAACTGGTTCATATTTATAACCGTTGCTCAGTCCCAGGGTCACGTGATCCCTTTCTGAGACCTTCTGATCGACAAAGTCAAGGGGATAGTCAGATTCACTTAATAACTGGGTTACTCACTTAACAGCTGCAGTGGTTCACTTAGTAACCATGGCCAGAAAAAAAGTTTTTTCCCGAATGCCATCACCCTGCTAAACAACTTATTCCCACAACACTGTCAAATAATTTACTAAGACTGTATTACTATTCCTCTGCTCTTCCTTCCTAGTATCTATCTCTCCCCATTTGGCTATAACCATGTTGCTTGTATCTTTCAATTTATGTTGTTTTATTTGTTTAGTAGTATTGGGGGAAAATGTCCTCCTGGGTTCAGCTCCAAGTGGGGGGAAAAGACACTGGAAACATGGAGGCTGCTTGGAAAGATGGTTTAATGGTGGACAGGACCACATGGCTTGAGTTCCTGCATGGAAAAGGGGGATCCCATGGTTCCAGATGTTGAGTGGAGAAGAAAAGAGAGGAAAAAAGGGTTTTTTAAATTCTGTTCAGCCTCACCTCTCTGTTTCCTGTTCCTGTGTGAGAAATGTATTCTGATTGGTGGTCAGACTCCAATGGGGCAATGCAGGCGCAACTCTCTAGGCTGTGTTTTGAGTCCAGGTTTGGTTGAGTTCCCAGATGCCATGTGGTGAGTTTCTGTAAAAGGCTAATCCTACCTTTATTATGTAAAGTAGAATAGTTCAGGCTTTAATGGCTCATTGATAAAAAAAAAGGGGGGGCAGGAAGCTACAGGAAGCTACTCTGTCTTTAAAAACATGTTTCCCCCTTTTCACATCCAGGGAAATATAATATTCTTCCTTCTTAATATTTCCCAGGATATTTCAGTTTTCTAGCAGAGGGGTGGGTTTTAACTTCCTGCACTAGTACGATGTGATAACTTATTAGTAACCTTGACTATCACTAAGTGCTGTATCTTTTTATTCTTGATGAATGTATTTTATTCTCCTTACCAACACTGAGAGCATCTGCACCAAAGACAAATTCCTTGTGTGTCCAATCACACTTGGCCAATAAAGAATTCTATTCTGTTCTATTCTATTCTATTCTATTCTATTCTATTCTTTTATTCTTGATTAATATATTTTATTCTCCTTATGTACACTGAGAGCATCTGCACCAAAGACAAATTCCTTGTGTGTCCAATCACATTCGGCCAATAAAGAATTCTATTCTATTCTATTCTTTTATTCTTGATTAATATATTTTATTCTCCTTACCAACACTGAGAGCATCTGCACCAAAGACAAATTCCTTGTGTGTCCAATCACACTTGGCCAATAAAGAATCCTATTCTATTCTAAGAACAGGTAAAACAGGGCAAAACCTGCTTAACCAATGTCTCACTTAGCAAAAAAAAAAAAAAAAAAAGGATTCAGCACTGGATGGAAACTAATCAAGGAGAGAAGCAACCTGGAATTAAGGAGAAACTTCTTAACAGTGAGAACAATTAACCAATGGAACTATTTGCCACCAGAGGTTGTGAGTATTTCCTCACTGGGGGTTTTTAAGAAGAGACTGCACAGCTCCCTGTCTGAACTGGGACAGGATCTCCTGCTTGAGCAGGGGGCTGGACTAGAAGACCTTCAAGATCCCTTCCAGCTCTATTCTGAGTCAATTGTTGTCATAAATCAAGGACCCACTTTATTGGGCTAAAATCAAAGCTAATCCTCAAGCCCTACTACTCAAGTATATATATTGTTTGGGAGGGGATAAGGGCACAATTGGAATATATTGTATATCTTTTAGTTGTTATAGATCAGTGTTTCTCAGCCTTGTCAACTTGAAGATGTCCGGACTTCAACTCCCAGAATTCTGGGAGTTGAAGTCCGGACATCTTCAAGTTGGCAAGGCTGAGAAACACTGTTATAGATGAAGAAAATTAGGGGACTGGAGACTAAAACACATGAAGAACGGTTGCAGGAACTGGGTATGTCTAGTTTAATGAAAAGAAGGACTAGGGGAGACAGGATAGCAGTCTTCCAATATCTCAGGGGTTGCCACAAAGAAGAGGGAGTCAAACTATTCTCCAAGGCACCTGAGGGCAGAACAAGAAGCAATGGGTGAAAACTAATCAAGGAGAGAAGCAACTTAGAACTGAGGAGAAACTTCCTGAAAGTGAGAACAATGAATCAGTGGAACAGAAGTTGCCTCCAGAAGTTGTGAATGCCCCAACACTGGAAGTCTTTAAGAAGATGTTGGATAGCCAATTGTCTGAAACGGTATAGGGTTTCCTGCCTAGGCAGGGGGTTGGACTGGAAGACCTCCAAGGTCCCTTCCAACTCTACTATTGTATTGTATTGTATAAATATAAGGGGGGGGGGAAACTGGGTCTCTGGAGTTATTATTTTTTCCTCTTTTTTGTATTTAGATGTACTATATTTGCATTATTTGCATTTGGGGAAAAAAAGTAACAAAAAAGAAGAAGCTAATCCTCAAGACATCCCGGAAGCCTGTTCCACCACCTGACTTCCCCACTCTACATTTTTCTTCACTCTACCGCCCATAATACGCGAAGGATCCTAAAAGGCAGCCCGGAAGCCCCCTTCTGCCGCCCGCCTTTCGCCGCTCTTCCCTTTTCGTCAATCTACGCGTCCTTCGAACGCGAAGTAGCCAGTCCGCGCCGAAAGCCAGCTCGGATTGGCTGAAACGCCGCCTCGGCGGATATTCTATCCCCGCGCCTGCGCCCTGAACGCTTCTCTCCCCGGGTCGGGCTGTAAGCGCCGCTGTAAGGCTGTCAGCGCTGCTGCCGGTTGGCGGGGCGAGAAAGCGGCGGAGGGATGGTGGGCGGCGCGACCGTGCAGGGTCCGGTGAGCTTGCACGAGCTGCTTTTAGCCGGGGCTGCGGCTGTTTCGGCCCCGGCCGCTGCCGCTGCCTCGCCTGATGCGCCGCCGGCAGCCCCGGCTCCTGCGAGCGGCGCCTGCCCCGGGGTTGCTGCCCCGGGAGAAGAGGAGGAGGTCTGCGTGGTGGGCATCTTCGGCAAGACGGCGCTGCAGCTGGGCTCGGAGAAGGCGGCGCTGGTCAACACGGTCTGCGACCGGCAGGTCTTCCCTCTCTTCCAGCGGGAGGGCGCTGCGGGGTCTCCAGCTGGGGGGCCAAGCCCGGACCCCGTGGCTGAGTCCCCCCCTCGGCCTCCCTCCTCTTCCTCCTCCTCCTCTTCTTCCTCCTCTTCCTCTTCCTCCTCTGCCAGCCCTTGCCAGGGCGACTACAACCACCTGCAGGCTTTCTACAGCCAGGAGAGCAAGGTGCTCTACTTGGTCCTCACCGCCATCAGCGACAGCCACCAGCTCTTGCAAGCTTGCAAGGACTTGGAAGCCATGGGGGGCTCCTCCCGGGCCGCCACGGCCGGCTTGGGCTTGCCGGCGGGCTCCTCGCTGCCCCACGCCGAAGCCCACGAGTTCTGGAAGCACCAGGAGAAGATGCACTGCCTCAACCTGCTCTACCTTTTCTCCGTCTGCCACATCCTCCTGATGGTGCATCCCAACTCCTCCTTCGACATCACCTACGACCGGGTCTTCCGGGCGCTCGACGGCTTGCGCCAGAAGGTCCTGCCCTCTCTCAAAGCCGCCATCAAGGACTGCCCGGTTGGCAAAGACTGGAAGCTCTTCTGCCGGCCGTGCCCGCCTCGCTTGCTCTTCCTCTTCCAGCTCAACCGGGCCCTGAAGGTGGAGCCTCCGCCGGGCCGGGGACAAGATCTCGCGGGCCAGTTGGAGAAGCCGGCCCCCAAGAAGCACTCCCCCAAACGCCGTCTCCAGCACGCCTTGGAGGACCAGATCTACCGCATCTTCCGCAAAAGCCGGGTGTTGACCAATCAGAGCATCAACTGCCTGTTCACCGTGCCGGCTAACCAAGCGTTTGTCTACATCGTGGCTGGCGGGGCCCAGGAAGGCGAAGATCCCATTGCTGTCTTGCTGGAGCAGCTGAAAAACAACTGTACGGCTAGGGAGAGCGACACTTCGCTTGGCTCGGGATTG
The DNA here is from genome assembly GCA_029891615.1 of Natrix natrix natrix. Taxonomy (NCBI): domain Eukaryota; kingdom Metazoa; phylum Chordata; class Lepidosauria; order Squamata; family Natricidae; genus Natrix; species Natrix natrix. The sequence goes on along the minus strand of JAKRSK010010635.1, from coordinate 2,634,012 downwards.
GCCGGGCCGCGGCGGTACCAAATGATGCGACACGGGAGGCAGCAGTTGTCGTTTCACGCCGAAAGCAACGTCGGCGCCTGTGGGAGCAGCAGTTCGAGCTCGGGGCAGCTGGTGGATTGCACCTTAAAGGAATTCTTGTTCCAGCACGTAGAGTTGGTCCTTTGCAAAAAGGGCTTCGACGACAGCGTGGGGAGGAACCCCCAGCCGTCCCACTTTGAGCTGCCCACCTACCAGAAGTGGGTCGCCACTGCCCTGAAGCTTTACGAGGTGGCGATTGAAGGCAAGGAGAACGAAGCGTCCCCGGGTGGAGAGCTGACCTCCAAAATCATGGGCAGCATCAAAGTCCTGGAGGGCTACTTGGACATCGACACCAAGTTCTCTGAGAACCGTTGCCAGAAGGCCCTCCCCATGGCTCACAGCGCCTATCAGTCCAACCTGCCCCATAACTACACCATGACCATCCACAAGAGCCAGCTGGCTCAGGCCTTGAGGGTCTACAGCCAACACGCCCGGGGTCCCGCCTTTCATAAGTACGCCCTGCAGTTGCACGAGGACTGCTACAAATTTTGGAGCAATGGGCACCAGCTGTGCGAAGAGCGGAGTCTGACGGACCAGCATTGCATGCATAAATTCCACTTGCTGCCCAAATCAGGTGAGTTCAGAACCTTTGAAGTGGAAAAGCATGAAAGGATCTTGGAAACTCCAGCCATGCACATTGCGGTCAGCTCTGTGAGTTCTGTATCCGTGCATGTATTTTCTTCTAGTTTGATGGAGTTTGTTGCTCTGTGGAGCCACAGAGCTTTTGCATTTCCCTTCAGGTTTCTAGTCCTCTTTGTTTTTCACAATACAATACAAGGTTGATGTAGTTCGAGGGAAAGGGGAATCTGTTATTCCCAAATTTTATTCCTCGTTAACTCTGAAAGTAAATATAACATTTCAGTAATTATATCATTATGTTTAAAAAAAGCATAAATTATTTATTTAGATATTTTTTATCCCGCCTTCACAGGTAGTTCTCGAGTTACAAAAGCTTGGTTAGTGACCGTTCAAAGTCACCCAGCTGGCTTCTGTGCCTAAGGCGGGACTAGAACTCACAGTCTCCTGGTGATTGGCCCAAAGTCACCCAGCTGGCTTTCTTGCCTAGGATGTAACTAGAACTCACTGTCTCCTGGTGATTGGCCCAAAGTCACCCAGCTGGCTTTTATGCCTAAGGCAGGACTAGAACTCACAGTCTCCTAGTGATTGGCCCAGAGTCATTTAGCTGGCTTTCATGCCTAAGGCAAAACTAGAACTCACAGTCTCCTGGTGATTGGCCCAAAGTCACCCAGCTGGCTTTTATGCCTAAGGCAGGACTAGAACTCACAGTCTCCTAGTGATTGGCCCAGAGTCATTTAGCTGGCTTTCACGCCTAAGGCAAAACTAGAACTCACAGTCTCCTGGTGATTGGGCCAAAGTCACCCAGCCAGCTTTTGTGCCTAAGGCAGGACTAGAACTCACTGTCTCCTGGTTTCTAGCCTGATGCCCAAGCCAGGAGACCAAATTGGCTCCAATAATCTAATATTCAGGAATCGGACTTTGATCAACCGTCTGATTCCTAGTCATGTAGTGTGAGAAATTTTGTAAAGCGTAAAAAAGACGGATCAGATCTGGGAAATTCTCTTTGTTTTATGTTATCGACTGTGGTAAACCAACAATTTCATTCTGTTGTAGCTTTGTGGCAGCTGACAAATGGAAATGTGACAGTATTTTGTCTGGCCACAAAAAAAAGAAAAAAGCATCACCTGGCCACAAAAAAATGCTAACATTTCATTGTTTGGCCTAAGAAGCAAAAGCATCCAGCCAGACGGTTGCAAAAGAATGAAACTGACATATTTTTACTCTTTCTGCCGCTTTCTATGTAGGGGAAAAAACAGAACCGGATCGAAATCCACCTGTGTTATATCATAACAGCCGGGCCCGATCGACCGGTGCCTGCAATTGTGGGAGAAAACAAGCCCCTCGGGAGGATCCCTTTGACATCAAAGCTGCAAATTTTGATTTCTATCAGGTAAATCCCTTTCTCTCCAAAAAATAGAGATCCGTAACTGGCCAAGAGAAACACACTGTGGTCATCTCTCTTACTTCTGTATCTATGCATGCATTTTCTTCTGGGTTGGGGGAGTTTGTTGGTCCAATAGGTTTTCCAAGCTGGAAACTCAGAGCTTTGCGTTTCCCTTAAGGTTTCTAGTCCTCTTTGTTTTTCAGAATACAATGCAAAATTGATGTGACGTAGTGCGTGGGAAAGGGGAATCTGTTGTTCCAAAATTTTATTCCCTATTAACTCTGAAAGCAAATATGACATTTCAGTAATTATATCATTATGTAAAAAAACATAAATATTTCAGTTTTGGAATGTAAAGTATGTAAGATGACTCACGTTTCATAGGTCCCCGTAGCTCAATTTAAGCCAGGGGTGTCCAAACTTGGGAACTTTAAGACTTGTGGACTTCAACTCCCAGAATTCCCCAGCCAGCATGGCTGGCTGGGGAATTCTGGGAGTTGAAGTCCACAAGTCTTAAAAGTTCCCAAGTTTGGACACCCCTGGCTTAAGCCATATTTATTGTTATCATGGTTGGATTTAATCTGCCAAGCATCCCACCCACAAATATCCTTCTCTTTTTAATTATTTTTAATTTACTTATTCGTATCCTGCCTTTATTGTTTTTACAAATAAACTCAAGGCATTGAATGTATCCAACACACCTTCATTTTCCCCCATAACAACAACCCTGTGAAGTGAATTGGGCTGTGAGACAGGAGTTAGGCAAAAACCATGCATCTGGCAGCACTACAACTCACCATCTCCTGATAATTGGCGCAAAGTCACCCAGCCTTTGCACCAATTATCTTAAGCACTTTTGTGCCTAAAATAGGGGGAGAACTCACCGAGCTGGCTTTTGTGCCTAAGACGAGACTAGAACGTGCCGACTCCTGGAGATTGAGCCAAACGCACCAAGCCGGATTTCATGCCTATATTGAGACTAGAACTCACTGACTCCTGGAGATTGGGCCAAATCACTCAGCCGGCTTTCATGCTTATATTGAGACTAGAACTCACTGACGCCTGGTGATTGGGCCAAATTCACTCAGCCGGCTTTCATGCCTATATTGAGACTAGAACTCACTGACGCCTGGTGAGTGGGCCAAACGCACCCAGCTGGCTTTCATGCCTAAATTGAGACTAGAACTCACTGACGCCTGGTGAGTGGGCCAAATTTACTCAGCCAGCTTTCATGCCTATATTGAGACTAGAACTCACTGACGCCTGGTGATTGAGCCAAACGCACCCAGCTGGCTTTCATGCCTAAATTGAGACTAGAACTCACTGACGCCTGGTGAGTGGGCCAAATTCACTCAGCCGGCTTTCATGCCTATATTGAGACTAGAACTCACTGACGCCTGGTGATTGGGCCAAATTCACTCAGCCGGCTTTCATGCCTATATTGAGACTAGAACTCACTGACGCCTGGTGATTGGGCCAAATTCACTCAGCCGGCTTTCATGCCTATATTGAGACTAGAACTCACTGACGCCTGGTGATTGGGCCAAACACACCCAGCCGGCTTTCATGCCTAAATTGAGACTAGAACTCACTGACGCCTGGTGAGTGGGCCAAATTCACTCAGCCGGCTTTCATGCCTATATTGAGACTAGAACTCACCGACGCCTGGTGATTGGGCCAAACACACCCAGCCGGCTTTCATGCTTATATTGAGACTAGAACTCACTTATGCCTGGTGATTGGGCCAAATTCACTCAGCCGGCTTTCATGCCTATATTGAGACTAGAACTCACTGACGCCTGGTGATTGGGCCAAACACACCCAGCCGGCTTTCATGCCTATATTGAGACTAGAACTCACTGACGCCTGGTGATTGGGCCAAATTCGCTCAGCCGGCTTTCATGCCTATATTGAGACTAGAACTCACTGACGCCTGGTGATTGGGCCAAACACACCCAGCCGGCTTTCATGCTTATATTGAGACTAGAACTCACTTATGCCTGGTGATTGAGCCAAATGCACCCAGACAGCTTTCATGCCTAAACTGAGACTAGAACTCACCGACTCCTGGTGATTGATATGACTCATTTAACAACCACCTTGCTAAGCATTATAAATTCTGGTCCCAATTGTGGTCATAAGTCGAGGACTTCATGTACCATTATTGTTTCCCTAAATTTACTTGCTGGAGAAGTCACATGGGGAGGCTCAAATTGCATTAATTACAGTTTGCTTTGCCCCTTCCAGGCTTGCGAGTGTAGTCCTAGTATAGTGATGGCTAATCTTTTTCCCATCGCATGCCAAAAGTAGGGGGAATGCAGGGGAGTCATGCCCAGGCGTGCCAACACCTATAATTCTATATGGGCGACACTCCTCTGCGCACATCCGTGCGCGACCCCCGCCCTCTCCCCCGCTTTTGGTATGTGATTGACTTGTTTTCCATTGGCTTTCTAGAAGCCTGGGGAGGGTGAAAACGGCCTCCCCCACCCCAGGAGGCCCTCCGGAGGCTTCCGGAGGCTTCCTTGAAGCCTCCGGAGGGCGAAAAATGGCCCAATGCACAAACTGGAAATCCATTCTCGAACTTCCGATTTGTGCGTTGGGTTGTTTTTCGCCCTCCGGAGCCTTCAGGGAAGCCTCTGGAAGGCGAAAAACGGCCGAAAATGAAGGCCGAAGTCAGCTGGAGCACGCCTTATGTGCCCTAACAAATGGCTCCGCGTGCCACAGGTTCCCCATCACGGTTCTCGTATGTTTGAAACCTGCCTCATCCTTCATGCCGCCATTCTCTTTTCCTTCCCGTTACAGCTGCTGGAAGAGAAATGCTGTGGCAAGCTGGAGCATATCAACTTCCCCGTTTTTCAGCCCAGTACCCCAGATCCAGCCCCGGCCAAGAACGAGGCCTCCCCCAGCCCCCCCGAAGGGGAAGCTGAGAAGCTGAAGGAGAAGGAGCCCCAAACTCAGGGGGACAGCACCAGCCTCAGCTTAGCCCTCAGTCTGGATCAATCCACAGACAGTTTAGGGACCTACCCTGCCGATCCACAAGGTGGCGGCAACAACACAGAAGCTCATGGCGCAGCGTCCGAAGCGAAAGGGGAAAAGAGAGCCAGCTTGGTGGATCGGCAGCCTTCCACGGTGGAGTACCTGCCCGGGATGCTTCACTCCAATTGCCCCAAGGGTCTTCTTCCCACCTTCTCCAGCTGGTCTCTGGTGAAGCTCGGTCCCGCCAAAGCCTACAATTTCCACGCCGGCTTGGATCAACAGGGCTTCATTCTGGGCACCAACTACTTAATGCCCTGGGACATCGTCATCCGGACGCGGACGGACGAAGAGGGCGACCTGGATACCAATTCTTGGCCCGCTCCTAACAAGGCCATTCCGGGAAAACGGAGCGCCCTGGTCATGGGCCGAGGAAGGCGGCGGGATGACGTGGCTCGGGCTTTTGTGGGTTACGAATACGAAGATGCCCGAGGGAGAAGGTTCATGTGTTCGGGACCAGAGAAGATCATGAAAGTGATGGGCGGAGGGCCTAAAGAATCAGCCGTCAAAGCTCTCAATTCCGACATGCCCCTTTACATCCTATCGTCCAACCCAGGGAGGGGACTTAAGCCGCACTATGCTCAGCTGATCAGGCTCTTTGTGGTGGTCCCTGATGCTCCCCTGCAAATAGTACTCACCCCCCAGGTAAGAAGAAGGGCATGTAGAACCATTGAGCGTTGTGGGGGTTCTAATTGCATTCATTTACCGTATTTTTTGAAGTATAAGACGCACCTTTTTCCCCCCCAAAAGAGGGTGAAAATCTGGGTGCGTCTTATACACTGAATACAGCATTTTTGGACTACCGAAACCCCGCGCCCCCCCCCCCTTGCAAAAATGGACGTGCAGAGGGTTTGGGAGGCTTGCAAAGTGCTCTTGGGGGGCTGGGGAGGGCAAAAATGAGTTAAAAAGGGGCCGTTTTTGCCAGCCCCCAGGAGCACTCTACAAGCCTCCCAAAGCTCTGCATGCCCCCCCTTTTTGGGGGAGGGGGCCAAAACCCAGCTGTACAGAGGGTGGAGGGAGACCTGCAGAGTTTTTTTTTTTAATTTACCTCTTCAAAATCATGGTGCATCTTATACTCCGGTGCGTCTTACAGTCCGAAAAATATGGTATCTTATCTTTTTAAATTTCATTTACTTATTTGTATCCCATCTTTATTGTTTCTGCAAATAACCTGAGAGGAACGCGTGCCATAGGCTCGCCATCACTGTTCTAGAATCTCAACATCTTTTTTATAGACTGGTGACCAAAACTGAATGCAGGTCTCTAGATACTAAACTAATTTACATTTAACGTGTTTTATGCAAAAGTGAAAATGAAAGTTGCTTCTTTCTCCTCTCATCCAGGTGCAGCCAGGGCCGCCTCCTTGCCCTATATTTTACCCAGAGAAGCAAGAGATAACTCTGCCTCCCGATGGGCTGTGGGTCCTTCGCTTTCCTTACGCTTACGTCACGGAACGCGGCGCCTGCTTCCCGCCGAAGGAGAACCAACAGTTGATGAATTACAAGGTTCTTCGAGGGATCCTAAAGGCTGTTATACAATAGACTTTGCGATCAGAACTGGTTCTGCAATTCTTGGGTTTACTATTATTATTATTTTTAAATATATATACTGTATTTTTCAGAGTATAAGACACACTTTCCCCCCCCCCAAAGGGGGATGAAAATTTGGGTGCGTCTTATACACTCCCCCACCCACCCGCCATCCCCCACCCTTTGGCCTCTGCCTCCCAGCAATTTGCCTCCTTGCAGCAAACAGAAAAGAGCCTCTTTCAACTTCAGCAGAGCCTGATTTAGCACAAGCAGCTGATTGTAGGTTGGATCAGCCTCCCGACCATCAGCTGTTTCAGGCTGCAGAGATTGCAAATGCCTATTGCTTCCTCCGCGCACCCCACTTTCGGTCTCTGCATCCCATTTTTTGGCTCCGTGCACCCCATTTTCGGCCTCTGTGCCCCATTTTTCGCCCATTCCGACCCCCACTGCTCAGAACGGGCAAAAAATGGGGCGTGTGATGGCTGAAAATGGGGCACAGAGGCAAAAAATGGGTTGCGAGGAGGCGGCAATATGCTATAGGAGTGATGGCGAACCTATGGCACGCGTGCCACAGGAGGCACGCGTAGCCATTTGTCAGGGCACGCGAGACTGAGTTCACCTTTTTTTAAAGCCATTTTTCGCTCTCCCTAGGCTCCAGAGGCTTTATAGGAGCCTGGGGAGGGCGAAAAGAGCCTCCCCCGCACCCCCTGGAGGCCTTCCGGAGGCTTCATGAGCTTCCCTGAAGCCTCTGGAGTGCAAAAAACCGGCCCTACGGGCAAACCGGAAGTTCGGGAACGGACTTCTGGTTTGCTCGGAGGGTCGTTTTGACTGCTCCGGAGGCTTCAGGGAAGCTTCCTGAAGGTCCCTGAAGCCTTCGGAGCGCTTAAAACGACCCTCCAAGCAAACTGGAAGTGACTTCCGGTTTGCTCGGAGAGTCGTATTGAGCATTCTGAAGGCTTCAGTGAAGCCTCCTGAAGGTCCCTGAAGCCTTCGGAGGGCTTCCGGGAGGGGTGGGGGAGGCTGTTTTCGCCCTCCCCATGCTCCTATAAAACCTCTGGAGCAAAAAAGCATGCAAAAATGGGGGGGGGTCGCGCCTGTAGTGCGCGCATGTGCACCTGGGGGGTTTGCGCATTGCATTATGGGTGCAGCACACCTGCAAACGACCCCCCTGCGCTCACCCCACATGGCACGCGAGCCAAAAAAGGTTCGCCATCGCTGCGCTATAGCAATCCCTGCAGCCTGAAATAGCTGATGGTCGGGAGATCCAACCGACAATCGGCTGCTTGTGCTAATCAGGCTGTACTGAAACGGGCTGTTTGCTGCAAGGAGGCAAATTGCTGGGAGGAAGAGGCAGATTTTTTTCCCTTGTTTTCCTCCCTAAAAGCTAGGTGCGTCTTATACTTCGGAGTGTCTTATACTCTGAAAAATACGGTAATAATTCTTTGCCTCTTCACCCAGCTGGAACTGAAATGATGGATTTTGATTGCATATAGCTGGTGTGCTTGCAGCAATCACTGGTTTAATTGGGCAGAGCCACCGTGCAGGGCAGAAAAGTGTTTCAGTATTGATATGATGTGTTTATTGCGAAGTCGGGATATAATCGTGGTTATGTCAACAGTACAGCAAAGTTGCCAAGCTCTTGTTGATCGTAATGAAGGAAGAAAAAATTATAATAAAACCTTTGTTTTTCCATTGTTCATCACAACTGTTCCACTTTATTTCCCAACAAAACTTGATGGCTGGGGAATTCTGGGAGTTGAAGTCCACAGGTCCTCAAGTTGCCATGGCTGAGAAACACTGATGTTCAACGTCTATGGAGTTTCTCAGTCATCCGGGTCGTGGTTGTCCTGAAGGCGCTTTTTTTCAAAAGGCAACTGGACTTGTTCCGTTTTGTTTTTGAAGACGATTCACTTCTCATCAAAAGAAGCTTATTCAGCTCGTACTGGAGGGTGGGGAATGGAAGGATTTATACTTCTTTTAGACAGCTTGTCATTTGCATCCTTTTAGAGAGTCTCTGAGGCCACCTGGAGGTTTATCTGTGTCTTCTGAATAGTGCAAATGGGTGTGGAGCCTTCTTGGAACTGTTGAAAGCCCTCTTTCAACTGAGGGGGAGGGATACAATCCCATCTATCTCCAGTCTACACCATAGTCCTTTCAGCAGTTCCAAGAAAGCTCCACACTCATTTATACGGCTCAAGTGACCCTGAGGATACAGGGAAACCTCCAAGTGGCCTCAAAGACTCTCTAAAAAGGCTGCAGATGACCAGTTGTCTGCAAGGAGTATAAATCCTTCCATCCCCCACCATCTAGTCAGAGCCGAAGAAGCTTCTTGCATGAGTAAGGTTCTACATTTAGGCAACAAAAACGAAATGCACAGGTACAGAATAGGTGGTACCGTGCTCAACAGTAGTAACTGTGAAAGGGATCTTGGAGTCCTAGTGGACAACCATTTAAATAGGAGCCAGCCGTGTGCAGCAGCTGCCAAAAAAGCCAACACAGTTCTAGGCTGCATCAACAGAGGGAGAGAATCAAGATCACGTGAAGTCTTAATACCACTTTATAAGGCCTTGGGAAGGCCACACTTGGAATATTTGCATTCAGTTTTGGTCACCACGATGTAGAAAAGATGTGGAGACTCTAGAAAGAGTGCAGAGAAGAGCAAGAAAGAGGATGAGGGGACTGGAGGCTAAAATATACAAAGAACGGTTGCAGGAACTGGGTATGTCTAGTTTAATAGAAAGAAGGACTAGGGGAGACATGATAGCAGTCTTCCAATATCTCAGGGGTTGCCACAAAGAAGATGGAGTCAAACTATTCTCCAAGGCACCTGAGGGTAGAACAAGAAGCAATGGGTGGAAACTAATCAAGGAGAGAAGCAACTTAGAACTAAGGAGAAATTTCCTGACAGTTAGAACAATTAATCAGTGGAACAGAAGTTGCCTCCAGAAGTTGTGAATGCCCCAACACTGGAAGTCTTTAAGAAGATGTTGGATAGCCATTTGTCCGAAACGGTATAGGGTTTCCTGCCTAGGCAGGGGGTTGGACTAGAAGACCTCCAAGGTCCCTTCCAACTCTGCTATTGTATTGTATTGTATTGAGAAGCGAAACGTCTTCAAAGAAAAAAAACAAGAAAGTCCAGTTGCCTCTTGGGGGGGGGGGGGGGAAGCATCTTGGGAAATTGATATTCAGTGCAACTCTGTCTCATAATTTCCTTCTTTTCTTCTTTAAGTTTATAAGGAACCATTAGTGACCAAACATTAAAGAATCAATGTAGAACACAAAACGATTAAAATCTGAATAAAAACAAGGGCATTTCATAGCCTGCTTGAACAAAAGTGCCATTTGGCTGTAGGGATAGAGGACAGGTTATGGAAGGACATGCGCAGCACACTGCCATGATCTCAGCAGCTGTTTACCTCTTAATCTATGAGCTCACCTAATTAGCTTCATCAGGCAGTACCGGGAACCTTCTGGATATGTGAGACTCTACCCTAGGTGGGATGTTCTTAAAGATTGACAAGGAGAATGTGCCAATTACAACGCTGTTGCTATATGCTCTTGGCTTTGCTTGTAAAAACTGTGTAAAAAGAAGGGAGGGATTTTGGAATGAACCCTGGGATGACTGACCTCTGAATCCATCATTTGGCATTGCACAATTCTCCATAAGGCTTATATAAAAGATTTAGTTCTTAGCTCTGGGGCAAATTGATGCACAGATTTACAAATCCTCAATTTACAAACACTTGAGTCCAAAATTGAGTCCACAACAACAAAAACAACAATGTATTATTAGCCTTAGACCAGCAACCGGTCCAAAATTTATATTGCTAAGTGAAACATTTGTTAAGTGAGTTTTGCCCCATTTTATGACCTTTCTGGCCACAATTGTTAAGCGAATCACCTCAATTGTTAAGCTAGTAACACAGTTGTTAACTGAATCTGGTTTCCCCATTGATTTTGCTTTTCGGAAGGTCGCAAAAGGTGATCACATGACACTTCCCCCCCCCCAGGGGACACAGTAACCATCATAAATACAAACCAAGTTGCCAGGCACCTGAATTTTGATCCTGTGATTGTGGGGATGCTGCAAAGGTTGTAACTGGAAAACAGTCATGAGCATCTTGGTTCAGTGCTGTTGTAACTTTGAACGGTCATTAAATGAGGTGTTGTAAGTCGAGGACTATCTATCTATACTGCCAAACACAGCTAATCAGTGTTAGGAGAGGGGGGGGGGAATCTCCAAACGTATGCTCATTCACCAGAGTCATTTAGGATTCCAGGCTGAAAATCAGATCAAAAGTGGGTGACTTCTCAAAGTAACTTACTGTAGGTGTCAATCACTTGTCAGCTCTGGCCAGCCCAGAGGCCTGGAGCTGCCATTCAGGGGAGAAAACTGGGCCAGCTGTCAAGACTCACCAGGTTTCCCTCCTCCTCAACCTGTCTAGCTGAGTAATCTACAAAGCTATTGATAACTGACAGAAAACAATCCATGATTAATTACCAGGTGGTTTTCGTTCTGGGTTACGAGGGGACGGGTGTGGGGTGCAGTTTATCCTAATTATCAAGTAACTTATAAAAGGTGGTAGGGAGCACCGGGGGACGGCTGTGACAATTTATTCATTGCCTTAGTGCTTTGTTGGTTAGTTCGTGCTGGAGGAAGAATACAAACTGCGTTTACAAACCATTTCTGTGTCTGGCTGTTTTCATTAACCCTTTATATTATTATTTTTTCAAACGATCCCTTAATATTTATACAGTGGCCATTTCAGATATTCCATCCACAGAACAGGTTAGATTGTAAAATCAGGTTAGTCACAAGCACTTTAAGACCCATCACAAGTTACATCTATGGTGGGCAGGCTCCAATAATGGTCCTAATTTGAGATTAAACCTAAACCTCTGAAACATGATTGTGAAGACGACTAAACGCTAACACTTAACCAAACCAAGAGATGAATAATATAGATCGAATTGATGCATTTTTTCCTGCCAGACCAGACATGTTGACGTTGGTGGGGTAAGTTGCCTGAAAATCAGTAAAGTACCTTTGGTTGCAGCTTGAATATTCAGTGTACTATTTTTACCTCATTGTTTTATTTATCATACCTCTATGCCATCCTTCTCACTGTAGGAAGTTATCACCTAGCCCTCTCCCAGAAAAATGAAATATCCTAGGAAATATTGAAAAGGCAGAATATTATATTTTCCTGGATGTGAAAAAGGGAGAAACACATTTTAAACACAAAGTAAATTCCTACAGCTTCCAGCCCATCCCCACTTTGTCAATGGGCCATTAAGAAGACCAAGCTAGTCCACTTTACATAATAAAGAGTTCTCCTGTTCAACTCCAGAGTGATGGGATAAGGCAGGATAATATAAGCCTTTATTCAACTGACCACATGGCATCTGAACTCAATCAAACCTGGATTCAAAACAGCCTAGAAGGTTGCCCCTGCATGGGCCCATGTGAGTCTGACAACCAATCAGAATACATTTCTTACACAGGAACAGGAAACAGATAGGTGGGGCCGAACAGATTATAAAAAGCCTAGCAAGCCCCTCCATTTGCCCTTCTCTTCCCTTCTCTTCTTCTCCACCAACATTGAAGCATGTGATCACCTTTTCTGTTCAGGACTCAAGCCATGTGGTCCTGTCCACCATTAAACCATCTTTCCAAGCAGCCTCCATGTCTCCAGTGTCTTTTTCCCCACTTGGAGCCGAACCCAGAAGGACATTTCTCCCAACATCACAAAGCATGATTCTGCAAGGTGTACAATGAAAATACAGAATAACAGAGTTGGAAGGGACCTTGGCGGTCCAACCCCTTGCTCAAGCAGATCGTATACCATGACTGTCCAATTTCTTAAAAACCTCCAGCGTTGGAACACCCACAAGCTCTGAAGGCAAGCTATTGCACATCATCAAATCATAAAGTAAACAATAACATTCTACAATTAGAAATGTTATGATTCATCACAGCCAGCCGGATATTTAGACTGGATTTGATATTTTTATCCACTTCTAGAGGGCTTCCCAAGGATTTGGGATAGTCAGATGTTGTTCTTTAAAGTGATCCTTGCAGGATAGAAGTTATTCCAAGCAATGCTGCCTTTTGCAATTGACTAATGGTGGATTTTTATCAATGCCAATGGATAGCCAATGCTATTGGAACTATCTTTGGGGGTATTTTTTCCCCACAGTCATTCTATTTCTATCTGCAACCTTTGTATTTTGTTATCTTTTCCACTTCTTTCTCTATTTTGTTGTCGTTACTGTTATTATTATAAATATGTATTCATTAAACATGGAACTCAGTCCACTGAACGTTTAAAAATGTATCACAAATATAATTGATTGGCACTGATGGTTGATTAGGGTTGCTGCCAGCATCCATATTTTTAAAATGTATGTATGTTGTTGTTATTACAAAGGACTTGGAGAGAGCATTGGATGTTTCACACAACGCATCCAACTTCTTAAGCCACCATTTCCCAGTTGGAAACGGAGCCCTTCCACTGCAAATAATAACACAATAGTATTTCTGAGTTCATGCACGGGCTCCCTGGGCCAGATTTCCACCGCCGTTTCCCACATGGGAATAAATAACAACAATAGGAACCACCATAAAGGTAGCCAGGCATTTTTAATGGCGGGAGGGTGGGGCGGTCCCCCATCGCGTCCGCCGCTCAGCAATCGTTACTTTCGATCTCCGCTTGGCCAATCGCTCTGACGTCATCCGCTAAGTGACGCCCGCGCTCCTCCCCCCCCTGTCTTGTTTTCTGGCTGCAGGCCGCGCCCGCCCACCTCCACCTCCCTCCCCCCCCCCGCAGTGTCCCCCCCCCCCCCCTCTCTCTCTCTCTCTCTCTCTCTCTCTCGGCGGCCAATCTGCTTCTCGGGTGCGCTCGCGCTCCCTCCTGCCCGGCCGCGATTGGCGGCGGCGGCGGCCGGAGTGGGCGGGGCGCCGCGTGGTGTCGCGTCTCCTCAGGTTGCCGGCTCAGAAGGGCCGGGAGAGGCGTCCCGGTCGCTGAGAGGGTTGCTGTCGGCGCGGCCATGTCGACCGTTTTCTACCTCCTCTCCACGCTGGCCGGCTATCTCCTCACCTCGGCTCTGCTGTTGAAATTCCCCGGCTTGCTCCACCGGCGCAAACGCCACCGGTTCCGGTGCCGGCACATCTCCCACCGCGGAGGTGAGAGCAACGCCTGCGCGGAGCGTCTTTTTTTTGGGGGGGGGGAGGTTGGGGGGGGCATCATCCTTCATTTTGGGGCGTCCTTTCTCTCTCCCATCCATCCCCTGCAGAGGATTTGGGCATCTTGAATTTCCAAGCTTCAATTCCGTGTTTTTTTAAATAAAAAAAATCCAATTGGATGATTTAGCCTCCTAAGAGTCCCTGCAAATGAATGGGCGGCCATGTCAATTCTCCAAATAAATATATAAATTATTATTATTATTATTATTTTCATTAAACATGAAACTCGAGTCAACTAAACATTTAAAAATGTGTCAAATACCATTGACTGGTGCTAATGATTGATACGGCGTCCTAGGTATCAACCAAGTATTTTCTTAAAATATATTATTACTATTATTATTTTATTATTATTATTATTGTGGTTCATTGTACAGCCTGCCAGATCCAGATCTTTAGACTGGATTTGGCTTCTATAAACCAGATGATTAAAAATCCACTTTTTTGCAGCAGGAGGGGAGGCATGGGATTTCATAGTATTTATCGTTTTCTCTACAGATCTTCCCACCAGATCAAAATGATCCCTTCTGGGGACAATGAGACGGGCAGCATATACATTTGACAAATAACGGATCTTTTCTTAAAACAGGATGGGATTTTTGTGTTTAAAAAGGCTGGCTTCGGCAGACCACAATAATCCGATATTCAGTGCCTGTTGGGGGGGGGAGTGAGTCTAGCGGACAGGATGTGAGCTTTCAGCCTGTGAAAAGACATCAGTTGTGCAAAGGAGCGAAGCCAGAAGAATATAAATCAGGAGGGCTTTGATGTTTAGGAAATAGGTCATTAATAGAGACGGTCATTAAGGGAGACATGCTGTTGGGCAGAAATAAAATAAGTCAGAAGATCTGTAATCGGGGGAACAATCTAGGTTTGTTTATCACATTTATATGCCGCCCGTCTCATTGTCTCAAGTTCCCCATTGGTTCTGCGATTTCTATCTTTTTTGAGGAAGAGTAGAATTTGGACAAGAAGAGATCGTTTCTATTGGGTCTGTAGAGACTGATAAATATTATGAGATCCTGTGCCAACCCCCCCCCCCCCAAAAAAATCTGATTTCTAATTATCATTAGTAGCATGGATACATTGCATGTATCTCTGAATGGGCAATATGCAGGCAACAATATATTGACTTGAGATAAGTATATTGTACAGTATTTTGAATCGTTAGATAAGCGATAGTAGCTTGCGCAGCCTAGTGAGATGCATGCTTGGGATAAAACTGGGTGTTGATTGTATCTGTGGCCAAAATGTGCCACAACTATTCAGGGTTGCTTTTATTATTAGCAGAGGATGCTGCATATACAATAGGGCTACAAATCACGCTGATAATTGCCTTCTCTGTCTTACTACAAGTGCTGGTTGAAAGCTTTGATTGACTGGAGGCATGAGGGGCAGTGGCAATCAAAGGCCCTTTTTTGTATGACCTTGGTATATGGAAGATTGGGAGTTGCTGTGAAGGAAGGGGACCACATGGGGGAAATTAAAGAGGGAGGGAGGGTGGGTGGGAGAAAGGAGAGCAGAAGGAGGGAAGAAGGAGTGACAGGGAGGGAGAAAAGGAAGAAGAGAAGAGAGGAGGGAGGGAGAGAAGGAAAGTGAAGGAGAAAGTAAAAAAGGGAAGGAAAGAAAAGCAGGAAAGAAAATGGAGGGACGGAAGGAAGAAGAGAGCAGAAGAGAAAGGAAGGAAAATGAAGGGAGGGAGGAAAGGAGCGAAGGAAAGGAAAGACAGGAGGAAAACTAAGGGAGGGACGGAATGCAGGAGAGGAAGGGAGAGAAGAAGGAAAACAGAAAGGAGGAGGAAAGAGAAAGGAAAGGAAAGAAGACAGGAGGAAGGAAAACAGGAAGGGAGGGAGAGATGGAAAAAAGAGAAGAGAGCAGCAGAAGAAGGAAGGGAGAGAGAGGAAGGAAAATGGAGGTAGGTAGGTAGGAAGGAAAGACAGGAGGATGGAAAAGGGAAGGAAGGGAAAAAAAGATACTGTGTGTTTGGGAAACTAAGCCAAGAACCAAAGAGGAGTTTGGGGGTGGAAGTTTTGCAAAATTCTGAATGAAAGTGACCTGAGACGGGGGAAATATATATATATATCTATCTTCGAAGCATCCCAAACAGATGGGTACCTGTGAGATGAGAAAATACGAAAAAAAGCGACCGAGAGATTCGGAGTCCTGCGGATAAAAGGGAAACAATGACGGGGATGTATCTGTAAAAAAATAAATAAAGATGGTTTTGTTTTATTTTATTCTGTTTATCATTGATCGGTAGGTTTACCTCTAGTTTGGGCCCTGAAGAGAATATAGCATGGCCGATGGGCCTGCCTGAATAGGAAAATATTATCCTGGAGATGGACTGAATCTAAAGAGAGAAAGAATCTTTTGGGGAGAATAGAATTTGTAGAGGAAAAGCAAAAGGAATGTTCTTTTATTTATGTAGAAGGGATGACGAAAAATGTGTGTGTTTTTGGTGCACCTGCCGGCCGGCCGAGATACAACAGAAGGCTTGGTGCCTCTGATGGAGGGTCCTTTATCCATCTGCTTGCTCTCCTTTAAAGGACCCCCAAAGCTTTTGTGTTCCCTGCCAGGGGGAAGGGGAAAAAATGTGCCCAGCCCTTCCCACTCGCCCTCCCTCTCTCCGAAGCTCTTAAGGCTCCTCTCATTGTTGAATGGCTTGTCAAATCCTCCCATTTGTCTGAGAGGAGAATAACTAAAATCACTCCCTACGTCTTTGCCTTTCAAATCTCCAGGTTGCTTGCTATAGGTTAGCAAGATGGGGAAGGAAGGGGGGAAAAGAGAGGAAGGTGGGGAGGAGAGGAAAACCAGAATAAAGGAGGATTTTGTGTGTTGATTTTCCAGAGGGCAGAGAAAATGACTTAGGTTAGTCTCCCTTTCAGAGAGAGAGAGGATGCTAAGAAAAGCAGGTGTGATTTTGGCAAAGCAGCTCTCTCTCTCCATTCATATGTATCTTTACCCCATCTGTCTGTCTATCATCTCTCTCTCTCTCTCTCTCTTCATATGTATCTTTACCCCATCTGTCTGTCTGTCTGTCTATCATCTCTCTCTCTCCATTCATATGTATCTTTACCCTATCTGTCTGCCTGTCTATCATCTCTCTCTCCCTCTCCCCTTTCATATCTCTATCTATCTATCTATCTATCTATCTATCTATCTATCTATCTATCTATCTATCTATCTACAGTATCATCTCTCTCCCCCCATTCATATGTATCTTTTGTCTGTCTATCGTCTCTCTCTTTCTCTCGCCATTCATATATCTATCTATCTATCTATCTATCTATCTATCTATCTATCTATCTATCTATCTATCTATCTATCTATCTATCTACAGTATCATCTCTCTTTCCCCATATGTATTTTTTGTCTGACTGTCTATCACCTCTCTCTCTCTCTCCATTCATATCCTCCCCTCCATCCATCCATCTATCGCTATACATCTATATACTCTGTCTATATATCATCTCAATCTACAGCATCATCTCTCTCTCTCTCACTCTCTCCTTGAAATTCAATTTTAACCTTGAAGTCTGTCCTATACTACGTCCTTGCCTCCCCCCCTCAAAAGGGTGGAGATTACTCTCCTTCCTCTTCGTATCCGGAGTCCCCCTCCCTAAGCAAACAGCAACCTGAGATGTTAATGAGTAGGTAGAACAATTTGCTGCACGTACTGTATGTCAATCTGCAAATGTAAGTGACATATTGCTGTCATTTTACAGCAGGTAATTACGGTGTGACTGTCACCTGTTTTATGGCATAGAAACTTAGCTGTGTCCTTCCCGTGGTCCCTAAAAGCAGCTCTACTTCCTGAAATTCTTCTTTTCTCCCCCTTCCCCCCTTCCACTGGTAGTGCTTACTGTTTTTGCCTGATTATCTCGGAGCCTTTCGGCTTTCCCATCCCCTGCCCAGGTACAGAGACCTGTTCCGGGATGTTTTTAACTGGAGTGGTTGGTTGGTTGGTTTTTTAAAATCCCCCTTTAAAGTTGTCTTCCTTGTTTTGCGTCTTCCTGCATCTCTTTTTCTTCCTCTTTCCACGATCTCAAACGTGTCAATCAAGCTGTTTGTCTTTGGGAGAGCCACTGGCAGCCAGTTATTGAAACAGATTGCAACCTCCCTTTAGTCCAGTTTTGCAAAATGAGGGTGCTTTTATTCATGTATTATTTGTTCTCTCATTTTTCTTCCTTCCTTCCTTCTTCCCTCCCTCGCTTTCTCTCTTTTCTTCTTCCCTCCCCCCTCTCTTTCTTTATTCCTTCCTTCCTGTCTATCAATCTTTATCTTAGTTACCTCCTTCCTTCCTTTCTTTCTCCTTCTTTCCCTCCCTCTCTTTCTCTTTTTTTCTTCCCCCTCCTTCCCCTCTTTCTTTCTTCCTTCCTTCCTTCCTTCCTTCCTTCCTTCCTTCCTGTCTATCTATCTTTATCTTAGCTATCATCTTCCTTCCTTTCTTTCTCCTTCCTTCCTTCCCTCTCTCTCTTTTCTTCTTCCCCCTCCATCCCCTCTTATTTTTCTTCCTTCCATCCTGTCTATCTATATCTTAGCTATCATCTTTCCTTCTTTCTTTCACCTTCCTTCCTCTCTCTCTCTCCCTCTCTCGTGTACCCTTCCTTCCTTCCTTTCTCCTCCCTTCCTTCCCTCCCTGGAATTAAGGGGAAATTTCTTAACAGTGAAAAGAATTAATTAGTGGAACAAGTTGTGAGTGTTTCATCACTGGAGGTTTAACTCTGTTATTCTATCCAGTTAGGGCAATTGGCTCGTATTTATGACGGTTGCAGTGTCCCGGGGTCATGTGATCGCCTTCTGTGACCTTCTGACGATCAACGTCAATGGGGGAAGCCAGTTTCACTTAACAAACTGAACAACTGCAGTGATTTGTTTCACAACTGTGGCAAGAAAGGTGGTAAAGTGGGACAAAGCTCACTTAGGAAGTGTCTTGTTTAGCCACAGAACCTTTGGGCTCCTTTACTGTCCTAAGTCGAGGACTCCCTGTAATCTCTTCGAATGCAGATTGCAAGGTTCCGCCCCCCCCCTTCTTTTTCCTTACTTAAGAGGGCTTTAATTCTCTTGAATGGCAAAATCTGGATAGTATAACTGACATTTTGGGAAGAGAATCAAAGGTTTTTGGTCCACCAGAAAGAGGCAATGAACCCCATAAATAAAACCGGCTTTCCAGCGACCTTTGGTGGGGGATTCGTTTCAGGGACGAGAGATTGCCCATCCTTCCTAGACCTCAAAGGAGCTTCCGTTTGCTATGGCCTTAGCGGAGTCAACAAAATAGGACATCCTCCCACACAACTCGGCCTCGGTTGTTTGAAGAAGAAGAACAAAATGGCCTCTGGGGTCAAACAAACAGAGGGAAGGAACCAGAACTGGGGGTGTTTAAGCAGAAAGGAAAGAGTTTAAGCCTGGGAATCAGGAAGAAGGTCCTGATTTTACAAGCCCTCAGCCTGCGGAACAGCCCGCCACATGAAATATTTGGTTCTCCATCAGTGGAAGTCTTTAAAAACAGAGATTGGTGATCAAAAAGCTTCTTCATTTTGTTAAGTTGTCTAGAACAATAATAAAGCAGTCTTTAAAAAATAAGCCTAATAATTTGAGCATTCTACAGGCATTTATAATTATTGACTTACCTTCTTGCCACAAACAGCCAATTTCTGATTCAGCACAGCCTGATTAGCACAAGCAGCTGATTGTCAGCCTCCCAACCATCAGCTGTTTCAGGCTGCAGGGATTGCCAGAGTCTATTGCAGCCTCCGCAAGCCCTGTT
Source organism: Natrix natrix natrix (assembly GCA_029891615.1). NCBI lineage: Eukaryota > Metazoa > Chordata > Lepidosauria > Squamata > Natricidae > Natrix > Natrix natrix. The sequence goes on along the minus strand of JAKRSK010010635.1, from coordinate 2,614,399 downwards.
TTCTTTCTTTCTTTCTTTCTTTCTTTCTTTCTTTCTTTCTTTCTTTCTTTCTTTCTTTCTTCCACCCTCCCCCCCTCCCTCCCTCCCTCCCTCTCTTTCTCTCTTTTCTTCCTTCCTTCCTTCCCTCCCTCCCCCTTTCTTTTTTTCTGCCTACCTTTATCTTAGCTAGCTTTCTTTCTTCCTTCCTTTCTCCTTCCTTCCTTCCCTTCCTCCCTCTCTCTTTTCTTCTCTCCCTCCCTCTCCCATGCGCTCTTTCTTCCTTTCTTTCTCCTTCCCTCCTTCCCTCCCTCCCTCTCTTTCTCTCTCTTCTCTCCCTTCCTCTCTCATGCGCCCTTCCTTCCTTCCTTCCTTCCTTCCATCCATCCATCCATCCATCCATCCATCCATCCATCCAACCTTCCTTCCCTCCCTTTCTTTCTGTCTCTTTTCTTTATCTATCTATCTATCTCTATCTATCTATCATCTATCTATCTATCTATCTATCTATCTATCTATCTATCTATCTATCTATCTATCTATCTATCTATCTATCTATCTCAAAGTCTTGTGAAAAGAAGGACTAGGGGTGACATGATAGCAGTGTTCCAATATATTCCCAGGAGGCCACGTGCAAGTTTTTGTGTATTATTCCGAGTCTCACACTTTGCTCTGTTAAGCGGATATTTTAGCCGGATTGTGCCTCTCTGGTTATGAATCTTGGAAGCTGTTCTTTAAAAGCATGGCTCCCTCTTCTAAAACTACAGCATACAACGTTCCTTTCCCACCCACCCCCTTTCTTCCCAACGGCGCCCCTGCTAGTAGATCTCCTAATACTAGAAGTAAAATGTTATTGTCCCTTTTTTTGTCCCCAAGACCTTCTCCCTAATGGGTGCACTGTATTTTCCACTTTTTATTAATTGCTCGGCTGGGTAATTGCATCCATCCATACAGCAGTGTGTTAAGGTCAGGCCTCTTTCCCCAAAGATTTCTCATCTATTAGGCTCGTAAACAACCCTTTTAAACAAAGAGAAAAGGGGGCCAGACGCACAATCGCACAGTCTGCGGCCTTTGCCAGAGCCATTCTACTCCTTTCTTCAGGAATAGCCCGTTTGCACAGCGTACTTTCTCAGGGGCGCAGCACGAGCTTCCCAAGGCCTGTGAAGTTTGCCTGAACACACACACACACACACACACAGGATTTGAGGTCCCCCACGGGAAGTGGTGACCTTGAATGGACATCAGGTTTTATTTATTTGTTTGTCTAACATGTACTAGGTAACAAGTATAAGTATGAACATAAACTTGAACAAAGCAAGTAATTAGAATATAATCTGATAGGATAAAATAGGATGGAATAGAATTGAACAGAATAGAATATAGAATGGAATAGAATACAGAATATATTGGGATGGGATGGAATGGAATGGACTAGAATATAGTAGGATAGAGTAGAATATAGAATGGACTAGAATATAGTAGGATAGAATAGAATAGAATAGAATAGAATAGAATATAGTAGAATAGAATAGAATATAGAATGGACTAGACTAGAATAGAATATAGAATATATTGGGATGGGATGGAAAGGAATAGAATAGAATATAGAATGGACTAGAATATAGTAGGATAGAATAGAATAGAATATAGAATGGACTAGAATAGAATAGAATATAGAATATATTGGGATGGGATGGAAAGGAATAGAATAGAATATAGAATGGACTAGAATATAGTAGGATAGAATAGAATAGAATATAGTAGATTAGAATAGAATATAGAATGGAATAGAATAGAATATATTGGGATGGGATGGAAAGGAATAGAATAGAATATAGAATAGAATATAGAATGGAATATAATATAGAATTTAGTAGGATAGAATAGAATAGAATGGAATAGAATATAGTAGAATGGAATGGAATGGAATAGAATAGAATAGAATATAGTAGGATAGGATAGGATAGAATTCTTTATTGGCCAAGTGTGTTTGGACACAAGGAATTTGTCTTCGGTGCAGGTGCTCTCAGTGTACATAAGAGAATAAAATACATTTATCAAGAATAATAGAATAGAACAGAATTCTTTATTGGCCAAGTGTGATTGGACACACAAGGAATTTGTCTTTGGTGCAGATGCTTTCAGTGTACATAAAAAGACAAGATACATTCATCACAAGGTCCAACACTTAATAATAGGTCATAGGGTACAAATAAGCAATCAGGAAACAATATCAATATAAATCGTAAGGATACAGCAACAAAGCTACAGTCCTGCAGTCATAAGTGGGAGGAGATGGGGGATAGGAACGATGAGAAGTCTAATAGTAATAGCAACGCAGCCTTAGTGAATGGTTTGACAGTGAGGAGGGAATTATTTGTTTAGCAGAGTGATGGCGTTCGGGAAACGTTCCCAAACTTCCAGTTGGCCTGTTTTTCATCCTCCCCAGCCTCCGGAGGCTTTGAATACTGGGGAGGGTGAAAAACTGCCCGAAAGGGACAACTGGAAGTTCGGGAACGATCCGTTTCCAGCTTCCGGGGGGGGGGGGGGGGTGGAGGCTATTTTCGCCCTCCCCAGGCTTCAGGAAAGCCTCTGGAGCCTGGGGAGGGGTCGTGCGCGCATGTGCAGGTGGGCGGGAAGGATTGAATTGGTGTGTAGCACGCAAAGAAAAGTTTTACCATCACTGTCCTAGAGTATTTCTCCCTGATACCCGTCCGTTGGGCTGCCTCCAGTGCCGTCACTGCTGCTGATTGAATGCAGCCCTCAGATGTTCCCTGGTGCGCAACATTCAATTCAGGTTTCTATAGCATGCGTCACCTTGGTTCTCGGCTTACAAGCCTCAGGTAGAATCCACTCATCTATTATTTGTACGGGCTGGAAATCCTGGACTTAGGACCACAATTGGCACCAGAATCTCCGTTGCTAAGAATCTAAAAGAGGGCTGTGAATATATTTACAGACCCCTCACACCCTGGATGTAGTTTTGAACAATTGCTAATTGCATGGTTTTAAATAGAGGATTATCTGTATTTCTGCTTAGGTAGACAAATAGTTGTAAATCAAGGATGATCTATATATCTGCGTGAATCTTGAGATGGGATCAGGAATTATAATCCCAGATTGGTCTTCCTCAGTTGTGGCTCTTATCCCACACAGGTTGGTAAATGTCTATGGCGATTCTCCATCATCCATGTCAGATGGATGGATAGAATCAAGATCAGGTGAAGGGTTAATACCACTTTACAAGGCCTTGAGGAGGCCACACTTGGAATATTTGCATTCAGTTTTGGTCACCACAATGTAGAAAAGATGTGGAGACTCTGGAAAGAGTGCAGAGAAGAGCAACAAAAAGGATTAGGGGACTGGAGGCTAAAACATATGAAGAACGGTTGCAGGAAATGGGTATGTCTAGTTTAATGAAAAGAAGGACCAGGGGAGACAGGATAGCAGTCTTCCAATATCTCAGGGGTTGCCCCAAAGAAGAGGGAGTCAAGCTATTCTCCAAAGCACCTGAAGGTAGAACAAGAAGCAATGGGTGGAAACTTTCTGACAGTGAGAACAATGAATCAGTGGAACAGAAGTTGCCTCTAGAAGTTGTGAATGTCCCAACACTGGAAGACTTTAAGAAGATGTTGGAGAGCCATTTGTCTGAAACAGTATAGGGTTTCCTGCCTAAGCAGAGGGTTGGACTAGAAGACCTCCAAGGTCCCTTCGAACTCTGCTATTGTATTATGTCATGGTTGTCCCAAAGGTGCTTTTTGAGGAGGCAACTGGACTTTCTTTGAAGATGTTTCACGTCTCCTCCAAGAAGCTTCTAACTGAACACCCACATAAACTGAGCAATGTGCTATATGCAGTACAATGCAGTGAGCCATATGTAGATCTGTACATTGGGGAAGCAAAGCAACCACTTCACAAATGCATGGCATAACATAGGTCCGTGTTCGCGAACCTATGGCACGCATGCCACAGGTAGCATGCAGAGCCCTCTACAGGCATGTGAGCCGTCGCCCCAGCTCACCTCCACCGTGCATGTGTACCTGCCTCCCGCTGGCCAATTGATTTTTGGGTCTCTACCGCATATGCTCAGGGGACTACACATGCGCAGGGAAGCACGTGTGCATGCAAGGGGGGCGCATGGGGGTGTATCTCAGCCCCACCCCCACAGCCCAGTTTTGCTCCCAGGAGTTTGCAAGGAGGCCCACTAGATCCAAAACGGGGCATAGGAAAGTTGTGTGGGCATGCGCAGGGGAGGTGGGGCATGCGCAGGGGAGGTGGGGCATGCACAGGGCGAAGTCACATGTGCATTGCATTATGGGTGTGGGCGCACGCACAGGCTTTCGGCACACGACAACAAAAAGGTTAGCCATCACTAACATAGGAGAACAAATAAATTCAGCCGCCCGTCTGCATTTAAAAGACACTCTCTTGAAGACAACAAAAATCTACATTTTGGACAGGGGGGATCACTGGTTTGAAAGGGGGTCAAAGAGGCCACCTGAGTCAAAATTGAGCAGCCCCCTCTCAACAGGGGAGGGGGATATGACTTCACATATCTCCAATCTACAGCCCAGTCCTTTCAGCAATCCCATGAAGTCTCCGTACCCATTTGCCCCACTCAGGTGATCCTGAGGACACAGATGAATTTCCAAGTGGCCTCAACGACTCTCTAAAAGGATGCAAATGACCAGCTGTCTGCAAGGAGTACAAATCCTTCCATTCCCTACCATCCGGTCAGAGCTGAAGAAGCTTCTTGGATGAGAAGCTAAATGTCTTCAAAAGAAAAAAACAGGAAGTCCATCCAGTTGCCTTTTGAAAAAGCATCTTTGGGACTCCAAGTGGCCTCAACGACTCTAAAAGGATGCAAAAGACCAGCTGTCTGCAAGGAGGATAAATGCTTCCATTTCCCACCATCCAGTCAGAACTGAAGAAGCTTCTTGGAGGAGAAGCGAAAGGTCTTCAAAGAAAAAACCCAGAAACTGCAGGTGCCTCTTGGGGAAAAGAAAGCACCTTTGTGACACAGGGTGGTAGTTACTTCCGATTAGAAATTAACGAGCGTTTGTAAGGCTGCTTGGTCTTCAGATAGGGACTTTTGCTTTTAGCCATCCGAAGTAAAACATGGTTTATTGGACCAAAGTGTTTGCATGCGGGGAAGGCGCCAGGCTAAAAACCCAGGAGGTGGTGCGTTCTAGTCCCGCCTTACGCATGAAAGCAATGGGGTGACTTTGAATCAGTCGCCAGGAGACGCCGAGTTCTAGTCCTACGTCAGGCAGGAAAACGGTAGGGCCACGGGGAGGTTACAGCGGTGTGAAAAACGATTGATTTTTTTCCCCTCTGTGCCGTCGTAACTTTGAACGATCAGTAAAAGAGTGGTTGCAAATCGAGGACTATCTCTTAAAGCAAAGTCGTGGTTACCTGCTTTCACTCATTTCTTTCGTCCTACAGGTGCGGGGGAGAATCTGGAGAACACCATGGCGGCATTTCGTCAGTGAGTATGAAGCCTGACTTTTCACCACCTTCGATGTGCTTAGCATCGTGAGGGCGAGCCAATGGCAAGCGTGCCACAGGTGGCGCTCAGAGCCCTCTCTGCGGGAACGCCAGCCGTCGCCCTGGCCTATGTATGCGCGCCTCCCGCTGGCCAGCTAGTCTTCGGGTCTCTGTTGCGCATGCATGGGGAGAGTGGGGTGCATGCACGGGGGCACTCATATTGCATTTTGGGACCGCGCCCTATTTGTTTGGTGCCGGAACAACTGACAACTAACTTTACGGCTGCAGTGGTTCACTTAACAGCCATGGCCAAAAAAAAAAGAGGTCATAACATGAGCAAAGCCCGTGGAACCACTGCCTTGCTTAGCAATGGAAATATTTTGGGCTCAATTGCAGTCATAAGTCGAGGACCTCTAATCAGCAGGACAATTAATCAGTGGAGCAACTTGCTTCCAGAACGCAGGAAGTTTTTAAGAAGAGATTAGACAACGATTTGCCTGGAACGGTGTTGCCCAGAAACGGCCCCCCAGATGCCCCAAAAGCAGGCATGCGTGCGCTGGCCAGCTGGTCTTTGGGTTTCCTGTGCTCTGGGCGTGCAAAGACCAGTTGGCCGGCACACGCGTGCACACCGGCAAGCTGGTCTTCAGGTCTGCGGTGCTCCAGCGCACGCAGGTTCCTGTTTGGGCACTCAGTGCCAAAAAAGGTTCGCCATCATTGGAGGAGAGTTTCCTGGCTGAGCAGGGGGTTGGACTAGAAGACCTCCAAGGTCCCTTCCATCTCTTCTCTATTCTATTTTATTCTATTCTGTATCCTATTCTATATTCTATTCCTATTCTATTCTATTCTGTATCCTATTCTATTTTATTCTGTATCCTATTCTATTTTATTCTGTATCCTATTCTATTTTATTCTGTATTCTATTCTATTTTATTCTGTATCCTATTCTATTTTATTCTGTATTCTATTCTATTTTTTTCTGTATCCTATTCTATTTTATTCTGTATTCTATTCTATTTTATTCTGTATCCTATTCCTATTCTATTCTGTATCCTATTCTATTTTATTCTGTATCCTATTCTATTCTATTTTATTCTGTATCCTATTCTATTTTATTCTGTATTCTATTCTATTTTATTCTGTATTCTATTCTATTTTATTCTGTTTCCTATTCTATTCTGTATCCTATTCCTATTCTATTCTGTATTTTATTCTATTTTATTTTGTATTCTATTCTATTCTACTCTACTCTATCAGCTCTTCCTCCAGAGAGAGATTTGTTTCTCCATGACCACAGCTGTATACCGTGTTTCCTTCCTTTGTTCCCACTCCCCACTTCCGTGCCCTCCTAGGTGGTGAATGCAATTTTTATCCTGTTGTGGAAAGGTGTTTTCCTCTTTATGGCAAGAGGAAAGCAGCGTGCAAGTTGCAACTTGCCCAGGATCATTGATTTCAGAACAACATCTCCAAATAGAGCAGCTCAGGAGACAAGATAAATTTTGTTTCAGAGACAAAACTGCTTTTTTTTTTTTCCTCTTGGTGCATCTGACCTCTTGGCTGGGTTTTCGTGGTTCAGGAGTCCCTAATCACAATTTCCCCTTTGTTTTGTGCAGTTGTAATATTTTGCAAGAATAGGAGCGCTCTAGGGATAATCCCCAGATTTAAACTGGGAAAGCCGAGCAGAAATACACTGTGTCCTTTAAGCAACTGCATCTTAAAGCTTTCTTGCTTAGGTGGTGTGTGTGTGTGTTGCTGATCGAACAATATTTGTAGCTCAGGACTGAGCTGTGAGGTCCTTGGTGCTCTCTGAGCTTGGTTGTTTTCTTGCAGGTGTTTCATGACCCAACTAGGTAACATCATCAGTGGTAGAAGGGAGTGGGCTGTGGTGTTAAAAAGCAGAAAGGGAGGAAGAAGAGAAAGAGGAAGAAGAGAAAGGAGAGGAGAGGAGGAGGAGGTGGGAGGGGGAGGACTGTGGGGTCCTTGGTGCTCTCTGAGCTTGGTGGTTTTCTTGCAGACCTTTCAATACCCAACTAGGTAACATCATCAGTTTTAGAAGGGAGGGAGGGAGGAGGACGACTGGAGGCTCATGGTTTTCCTGCAGACGTTTCATGACCCAATTAGGTTACATCAACAGTGCTGGAAGAGAGTGGGGAGGAAGGAGGAGGAGGACTGTGGGGTCCTTGGTGCTCTCTGTGTTCAGTTGTTTTCTTGCAGATGTTTCATGACCCAGCTAGGCAACATCATTAGTGCTAGAAGGGATTGGGGAGGAAGGAGGAGGAGGACTATGGGGACCTTGGTGCTCCTACATGCGATATCTCTCCCTCCCTCCCTCCCTCCCTCCCTCCCTCCCTCCCTCTCTCTCTCTCTCTCTGTTGCTGATGTCATTGGTGCTCCCTGAGTTCAATTGTTTCCTTGCAGACATTTCATGACCCAACTAGGTAACATCATCAGTTCTAGAAAGGAGTAGGGTTTGCTTTCTGTTTATATATATATATCATGGTTTGCCCTGTCAATTTTGATGTTAGTCTTGTTTTCTCTTCTTGGTGGTTCCTTGATTAGGCTGTTGTTTACTGTTCAGTTGTTTGTCTGCATTGAAAGTTCCTCGATTGGGGTATTGCTTGACTGTTGATCTAGTATATAATCTAACAGGTCAAGCCACTTGTATCTCCATCAATCCTCAGTTCCAGTTCCTGGATCTTGGGTTTGTCTACATGGAATCCTGGTTTCCGAAATCAGCTTATTGTTCTTTGTTTGTCCTCTGAGTTCTGGCTTTCCTGCTCCGTTGAGATAGTAGCTGGCATGAAAACCCCCCAATAGGTGTCCTCCACTTGTGGATGCTGCTGCAGTGAGTTGCATTTATTTTTTAACACTAAAGAAGACACTCAGAAGGATGAATGTGCAGTGATCAATGTTTAAAGAAGATATCCCAAAAGGTACTTTTTCTGGAGGCAACTGGACTTTCTGGTTTTTTTCTTTGGAAGATGTTTCGCTTCTCATCCAAGAAGCTTCTTCCGCTCTGACTGGGTGCTCGGGAACGGAAGGATTTTATATTCCTTGCAGACAGCTGGTCATTTGCATCCTTTTAGAGAATTGTTGAGGCCACTTGGAGTCCCAAAGACGCTTTTTCAAGAGGAAACTGGACTTTCTGGGTTTTCTTTGAAGACTTTTCGTTTCTCATCCAAAAAGCTTCTTCAGCTCTGACTGGATGCTGGGGAACGGAAGGATTGATACTCCTTGCAGACAGCTGGTCATTTGCATCCTTTTAGACAGTCGTTGAGGCCACATGGAGTCCCAAAGATGCTTTTTCAAGAGGCAACTGGACTTTCTGGGTTTTTCTTTTGAAGACATTTCGCTTCTCATCAAAAGAAGCGTCTTCAGCTCTGACCGGATGGTGGGAAACGGAAGGATTTTATACTCCTTGCAGACAGCTGGTCATTTGCATCCTTTTAGAGCAGGGATTCCCAACCTTTTCTATACTCTGTACCCCTAGAACGCTTCAGGTATATTCTTGCACCCCTTACAAAAGTAAATCATTATACCCATGTAATTATGCATACACACCATAACCGTGATGGCAAACCTGTGACAAGACCCCTCTGCGGGCACGCAAGCCGTCTCCAGCTGAGCTCCACCGCGCATGTGCGCCTGCCTCCCGCTGGCCAGCTGACTTTGGGGTCTCTGCCCTGAATGCGCAGGGGGCGGGGTGCATGCGGGTGATGCCCAGGGGGCAGAGGGGTCGAGCACACATGCACAGGGGTCGCACAGGGGTGGGGGGATCACGGAGGGGTGTGGTGTGCCCCCCCACGGCCCGTTTTTGCTCCCAGGAGGCTGCTAGGCTCAAAACGGGGCACGGGAGAGGTCGCACGCATACGCGCGGGGGGGAGCGTAAGGGGATACTTGTGCATGTGTGTAGGGTGGGGGGAGGATGGGAGGTGTCACATGCATGCGGAGGGGCAGGGCACGTGGGGGGGAGGTTGCATTGCATTATGGGTGCGGATGGGCATGCAACAACGAAAAGGTTCCCCATCAGGGCACTATAATTTTGAAATGTCTAAGTCCGTCACCCCCTGGAATATCATCTCGCACCCCCAGTTGGGAACCCCTGTTTTAGAGGGGTTCTAACCCGTCTGTTAATCTGCGGTCGTAAATCGAGGATTACCTGTTATCTGTCAAATTGTTATCAGGTCTGGAAAAGATAACTCGGATCAAACTTTTCTTCCTGTCCTTTTTTTTTAAAGTTTTTATTTTTATTTTTTAAACAGACAAAGACAAACAAAAACAGAAACGTATACGACCTTCTGCCATTTCATATAGCATAGTTGTTTGGTTAAAAAATTTTGTGCATCCTTTCCATGGTCACCACTTATAATTATATATCAAATCACAAATTGTTTATTAGATAAACATAAGTACCTTATTGTTATGTATCAGTTCTTCAACTATAGTTATTAATCCTTAATTTTGAAATAGAATATTCTAAATATTGAATTCATACATACAACATCATTCCATTGCATCATTCTAATCTGTTTTAACAATGCTAAACCCTTATAGTATTGCGTATATTCTTCTATTATTCTTAAAATATAAAATATTCTTCAATATTTTCCGTTATCATGATTTTTTTATCTAACCATTGATAAAACAAATCCCAAACCTTATAAAATTGTTCATCTTCTTGTTCTCTAATTTACTAATGTCAATTTACTCATTTAAACTTTTCTTCCTGTCTTGACCGGCTGGACTTTGGGTTATTCGCTCGGCCTTCCGCATTGTTTACCAAGCGATCCTCTTTGGGCTGAGCATGGCCAATCTTTGCGATCTTCAGCTTGTCCTTGGAAGAAGTCTCTAGAGATTCTCCGTCATCCAGGTCAGGGTTGTCCCAAAGGTGCTTTTTCAGGAGGCAACTGGATTTTCTTGCTTTTTTTTTTCCTTTAAAGATGTTTAGCTTCTCATCCAAGAAGCTTCTTCAACTCTGACTGGATGCTGGGAATGGAAGGATTTTATATTCCTTGCAGACAGCTGGTCATTTGCATCCTTTTAGAGAGTCGTTGAGGCCACTTGGAGTCCCAAAGATGCTTTTTCAAGAGACAACTGCACTTCCTGGTTTTTTCTTTTGAAGACGTTTCGCTTCTCATCCAAGAAGCTTCTTCAGCTCTGACCGGATGGTGGGGAATGGAAGGATTGATACTCCTTGCAGACAGCTGGTCATTTGCATCCTTTTTAGAGAGTCGTTGAGGCCACTTGGAGGTTTATCTCTGTCCTCTGGGTCACCTGAGTGGTGCAAAAGGTTCCTGCAGTCTGCAATTTTTCTTCCTCTGGAAATCCATTCCTACCTGGATGACTTTAGACTCTGTACAGACTTTTAGCTATACAATTTGGTATGAATCGTTTGGGATGGATTTCCAGACGCTTAGCAACCAAAAAATTGTGGTCGTAAGTCAAGGACTGACTGCACAATCCATCTGGAATGAACATCAAAACCGTTGCCTAGATTAGGAGCATCTAGAGGTGTGGTGGCGAACCCATGGCACGTCTGCCCGAAGTGGCACGCAGGAGCCATGTTGCCTGGCACGCATGGCATGGCCCATTCCTCTTCCGGGTTTCTGGCACGCCCGCACACACGACGATCAGCTGGCCTTTGTGTGCGCGGCAATGCTGGAAACCGCAACAGCTGGCCTTCTTTTTCCCGGCATGAGTATCTCCGGCAGGGCATCTAATCAGCATGTAAAGCATGCACAACAGTAACCGGAAGACTTGTTGGCTGCCACGCCTGTATGCAGTGGAAACCAGAAGTTCATTTTCAGGGGCGCATATGTCCCCTGGGCAGCTCCTCTTCCTGGTCACAGCCCAGACGAGCGTGTGCGCGAGGTGCTCCCTTTTCGGCACTTTGGTGCTGCGCGCTCTCTCTCTCCCTCCCTTTTTGGCACTTGGTGCCGAAAAGGTTCTCCATCACTGATTTTAGAAGCCTTGGCTATGTTTTCCAATCTCATCTGCAATTATTTAAGGAGGCGGCCCCCTTGAGTGACACTTGCGCCGGGTGCCACAGGTGTTGGCACAGTGAGTAACACTGGTGTAAATAGAAGGCGGGCCTGCTGTTCGTAGGGCCTTCCAAGGGCTAAGCAATCAGGGCAGACTTTGTCCCCAAAGGAACTTTGCTCCACTTAAAATGTCCCACCTCTTTTTTCAATTTCAACTTTCATATTTCGGCTTGAATATTGGATGGCGCATCGCCCAGAATCCATCGGTGAAGGAAATGCTTCTTTGATGAATAGGATAAACAAACAAGTCCATGGGCCAGACTTTCTGGCTCATAGACTGCAGGAGAGATTCAGTACAGATATAAGTAGCCCTTAAGTACAGCTGGGCGAGACATTTGCCCCGTTTTACGTCTTTTCTTGTTGCGGTTGTTAAGGGAATCTCGCTGCAGGTGTTCAATTAGCGACACGGTTGTTAAGTGAATCTGGCTTCCCCGTTGGCTTTTGCTCGTCAGAAGGTCGCAAAAGGGGATCACGTGACCCAGGGACGCTGCAACCGTCATTAAACGAGTCAGTTGCCAAGCTCCTGATTTTTTATTCATGCGGACGCTGCCTCGGTCGTAAGTGTGGAAATAAGTCACTTTTTTCAGTGCCATTGTTACTCTGAACAGTCACTAAGCAAACTTTTAAGTCAAGGACTATCAGTCAGATAACCTCAATAGAACTGGAAGGTACCTTGGAGGTCTTCTAGTCCAGCCCCCTGCTCAAGCAGGAGACCCTATACCCGTGATGGCGAAGCTATGCCACGCATGCCAGAGGTGGCACGCAGAGCCCTCTCTGTGGGCATGCGTGCCAGTCAGTTGGTCTTCACAGGCATCAGAAAACAGTTCAAAAAATGGCCCCAAACCAGGCCGTTTTCCATGGTGTTTTCCAGCTGTTTTAGTAGTAGTAACTGTGTAGTAACTGTGAGAGGGATCTTGGAGTTCTAGTGGACAATCATTTAAATATGAGCCAGCAGTGTGCAGCAGCTGCCAAAAAAGCCAACACAGTTCTAGGCTGCATCAACAGAGGGAGAGAATCAAGATCACGTGAAGGGTTAATACCACTTTATAAGACCTTGGAAAGGCCACACTTGGAATACGGCATTCAGTTTTGGTCACCACGATGTAGAAAAGATGTAGAGACTCTAGAAAGAGTGCAGAGAAGAGCAAGAAAGAGGATTAGGGGACTGGAGACTAAAACATATGAAGAACGGTTGCAGGAACTGGGTAGGTCTAGTTTAATAGAAAGAAGGACTAGGGGAGACATGATAGCAGTCTTCCAATATCTCAGGGGTTGCCACAAAGAAGAGGGAGTCAAACTATTCTCCAAGGCACCTGAGAGCAGAACAAGAAGCAATGGGTGGAAACTAATCAAGGAGAGAAGCAACCTGGAATTAAGGAGAAACTTCCTAATAGTGAGAACAATTAATCAGTGGAACAGAAGTTGCCTCCAGAAGTTGTGAATGCCCCAACACTGGAAGTCTTTAAGAAGATGTTGGATAGCCATTTGTCTGAAACAGTATAGGGTTTCCTGCCTAGGCAGGGGGTTGGACTAGAAGACCTCCAAGGTCCCTTCCAACTCTACTATTGTATTGTATTGTATTGTATTGTTTTCAGGCCGGTTTTTGGGTAAAAAGTGGCCTAAAAAACAGGCCAAAACCGGGCAAAAACCAGGCATGCGCATGCCAGCCAGCTGGTCTTTGTGTTTCCAGCACTCGGTGCCGAAACGTTTCGCCATCCCTGCCCTATACCATTTCAGACAAACGACTATCCATTTTCTTCTTGAAAACCTGCAGTGATGAAGCCCCCACAACATCTGGTGGCCAGCTGCTCCACTGGTTAATTGTCCTGACTTTTAGGAAGTTTCTCCTTAATTCCAGCGTGCTTCTCTCCCTGATTCGTTTCCATCCCTTGCTTCTTCTCCTGCCCCTCTAGTGCTTTGGGGGAAATAAGGCGTTGTAAGTTGAGAACTATCTGTACAACATCTGAGAGTCGATTGGATTCTTAGAATCAAGGTCAGAAGTTGTCAAAGCTTGTTCCTCCAGTTCCAGCTTTGACTAACCAGACCGGCCGGTTGCCATTAACAGAATGCCAGAGTTGGAAGGGATCTTGGAGTCTTAACTTCTAATCCAATAATTCTGTATTATTATTATTTTCAACACGGCCTTGTAAAATACATCTATTGGCAATTGAACTGAAGGGAGACAAAACCAGATTCTTACTCTTCCAATTCTCTACAGATAGTCAATCAGTCAATCAATCAATCAGAATAGAGCTGGAAGGGACCTTGGAGGTCTTCTAGTCCAACCCTCTGCATAAGCAGGAAAACCTATACCGTTTCAAACAAATGGCTATCCAGCATCTTCTTAAAGACTTCCAGTGTTGGGGCATTCACAACTTCTGGAGGCAACTTCTGTTCCACTGATTCATTGTTCTCACTGTCAGGAATTTCCTCCTCAGTACTAAGTTGCGCACATGCCTGTTTTTTGGCTGTTTTCCAGGCTGTTTTGGCGCACACCGGTGCCCGCGAAGACATGCATGCCAGAAATCAGAAGAGCAGCTGGCGACGGCACATGTGGCCACAGAGAGAGCTCTGCGTGCCACCTCTGGCACGCGTGGCATAGCTTCGCCATCACAGGTATAGGCTCTCCTGCTTGAGCAGCGGGCTGGACTAGAGGACCTCCAGGTACCTTCCAGTTCTATTCAGGTTGCCTGACTGATAGTCCTTGACTTAAAAGTTTGCTTAGTGACTGTTCAGAGTAACAATGGCACTGACAAAAGTGACTTATTTCCACACTTACGACTGAGGAAGCGTCCCCATGAATGAAAATTCAGGCGCTTGGCAACTGACTCGTTTGATGACCTGGGTCACGTGATCCCCTTTTGCGACCTTCTGACGAGCAAAGCCAACGGGGAAGCCAGATTTACTTAACAACCGTGTCGCTAACTGAACACCTGCAGCGAGTTTCCCTTAACAACCGCAACAAGTAAAGTCGTAAAACGGGGCAATATTCCCCTAACGAATGTTTCGCTTAGCTGCATTTAAGGGCTACTTATATCTGTACTGAATCTCCCCTGTGGTATCTGAGCCAGAAAGTCTGTTTATTTGTTCGTTTATCCTATTTATCAAAGAACCATTTCCTTCCCCAATGGATCCTTCACAATCCCAGAACGACAGCTGTTCTTTGCATGTTTTATCTTCCGATCATCATCTTTCTTGCTCTTCTCTGCACTCTTTCTAAAAGCTTTTTTCAATTTATATTACACCTTTAATATCTTTTTTTTTATAATAGAGGGACCAAAACTGGATCCATTATTCCAGGTCTGGCCTTACCAAGGTGTTACAAAGCAGCCTTAACGCTTCACCTGGTCTTGAGTCTGTCCCTCCATTCACGCAGCCTAGGAGTGCAAGTGCAAATACAAGTGCAAAAAAAACCCCATTCCCTCACAATCTGTAAAACGGGTCTTTGTGTAACAGGATTCGGCTTATTTGCTTAGAATTTCCTCGGGGTGCAGGTGTGTATAATTGCTTTGCGTGATAATTCACTTTGCAACCTACACGCTCAGCGGGGAACTCCATTTCGAATTTCTGCAAGTCCGCGGAGAACATCGTCAAAGTGAATTGTCTGATTGCAACCTTAAGATCCAGGGTTAACACCTCTTTTCTGATCAAACAATTAATCCGAGTAGCAGAGCATTTGCAGTGGTAAATCAGGTGGGGGAAAAAAAAACCACTTCCAATTTTCTTTGTGAAGGAGCTGAGATTATAACAAGGGATTGATATTTCCTCCCTCCCCTTCCCCAACTTTTCCTTTAATTCTTTCTTTTGTGCTGGGTATTAACCACCAAAAAGTACGATGTTATTTTTCATACTGTTGCAGTTGCCAATCCTTTTCGGTCTGAATAGGGCTATTGAAAGCTTCGGATCACCATGGCAGCAAAACGTAGGCTCAAATACATGCCTTCTAACGGCGCATTTCTAGGAAGGTAGCCACATTTTGTGGGGTTAGATCCACTGAAAAGGCCACAGGAGGAGTGAAGGGGATACACAAATCGCCCTCGACGTACAAGCCCAATTGAGCCCCATTTATGTTGCTGAGCTTAACGCCCCCCCCACCCAAAAAAAAGATTAAGCGAAAAAGCATTTTTGCTGAACAAAATTCAGCTAGGAGAATTTTGACCCATTTGATGACTTTTCTTGGCCCCCGACTTTTAAGTGAATCAATGCCATTGTTAAGGTAGCAGGACGGTTGTGAAATCAACCTGGCTTCCCCATTGACTTTGTGTTCTGACCCCCCCTTCTTCCCTCGCCAACACAGAACACGCTCCGGAACAATACTACTTCAACAGGATTCATTGCACAGACAGACAGACAGATCCTTGGCAGTAATCCACCACGACAAGGCTCTCAGACACCTCCAACACAGAGACACGTTAGCAGCTGTCCAGCATGCTCAGCTTCCAAGACAGAACTTTCTGAATAGTTCCTTTGTTGACTTCTGCAAAGGGCGTATGCTCAATCAATTATTTTATAGACTGAAGGGGAGTCTACTTATCAGCAGCTGAGAGCAATTACCGCCGGTAACTGCACCCTTGCTCCTTGCGCCTGTGGGCGCGGCGATAACGGGCATCTAAGATCTCCCTGCTTATGTCTGAGTCACTGTCCTGTGACTCCTCCCCACTGCTCCAATGCATGGCATCAGGAGCCCCCCTCCTTTGGCTCTCACCGCTGCTCCATGCCTCAGGCGCCTCCTGGTGGCCGACCAGACTCTCCGATCCCTGCTCAGAGTCAGAACCCTGCCCAGGGTCCTCCAGAGCCGACTCATAGGGACCCTCACTCTCGGAGTCTGGTGGCAGCTCCAACGGCTCCTGCTGGGCCACAACACTTTGCATCTCAGAAGGTCGCAAAAAGGGGAGGGTCGCATAAACCCCGGGAAACTGCACCCGTCATAAATACGAGTCAGTTGCCAAGCGAATGGAGTTTGCTCACCCGACCACTGCTGTGGTTATAAGTGCGAACAATGGTCCTAAGTCACTTTCTTTCATTGCCGTTGTAACTTCGGTTACTAAATGAACTGTCGTAAGTTGAGGACCGCCTTTCCTGTGGCTTCATCACTGGAAGCTTTGAAAGAGAGACTGGAATGCCATCTGTCAGAAATGGTGCCGGGTCCTTTATAATATAAATGAACCCAGTATCTACTATATCTCGTTTAAAGTGAAGAAATCATGGTGATAAGTCGAGCAAATGAGACATAATAACAATAAGGTATTTAAACGTATTCGATTTGATAATACGTGATTTTATATAAATGGTAAGTGATGACTATGGGAAGAACGCACAAAAATCTTGTAACCAATCGACACCCTGTTCGTAATGGAAGATGATTTTATGTTTTAGCTTTGTTTTGTTTTTGTCTGCTTACATTTGTTTAAAAATAAAAACTTTTAAAATAAAGAAATGGTGTAGGGCCGTGATGGCGAACCTATGGCACGGGTGCTAGAGGTGGCATGCAGTACCCTCTCGGCAGGCACGCGAGCCGTCCTCCAGCTCAGCTCAACCGCGCATGTCCGTCTGCCTCCCGCCGGCCAGCTGACTTTGAGGTCCCTGCCTTGCATGCGCAGGGGGCGTGGTGCATGCGGGTGATGCCCAGGGGGCAGGGGGTCACGCACACATACACGGGGTTGGGGGAAGCACGGAGGGTGTGGTGTGCCACCCCCACAGCCAATTTTTGCTCCCCGGAGGCTGCTAGGCTCAAAACGGGGCACGGGAGGGGTCGCACGCACATGCACAGGGGGCGAAGGAAACGCAGAGGGGGGGGTCACGTGTGTATGCGTGTGTGGTGGGGGGTACATGGGGTGTTGTGGCCCAGCAGTGGCCAGCTGAGCTGTTGGTGGACTCTGACAGCTCAGACCATTGTGGGACTGCTCTGGAGGATGAGGAAGACTAGAGCAGGAACTAGAGACGCCTGTTGGCCACCAGGTGGCATCTGAGTCAGGGAGCAGTGAGAAGGAACAGAGGGAGGTTGTCCCTGATGTGCGTATGCGTCGAATTGATAGGAGACAGGAACAGCTGTGGAGAAGACGTCATAGAAGGAAGTAAGGACAGCTGGCTAAGGGTGTGGCCCCTCCCAAAGAGTTTATAGGTGGAGTGACGGGAGGGGAATCTTTGCAGGAAACAACAGTCCATTTTACTAGCCGTTGAGAAAGCATTCCGTAAGTTTAATCTTGGTTCGTGAAGATAGCAAGTGGGGGGGGGTCGCATTGCATTATGGGTGCGTGCAGGCGCGCTTTCGGCACGCAACAACAAAAAGGTTCACCATCATGGGTGTAGCGTCCCCTGCGTGGGCAGGGTGGGCGGTTGGACTAGATGACCTACAACAGGGGTGTCAAACTCGATTTCATTGAGGGCCGCATCAGGGTTGTGTTTGACCTCGGTGAGGCGGGCAGAGTGGGCCCTGGCCAACTCGATGTCACTTGTGTCGGGGATGCCTGTGGCGGCCCGAGCACTCCATCAGAGAAAACAGTCTCTCGAGCTGATTTCTCACCGCGGGACGGTCCTTCGCTGTTTTCTCGGGTCAGATTTAAGCACCCAAACGGGCCTGATCTGTGCCGGATCTGACCCCCCAGGCCTTGGGTTTTGACACCCCTGACCTACAAGGTCCCTTCCAACTCGTCTGTTAATCTGTGGTCGTAAATTGAGGATTACCTGTAATCCGCCCAATTGTTATCAGGTCTGGAAAAGACAACTCGGATCAAACTTTTCTTCCTGTCTTGACCCGCTGGACTTTGGGTTATTCTCTCGGCCTTCAGCATTGTTTACTGAGCGATCCCCTTTGGGCTGAGCGTGGCCAGTTCCCACTTTGCGATCTTCAGCTTGTCCTTGGAAGAAGTCTCTAGAGATTCTCCGTCATCCAGGTCAGGGTTGTCCCAAAGGTGCTTTTTCAGGAGGCAACTGGATTTTCTTGCTTTTTTTTTCTTTGAAGACGTTTCGCTTCTCATCCAAAAAGCTTCTTCCGTTCTGGCTGGATGGTGGGCAAGGGAAGGATTGATACTCCTTGTAGGCAGCTGGTCATTTGCATCCTTTTAGAGAGTCATTGAGGCCACTTGAAGCTTCTTCAGCTCTGACTGGATGGTGGGGAATGGGAGGATTTACACTCCTTGCAGGCAGCTGGTCATTTGCATCCTTTTTAGAGAGTCATTGAGGCCACTTGGAGTCCCAAAGATGCTTTTTCAAGAGGCAACTGGACTTCCTGGTTTTTTCTTTTGAAGATGTTTCGCTTCTCATCCAAGAAGCTTCTTCAGCTCTGACCGGATGGTGGGGAATGGAAGGATTGATACTCCTTGCAGACAACTGGTCATTTGCATCCTTTTTAGAGAGTCGTTGAGGCCACTTGGAGGCTTCTCTGTGCCCTCAGGGTCACCTGAGTGGTGCAAATGGTTCCTGTAATCTGCATTTTTTCCTCTGGAAATCCATTCCTACTCCCACAACCATTCAAAGGGTCTTCATCCCTTGGATTTCCAGAGAATGGATTTCCAGAGAAAGGAAAAAAAAATGCAGACTACAGGAACCATTTGCCCCACTCAGGTGAACCTGAGGACACAGAGAAACCTCCAGGTGGCCTCAACGACTCTCTAAAAAGGATGCAAATGACCAGCTGTCTGCAAGGAGTATCAATCCTTCCCTTCCCCACTTTACTGTCAGGGCTGAAGAAGCTTCTTGGATGAGAAGCTAAACGTCTCCAAAAGAAAAAAGAACAAACCAAGGAAGTCTACTTGCCTCCTGAAAAAGAACCTTTGGGACATACCTAGAAGAGTCGATGGCTCGAGGGGCAGTGAGCAGCCTCTTGGGCGATGCTCCGACCAAAAATAGCCCATTTCCAAGGCATAAATCGTACAAACGTCTTGAAGTGGAACAAATAAATGTTACAAGAACTACAGCAACTGAACTACAGCTAGGCCTCAACATACAAGCTTCACAGACCTTGCTCATTACAGTCGTATCTTGTGACGTTTTCTGCAGCAGTCATTAAGCAAACACCACAGTCGTTAAGTGAACCAGTGGTTCGCCGTAGGTGCAGTTTTGTCAAAGTAACCCAGAAGTAAGTACTGGTTTTTGGCAAAACCATGATAAAATGCAGTTGGGTGACTGTGGGATGTGCAAATGACGATTACACGTGAAGTTTGATTACATTACCACCGTGGTTAGATCTTTAAATCTGGGTGGTACGTCGTCGTCCCCCTTTTTTGGGGGGTGGTCGTAACTATGAACGGTTGTTAAGCAACTGGTCGTAAGTTGAGCACTGTCTATACTTCCCATGTAGAACCTATTTGTTTTTTAAAATTATGTTTAGCAATGTTGGCAATTTGTAAGATGTGTGAACTTCAGCTGCCTGGGGAATTCCGGGAATAAAAGCCCACCCCTCTTAAAGCAGGCTGACTGGGGAATTCTGGGAGTGGAAGTCCTCCCCTCTTAAAGCATGCTGGCTGGGGAATTCTGGGAGTGGAAGTCCTCCCCTCTTAAAGCATTCTGGCTGGGGGATTCTGGGAGTGGAAGTCCTCCCCTCTTAAAGCATGCTGGCTGGGGAATTATGGGAGTGGAAGTCCTCCCCTCTTAAAGCATGCTGGCTGGGGAATTATGGGAGTGGAAGTCCTCCCCTCTTAAAGCATTCTGGCTGGGGGATTCTGGGAGTGGAAGTCCTCCCCTCTTAAAGCATGCTGGCTGGGGGATTCTGGGAGTGGAAGTCCTCCCCTCTTAAAGCATGCTGGCTGGGGAATTATGGGAGTGGAAGTCCTCCCCTCTTAAAGCATTCTGGCTGGGGGATTCTGGGAGTGGAAGTCCTCCCCTCTTAAAGCATGCTGGCTGGGGAATTCTGGGAGTGGAAGTCCACCCCTCTTAAAGCATGCTGGCTGGGGGATTCTGGGAGTGGAAGCCCACCCATCTTAAAGCATGCTGACTGGGGAATTCTGGGAGGTGAAGTCCACCCGTCTTAAAGCATGCTGGCTGGGGAATTCTGGGAGGTGAAGTCCACCCATCTTAAAGCATGCTGGCTGGGGAATTCTGGGAGGTGAAGTCCACCCATCTTAAAGCATGCTGGCTGGGGGATTCTGGGAGTGGAAGTCCACCCATCTTAAAGCATTCTGACTGGGGAATTCTGGGAGGTGAAGTCCACCCGTCTTAAAGCATGCTGGCTGTGGGATTCTGGGAGTGGAAGTCCACCCATCTTAAAGCATGCTGGCTGGGGAATTCTGGGAGTCGAAGTCCACCCATCTTAAAGGACATATTTCCATCAAGGGAATCTTTTTACTCTCTACAATTGCTCTGAGTGCTGACCAGCCGATCACCTACCTACGGTCCCTAGATCTTTGGAGCATCACCTGATAACATGGTTATCCTCTTCCAAGTGTGCACCAGCCTTCACAAAAAGCCAGGCCTTGGTAATTTAACACCAGAAGTTGTGAGTGCTCCAACACTGGAGGTTTTAAAGAAGAGAATGGACAACCATTTGTCTGACATGTTACAGGGCTTCCTGCTTGAGCATGGGGTTGGACTAGAAGACCTCCAAGGTCCCTTCCAACTCCGTGATTCTATTTTTCTCTTCACTCCTCTTGTATGCGTGTGCGTGATCTCTCTGAACCTGATTAGGAAAAACTCAAGGTTGTTCTCTCTTTCAGCGCAGTCAACGTGGGGACCGATATGCTGGAACTTGACTGCCATTTGACCAAGGATGAACAAGTGGTGGTTTCGCACGACGAGAATCTGAAACGGTCGACCGGGGTGGACGTCAATATATCAGACCTCAAATACTCAGTAAGTTCATGTAAGCACCCTTCTCTTCCTTTTTCTGCCAAAAATGATCAGCCTGTTGAGAGGTGGTTAGCCCCGGCCTTGCAAAACTCCCAGGACCCCAAAGCCTGGCTTTAAATGTCAGGTGCATAATTCTGTATTTATTTATTCTGTTATATTCTGTAGTGTATATTGGAAGTGGTGACCCTTTCAGACCCATATGCAACAAAATGTCATATTTAATGTGTGCTGATTAGTGTACATTCAAAGTGACAATAAATTATGATTCTATTCCTATTCTATTGTCATTTCTATTCTATTCTCATTTCTATTCTATTCTCATTTCTTATTCTAATTCCTATTCTAATTTCTATTCTATTCTATCCTGATTTCTTATTCTGTTCTATTCTGTTCTAATTTCTATTCTGTTTTGACTTCTTATTCTAATTCCTATTCTATTCTATTCTTTCTTTTCTATTCTATTCTATCCTGATTTCTATTCTATTCTAGTTTCTTATTCTGATTCTGATTCCTATTCTATTCTATTCTATTCTATTCTATTCTATTCTATTCTAATTTCTTATTCTAATTTCTATTCTATTCTAATTTCTTATTCTGATTCCTATTCTATTCTATTCTATTCTATTCTATTCTATTCTAATTTCTTATTCTAATTCCTATTCTATTCTATTCTATTCTAATTTCTTATTCTAATTCCTATTCTATTCTATTCTAATTTCTTATTCTAATTCCTATTCTATTCTATTCTATTCTATTCTAATTTCTTATTCTGATTCCTATTCTATTCTATTCTATTCTAATTCCTATTCTGTTCTAATTTCTTATTCTAATTCATATTCAATTCCAGCGATGGCGAACCTTTTTTGGCTCGCGTGCCACAAGTGGGGGGAGCGCAGGGGGGTCGTGTGCGGGTGTGCTGCACCCATAATGCAACGCGCGACCCTCCAGTGCGCATACGCGCACAACGCGCGACCACCACCCCATTTTTACATGCTTTTTTCGCCCTCCCCAGGCTCCAGAGGCTTTATAAGAGCCTGGGGAGGGCGAAAAGAGCCCCCCCCCCCCCCCCCCGGAAGCCCTCCGGAGGCTTCAGGGACCGTCCGGAGGCTTCCCTGAAGCCTTCGGAACGCTTAAAACCACCCTCCGAGCAACCCGGAAGTCACTTCCGGTTTGCTCAGAGGGTGGTTTTAAGCGCTCCAAAGGCGTCAGGGAAGCCTCCGGATGATCCCTGAAGCCTCCGGGGGGGCGGGGGAGGCTCTTTTCGCCCTCCCCAGGCTCCTATAAAGCCTCTGGAGCCTGGGGAAGGCGAAAAATAGCTTTTAAAAAGGTGAACTCAGCTGGCCAGCGCGCGCATGCGTGCTGGCCAGCTGACAGGGCAGCGCCTCGCGTGCCCTGACAAATGGCTCCGCGTGCCACTTGTGGCACGCGTGCCATAGGTTCTCCATCGCTGCTCTATTCTATTCTAATTTCTTATTCTAATTCCTATTCTATTCTATTCTATCCTAATTTATTTTTCTAATTCCTCTTCTATTCTAATTTCTATTCTATTCGAAGCAGGATGAATCAATTCAGGATTACAATTAATAGGTAATGAATTTGAACAGAATTTCAGAATATAACTAGTTCTTGACTTGCAACCCTTTGTTTAGTGCCCGTTCGAAGTTACGACGGCACTGAAAAAACTGATTTATGACTAGTTTTCGCACTTACCACTATTCTAGCTTCCCCCTTGTCACGCGATCAGAATTCGGGCGCTTGGCAACTGGCTCATAGTTATGACGGTCGCGGTATCCCGGGGTCATGTGATCCCCTTTTGTGACCACCTGACAAGCCAAAACAGGGGGGAAAGCCAGATTGATTGAACGACCATGTTCCTAACTTAACAATTGCAGTGATTTGAATTTGAATTTTATTGAATTTATTCTATTGAACCACAACTGTGGTTAAGAAAAAAGTATGTGGCAAAAAAAACCCAGCCAGCATCCTCGTGGTCATGTGATCAAAATTTGGACGCTTGGCTGCTGCTATGTACAGGTCGTGTTCGCCTTAACAGTTCGTTTAGTGACCGTTCAAACTTACAACAGCACTGAAAAACTGGATCAGGGGTCGGCAACCTTAAACACGCAAAGAGTCACAGAGATCCTAATCCAGGGGTGTCCAAACTTGGGAACTTTAAGACTTGTGGACTTCAACTCCCAGAATTCCCCAGCCAGCATGGGAATTCTGGGAGTTGAAGTCCACAAATCTTAAAGTTCCCAAGTTTGGACACCCCTGTCCTAATCAGAAGCCCCCCGTTCAATTCTGGAGCCGACTCTATGGTTTCCACCACCACCACCACCACCATAGAGTCTCCTCCTAGAGCGGCGTCCTTTTTCCTCTGCTGACCAGAAGTCCAGTTCTCCCACCATAGAGTCTCCTCCTAGCGTGGCGTCCTTTTTCCTCTGCTGACCGGAAGTCCAGTTCTCCCACCATAGAGTCTCCTCCTAGAGCGGCGTCCTTTTTCCTCTACCTGCCCTAATCGAAAGCCCTATCAATTGTGGAAAAGAGAGCTACAGCAGACGGATGAAAGAGCCACATGCGGCTCCAGAGCTGCAGGTTGCGGACTCCTGAACTGGATGGTATTTGTGACAGTTGCAATGTCCCCGGGGTGGGGTTATGTCACATGATCACGTTTTGCGACCTCCGGGGCTGGCTTCCAACAAGAAACGTCGATGGGCTAAGCCAGGCTCATGTAACAAGAATCGTGTGATTCACTTAACAACCACAGGGGGGGAAAAGTCATAAGATTGGTATGACTCTCTTAACAACCCCCCCCTCGCTTGGTGACAGAAGTTCCTCTCCCATTTGTGGTCAAATGCCAAGGATTGCCCGTGTGTGCACTAGATTAGAGAGGTTTCTTGTGAACACTGGGGGGGGATGAAAGCAAAGCAGCTTTGGATTAAGGTTATTCTGATTTTCGGTCTCTGAACCCGTCTGTATTTAAGCTGACATTTTCTTCTTTTAAAAGGAACTCCCTCCGTATCTCTGCAAGTTGGAGGTCACTTTCCAGAAAGGTAAATCATTGGAAGATCTGAATCTCTGCAGAATGTTCTCTTCCGATTGCTCCCATTTCAGCCTGGGCTGTCAGCATTCCTCAACGGAAATTCCAGGGTCTGCCACTGTCCGTAACTTCACATTTACAAAGCAGCTAAGTAAGACCTGCCCCTAGGCAGGGGGTTGGACTAGAAGGCCTCCAAGGTCCCTTCCAACTCTGCTATGGTAAAGACCAAAATCGTTCTACCTTCTTGTTATGAGCTGGCTTCCAAACACGGCAAGCCCTCCGTAGTTAAATAAATATTCCCTTTATCAGGATCGCCAGCAGCCCCGGCAAAATGTCTCTGTCTCTCTCTCTCTCTGTCTCTGTCTCTCTGTCTCTGTCTCTGTCTCTCTCTCTCTCTCTCTCTCTCTCTCTCTCTCTCTCTCTCTCTCTCTCTCTCTCTCTCTCTCTCTCTCTGTCACACACACACACACACACACACAGAGCAGGCTAGCAAGTCTGTCCGGCAGGGAGATGAATACCGTATTTTTCGGAGTATAAGACGCACCGGAGTATAAGACGTGCCAAGATTTTGAAGAGGCAAATTAAAAAAAAAGTTTTTGCACTCTGCAGACTTTCCAAAAACTGCCCTTTTTTTGTGAAAACGAGCCCTTGTCAAAAACAAGGGCATGAATAGCCTTTAGGAGGCTTATAGAGCACTCCTGAGGGTTGTGGTGGGGGCAAAACTGAGCATAAATCAGCCCGTTTTTCGCTCATTTCTGCCCTCCCCAGTCCCCAGGAGCACTCAAAGCTTCCTAGAGGCTATGTACGGCCATTTAGGTGAGGCAAAAAATGCTGTATTCAGTGTATAAGACGCACCCAGATTTTCAGCCTCTTTTTTGAGGGAAAAAGGTGCATCTTATACTCCGAAAAATACGGTAGTTGTCTGCCACATCTATTCATCTCCGCCCCCTGACTAAACCCCAGAGCTAGGGTGGGTCGTTGCTAGCAGCGGTGGTTCTTCCTTCCCGAGGAGCGGCCCATAGATTTCCACTGCTCTCCTCTCCTCTCCTCCCCCGTTTTTGGTCCCAGGAGGATGCAGGGAGGCCTACTAGGCCCGAAACGGGGTGCAGGGGGGGTGTATTGCCCCCCATTTTTCATCCCAGGAGAATGCAGGGAGGCCGCCTAGGCCCAAAATGGAGTGGGAGGAGGGTCTGTGATTCCCTCCCATGACCCATTTTTGGTCCCAGGAGGCTACTAGGCCTAAAATGGGGTGTGGGAGGGGGGAGGGTGTGGCACATCACATCTTCTGAATGTGAGAACGTCCCGGGGTTCTTTTCCCGGAAGCCTTGGGCCAGCTCTTGGAGCCTGGTCCAAGGGTTCCACCTTGTTCTGTTTTTGGGGGGTGAGAAATCCAAGGTTATTTCTATGGGGGAGTCTGGGTGCCAACCACCCCACGGCAGCTGCCAAGAACTTCCCCCATGTCCTCAACAGCAACCAAATTCTGCTTGTGTACATCAGACTGCCAGTGCGAAGGCGAAGACAAGCGCATCCCTCTCCTCCAAGAGGTGTTTGAGTCCTTTCCCCACACGCCGGTCAACATCGACATCAAGGTGAACAACGACCAGCTGATTAAGAAGGTGAGTCCTCTCTTCTCATTCCACCTCCACCCACTTTAGGGCCTCCTTGCTTGCGGTTGGGCCAATGGGGGCTTTCAAGTGAGGACCACAGTGGCCCAGGTTCCTGAGTGGTGGCGTGTGGCGAGAACTCCATGTGGCGTTGGGAAGGGCACCCGGCCAATAAATGCTCAGCTCCTTCCAGTCGCTCCAACTTCTTATCTTGAATTAAGGGGTTACAGAGTCATAAAAAGAGAGTTTTATTGTCTATAGCAGTGGTGTCCAAACTTGGCAACTTTAAGACTTGTGGACTTTAACTCCCAGAGCTGGCTGGGGAATTCTGGGAGTTGAAGTCCACAAGTCTTAAAGTTGCCAAGTTTGGACACCACTGGTCTATAGGGAATACAGGACAGAGAGGTATTGCTTGGTGCTCTCTGAGCTGGCTTGTTTTCTTGCAGATGTTTCATGACCCAACTAGGTAACATCATCAGTGCTAGAAGGGAGTGGGGGCTTGTGGAGAGGAGGAGGAAGAGGGGAGAGGAGGAGAAAGAGGAAAAAGAGCAGCAGGAGGACTGTGATTGTGAGGTCCTTGATGCTCTCTGAGCTTGGCAGTTTTCTTGCAGACTTTTCATGACCCAACTGGGTAACATCATCCGTGCTAGTAAGGAATATGCTGTTTGCTCTCATTTTTTATTCTAGCGGCTTGCCTATCGGTGTTGGTGGGGGTGATCTTAGAGTTTCTTTGATTGGCCTGTTTGCTTTTTTCGGCAGTTTCTTGATTGGGGTATGGGGAATTCTGGGAGTTAAAGTCCACAAGTCTTAAAGTTGCCAAGTTTGGACACCCCTGGACTAGGTGGTCATGTGACCAGTTGGGCATGGCTGCACAACTGATTCACACACAATGTAAAAGCAGCTGGCCTTCACACAAAATGTCCCCCTGCAACAAGCAGGAACCTCACAGAGAGCTCAAAATTCAAGCATCACACTTTACACCAAAATAACACAAAAGCTGCACAACTGACGCATCACACACTTTTACTTTGTGTGTGATGCGTCAGTTGTGCAGCTTTTGTGTTATTTTGGTGTAAAGTGTGATGCTTGAATTTTGAGCTCTCTGTGAGGTTCCTGCTTGTTGCAGGGGGACATTTTGCGTGAAGGCCAGCTGCTTTTACATTGTGTGTGAATCAGTTGTGCAGCCACGCCCAACTGGTCACATGACCACCTAGTCACATGACCACCAAGCCACACCCACAGAACCGGTAGGGAAAATTGAATTTCACCACTGTCTAGGATGCTCATGTTTTCGCAATTGAAACTATGGTAAAATCTGTCTACAACTCCAGGTTAACTCCAAAGTGACTTATGACCGTTTTTCACAGTTACTGTTAGGGTTCTAAATACCATGCAGAAATAAATCATTGTCCAAGGCAAAACATCCTTAAAGGTCCAATTTATTCTACAGGCAATTTAGCACCTCTATGGAATTCCAACTCTGATTTGCATCCTGGAATTCCACCCAGTTGAAAGTTCATGATCTATCCCCACACCCACAAATCCATCACATGTTCCAATCGTCATCTTCCACGCTGGCATCTACACCCCTCTGCTTCCGGTCAGGTGTCGAGGTGCGGAGACAAAAGATGACCTTGGCTTCTATAAAAGAATGTCAACAATACATTCTACAATCCTACTTCTTTCTATTCCCTCTCCCAACTACTACACTATTGAAACAGCATAGAAAATTATAAGAAAGTGTGGCAGGCCAAAGATCCTAAAAAGAACATAACTACAGGCCTGACAGTTACGACCTTTGCAGCCTCCCCAGGGTCACGTGATCAAAATGCACATGCCTGGCAACTGGTTTCATATTTATGACCGCTGCTGTGGCCCAGAATCAAGGGATCCCTTCTGATAAGCAAAGTCAACGTGGAAGCCAGGGTCACTTAACCGCCGTCTTACTATCTTAACAACGGCAGTGATTCACTTAACAACTGTGGCAAGTAAGGTTGTAAAACAGGGCAAAACTCAACAAGTGTCTCACTTGACAACAGAAATGTTGGGCTCCATTGTGGTCGTATGTCGAGGACTACCTGTACTTGATTTATTTTTAATTGCAGCCCTGCAACCAGTCTCCTCCTCCTCCTCCATAATGTATTGTATTATTGTATCTCCTGGAAACGCTTCTAATTACCATTTTTCATCCTTGAAACTTTAGATTTAAGAGTTTAGCAAGTATTTGTATCTATTAGTTTGTCAAACATGTACAAGATAGCAGGTATAAATACAAACATGGATATGAACGAAAGAAATGAATACAAATAAATGGAGAACGGTAGGCACGCTGTTGCGCTTATGCCCCCCCCCTCCCCTTTACGGACCTCTTAGGAATGGGGTGAGGCCCACGGCAGACAGTTTGAGGTTGAAGCTGTGGCGGTTTGAGGATGTAACAACAGAGTCAGGTAAAGCATTCCAGGCGTTGACCACTCTGTTGCTGAAGTCCTATTTTTTGCAATCCAGTTTCAGTTCGATTTTGCGTATCAATTGTTTGCCCATGTATTATTGAGGTCGAAGCTGAAGAAGTCGTTGACAGGTAGGATGTTGTACCAGCCGATTTTGTGTACTGTGCTTAGATCATACCGCAGGCGGCGTAGTTCCAGATTGTCCAAGCCCAAACTTTCGAGCCTGGCGGCATAAGGGATTCTATTGTGAGCAGAGGAGCGGAGGATTCTTCTCGTGAAATACCTCTGGAGACTCGCTCGATCGTATTAACGTCCGATATACAGTGTGGATTCCAGGCAGACGAGCTGTATTCGAGAACTGGTCTGGCAAAGGTTTTGTACGCCCTAGTTTGCAGTACAAAGTTCCCGGACAAGATTAGGTTAACAACTCTTAATGCAATAAAAGTAATGTAGGAACCCAACTCAAACTATCAAGAGCAGAATTTTCAAAATAATCTGTTTCGTTTCTCTATTGGCCTTAGGTTTCCGAGCTGGTGAGCTCTTACAAACGAGAACATTTGACGGTTTGGGGCAGCGTCAGCCATGAAGTTGTAGAAAAGTGTCACAAAGAGGTAAACAGAGAATTAAAACCCATTGGTTTTACCCTCCCCTTTTTTTTTTAACATAGGTCATACCTTCGAACGGTTGCTTATGACCTTTGAACGGTCGTAAGTCGAAGACTAGCCTTGTATGGATCTATGTACCTTTTTACGGAGGCTTCCTGTGGGGGCTTCAGATTAAATTTTCAGGTGCAAATATGAAAATTTAGTATTTTTTTTCTGCATAAAGTTTTTTTAAATTTTTAAATATACATCAACATTATTGCAAGGACAGTATGGCATCGGATTGTCGTTCATTTTGATACAAAAATAATATTGATACAAGTGAGAATTACTACATTAATCAAACTGCTGTGGTTATAATGTTATTATACATATTTATGTCAGCACAAAATCGTTATTCAATATTTGCTACACCCTTCTAATATTAAGAGTGCATGTACGAACATTTGTATGGGTGGTTCATACCCTAATTAGTTTAATGAAAAGAAGGACCAGGGGAGACATGATAGCAGTGTTCCCATATTTGAGGGGCTACCACAAAGAAGAGGGAGTCAAACTATTCTCCAAAGGATCAAAAGACAGGACAAGAAGCAACAGGTGGAAACTAATCAAGGAGAGAAGCAACCTGGAATTAAGGAGAAATTTCCTGACAGTTAAAATAGTTAATTAGTGGAATGACTTGCCTCCAGAAGTTGTGAGTACGTCAGCACTGGGAATTTTTAAGAAGCGATTGGACAACCTTTTTTTCTGAAATGGTAGAAGGTCTCCTGCTTGAGCAGGGGGTTGGACTAGAGGACCTCCAAGGTCCCTTCCATCTATTCTGTTATTCTGCTTTGGAGAATAAGTTGAGCTGAAAGATTTCTGTGTCTAGAAATGGCAGGGCAAGATGCAATGAATGGAAATTAATCAGGGAGAGAAGCAGCCTAACACTAAGGAGACATTTCCTGACAGTTAGCACAATGAACCAATGGAACGATTTGTGTTCAGAAGTTGTGGGCGCTCCATCACTGGAGGTGGCTGGGATTGGGTACATCTAGTCTGAAGAAGAGAAGGACTAGGGGAGACATGATAGCAGTGTTCCAATATCTCAGGGGTTGCCACAAAGAAGAGGGAGTCAAGCTATTCTCCAAGGCACCTGAAGGCAGGACAAGAAGCAATGGGTGGAAACTAATCAAGGAGAGAAGCAACTTAGAACTGAGAA
The DNA here is from genome assembly GCA_029891615.1 of Natrix natrix natrix. NCBI lineage: Eukaryota > Metazoa > Chordata > Lepidosauria > Squamata > Natricidae > Natrix > Natrix natrix. The sequence continues at coordinate 2,584,221 of JAKRSK010010635.1, read as the reverse complement.
GAAATTGCTTGACAGTTAAAACAATTAACCTGTGGAACAACTTGCCTCCAGAAGTTGTGGATGTTCCAACATTGGATATTTTAAAGAGATAGGATAGGATAGAAGAGAATAGAGAATAGAATAGAATAGAATAGAATAGAATAGAATAGAATAGAATAGAATAGAATAGAACAGAACAGAACAGAACAGAACAGAACAGAAGAATTGGAAGGGACCTTGGAGGTCTTCTAGTCCAACCCCCTGCCTAGGCAGGAAACCCTATACCGTTTCAGACAAATGGCTACCCAACATCTTCTTAAAGACTTCCAGTGTTGGGGCTTTCACAACTTCTGGAGGCAAGTCGTTCCAGATTGGCCAGTCATTTGTCTGGAATGATTCCGGCCTGAGCAGTGGGTTAGACTGGAAGAACTCCAAGGTCCCTTGCAACTCTTGTTATGCAATTATGAATTTTTTGAGCGACGTTCCCTAAAACGAGAAGTCTGTGCAATGACAGGGTTGAAGCCCGTCTTGAATTACCGTATTTTTTGGAGTATAAGACATACCGGAGTATAGGACACACCAAGGTTTTGAAGAGGCAAATTTAAAAAAAAAGTTTTTGCACTCTGCAAACCTCCGCAAAACGGCCCGTTTTTCGTGAAAATGGGCCCCTCTTTTTTTTTTTCAAAAATAGGGCATGAATAGCCCTTAGGAGGCTTGTAGTGTGTTCGGGGGGGGGGGGGGGCAAAAACAAGCAAAAAACGGGCCCGCTTTTGTCAAAAAAAGAGCATTAGGAAGCTTATAGAGCAGGGGTGTCCAAACTTGGGAACTTTAAGACTTGTGGACTTCAACTCCCAGGCTGGGGAATTCTGGGAGTTGAAGTCCACAAGTCTTAAAGTTCCCAAGTTTGGACACCCCTGTTATAGAGTGCTCCTAGGGGCGGATGGGGGGGGGCAAAATTGAGCAAAAAACAGCCCATTCTTTGCTCCTTTCTTCCCTCCCCAGCCCCCAGGAGTTCTCTGAAAGCCTCCTAAAGGCTATGCACTGCCATTTTGATGAAGGGGCGGGGTTTCAGGAGGCAAAAAAAAATGCTCTAAGACGCACCCAGATTTTCAGCCTCTTTTTTGAGGGAAAAAGGTGCGTCTTATACTCCAAAAAATACGGTAACCTTCCTGTGATGTCCCTGGATTTTTCTCCCTTCAGAACTGCCACATCCCCATCCTTTTCTGCTTGCGGCGTGTCCTCCTCCTCCTCGGCCTCTTCTACACTGGCCTCCTTCCTTTCTTTCCCATCCTGGAGGACTTCCTGGAGATCCCCATGCCTTCCATCATTCTCAAGTAAGTGGCTCTTCAGGTGACCTCCAGCTGCTTCCTCGGCTTCGGCCACGAGCGAGCCTCGCACCGCGTACAAGTACAGTCGCCCTTGACTTGGAAGAGTGGTGCAGTGGCCTAGAGGTGGAGCTCTCGTCTCACAATCAGGGGGCTGTGAGTTCGATCCTAGGTAGAGGCTGTTATTTTTCTCTCTGGGCACAATGAGAATGTATCTACTGAACAAAACTCCGCTCTGGCAACTGGAAGGGCATCTGGCCATTAAATGCTCTGCTAGCTCCATTCAGTTGCCCAGACTCCACCCTGCAAGGGATTATGGGGTTGTTAAATGATAATAATAACTTTTTTTTTTTTAAAAGGTGGTCCTTTGATTTGGCGGCTGTCGAAAGTTACAGCGGCACTGGGGGGAAAAAGAATTCATTGCCAGGCAGCAAAGCAAGGAATTTTAAAACTTGAATATTTGCAATCTGTTTGTTGAAGAATATTAGCGTGCGAGTTAATGCCAAATATTTAGACCAGGGGTCCTCAAACGTAAACGGGGGACCAATTCACGTTCTCTCAAACTGTTGGGGGTGGGCGTGGGCGTGGGGGGGGGCTGTGTAGTCATGTGACTGGGTAGGTGTGGCCAATGTAGCAGTCCCTTAAAACAATAGAAACAAATTAAACTTTAATTTGTTTTGCTCCTGTCTTATTTGCTTTTGTTTGCATGTTGCTCTTTTGCTTGGCTTTTATTTTTGCTAGATTTATTTATTTATTTATTTATTTATTTATTTATTATTCGTATTTATAGACCGCCCCTTCTCCCGAAAGGGACTCGGGGCGGTGTACAGTCACTAAAATGCGTTATAAAATACATACATAAAACAGTTAAATAATTAAATACGTAGGTGGAGGAGGTTGCAAGACTGTATATAGAATAATAAATATAGTACATTAAAAGCTTATTAAAACCCCAAACCCAATTAAAATGAATAAATCCCCGGGAGGTAAAACTAAGAAAGTGCCAGGCCAGCTGATTGAAATAGGTGAGTCTTTAACTTTTGCCGGAAGGAACGGAGGTCGGTGGTAGTTCGAATGTCTGGGGGGAGGTCATTCCAGAGGGTTGGGCCCATCACAGAGAAGGATCTACTCCTAGGTGTCGCCCGCTGGCATTGCCTAGCAGATGGCACCAGGAGGAGCCCCTCCCTGTGTGAGCGGATAGGTCGCAGGGACGTGTGTGGTAGGATGCGATCCTGCAGATACCTAGGTCCTCTGCCATGGAGCGCTTTAAAGATGGTAATCAGTACCTTGAAACGCACCCGAAAGGCCACAGGTAGCCAGTGCAGCTCGCGCAGGAGAGGTGTTACGTGGGAGTAACGAGTACTTCCCATAATAACCCGCGCGGCTGCATTCTGAACTAGCTGCAGTCTCCGGATGCGTCCCAAGGGAAGCCCCATGTAGAGAGCATTGCAGTAGTCCAGGCGAGACGTCACCAGCGCATGAGTGACCGTGCACAGGGCACTCCGGTCCAGTAGGGGGCGCAATTGGCGCACCAGGCGAACCTGGTGGAACGCCCCCCTTGCCACGGCTGCCACATGGTCCTCCATTGACAGCCGGGCATCGAGGAGGAGATCACTTTTTGTCAGTTGTTGAGGAGATCACTTTTTGTCAGTTGTTTAGGAGTCTAGTGGTCCCACTTCAGGAAACTCAGTTTTGCAGCAATTCTTCTCAGCCCCAAGGAGGTGTTACAATTAATATCTCTCTCTCTCCCTCTGTCTCTCTCTCTCTCTCTCTTCTCTCTGTGTCTCTCTGTGTCTCTTTTGTCTCTCCTCTCTCTCTTTGTCTCTCTCTATATCTCTCTTATCTGTCTCTTCTCTCTCTCTTTCTCTCTCTCTCTGTCTCTTGTCTCTCCTCTCTCTTCTCTCTCTATCTCTCTCTTATCTGTCTCTTTCTTCTCTCTCTCTGTCTCTTTTGTCTCTCCTCTCTCTCTCTCTTCTCTCTCTCTGTGTCTCTGTCTCTTTCTTCTCTCTCTCTCTCTCTGTCTCTCTCTGACTCTTGTCTCACCTCTCTCCTCTCTCTCTTCTCTCTGTGTCTTTCTTCTCTCTCTTTGTCTCTTTTGTCTCTTCTCTCTCTCTTTCTTCTCTCTCTATCTCTCTCTTTCTCTCTCTCTCTGTCTCTTGTCTCTCCTCTCTCTTTCTTCTCTCTCTATCTCTCTCTTATCTGTCTCTTTCTTCTCTCTCTCTTTGTCTCTTTCTTCTCTCTCTTTGTCTCTCTCTCTGTCTCTTCTCTCTCTCTCTCTGTCTCTCTGTCTCTTTCTTCTCTCTCTCTCTCTCTCTCTCTCTCTCTCTCTCTCTCTGTCTCTTGTCTCACCTCTCTCCTCTCTCTCTTCTCTCTGTGTCTTTCTTCTCTCTCTCTTTGTCTCTCTCTGTCTCTTTTGTCCCTTCTCTCTCTCTTATCTCTCTCTCTGTCTCTTTTGTCTCTCCCCTCTCTCTTTGCCTCTGTCTCTTCCTTCTCTCTCTCTCCCTTCTGTCTCTGTCTCTCTCTCCCACTCTCTCTCTCTTTCCCTCCCTCTCTCTCTCTCTCTCTTTCTGTCCCCCGGGGTGGGGAGAAGGAACCCCTGAACTGGCCCTGGGTGGTGGGAATCTGACATCCGGAGGCCGACGAGTGGCATGCCGAAGACCAGCAGGGAGGCGGGGCAATCCTGCACTCTCCCCAAAAGTTAACACATCTCTTCCGCTTGAAACTTGAAGAGTAGTCCGGCTGGCGGGTGGACAAGCAGGCGGCCCTACTTCAATCCAGTCCTCCTGCAGCACTCGGCTGGTTTTGATCTCCCCTGCCTCCAGTAGCACTCTGCCGGCCAAAAACGGGCCCGTTTTTGGCCTCCTGGGCCTCCGCTCACCCGGTTTTTGGCCTCCTTGACTTCCAGAAGCATTCTGCCAGCCAAAACCGGATTAATGGCTTCGGCAGGCCGTATCCGCCCCGCGTGCCGTAGTTTGAGGACCCCTGATTAAGACAAAAAACCAACAAATCTATTAAAAGGGATTGTCGATACAGGCACCCACCAAATTACAACCGTTCATTTTGTGACTATTTCGAAGTTGCAACTGCACTGGAAAAGTGACTTACGACCGTTTTTCACACACTGACCGTTACAGCACCCCCATGGGTCCTGTGTTCAAAATTCAGAGGTTTGGCAACTGGCAAGTACTTGTGACGGTTGTATGACCAGGGGTCATGTGATCCCCTTGATAGCGGTCTTCTGAGCAGCCAAGTCCATGGGGAAGCCAGATTCACTTAACGGCCGTGTTACTAATTTAACACCTGCAGTGATTCACTTAACAACGGTGGCAATGAAGCTGGGAAGTGGAACGGGGCAAAATGCACTTAACAAATGTCCCGCTTAGCAACATACATTTTGGACGCCATCGTGGTCGTAAGTCGAGGACTTACCTGCACTGATTATTTTATTGATCAAAACTCACCCCAAACTTTCTAGGTGCATGCTAAATTCATGCCAGTTGCTAAGCAGCCACGGGATGGTGGGGATGCTGCAATGGTCGTAAGTATGAAAAAAGGTCACAAGTGACCGTGCCCTTGTACCTTCGAACAGTCACAAATAAATGGTTGTAAGTCGAGGACTAAGCTGAACCTAACAAGCCACTTTAATATATTTATCAGCTCCTTAGGTTAAATATGTGGCATTATGAGCCTCGGTGGTGCAGTGGTTAGAGTGCAGTACTGCAGGCTGTTTCTGCTGACTGCCAGCTGACTGCAGTTCAGCAGTTCGAATCTAACTAGGCTCAAGGTTGACTCAGTCTTCCGCCCTTCCTAGGTGAGTAAAATGTGGACCCAAATTGTTGAGGGCAATATGCTGACTCTGTAAACCACTTAGAAAGGGCTGTAAAGCACTGTAAAGCGATATATAAGTCTTAAGTGCTATTGCTATTGCAGATTAACTCTGCCCACGGCCAGCAGTTTGATCCTGATTGGCTCAAGGTTGACTCAGCCTCCCATCCTTCCTAGGTGGGTAAAATGAGGACCCAGATTGTTGGGGGCAAGAGGCCGACTCTGTAAATTGCTTAGAGGGGGGCTGTGAAGCACTGTGAAGTGGTATATAAGTCTAAGCGCTATTGCTAATTAGCATTCTAATAATATTCCTCAGCATACCGCTTGCAAATATTTGAACGGCCACTAAACGGACGGTTATAAGTCAAGGATGACTTGCAAGTGTCACTTCTGTTCTGTTCAATTTCAGGCTGAAAGAATCGGAGAAGATTTCGAAGGGCCAGCGATTCACCATATGGCTTATTGACGTGTAAGTTTCCCTTCTTTCTTGAGCTCTCTGTTCTTGCTCTCTTTCTTCTCTTCCTCCTCCATCATCTTCCCACTGCCCCCCCCCCCCCCCCCAATAAGCCTCTCTCCCATCCCCACCATTGTCTTTCAGGGCAATCATCTAAGCAATGAGGTCTCCGTTAGAGGCATCGACTCCGCTCCCCAGATTCATTGGTTACTATTTGGGGGTTCGCAAACTGCCTTGGCGCATTCAAGTCTTCCCGAAGCCCAAAGCAGATGTATGCCGGGGAGGCTGCCTGCTGCATCTCTGCAGGATTCCAGGACTTCTTCTAAGTTAGCTTGCACTGGGCTGAATCTATATCCATCTATATATTGCATTTGTGCTGATAAATAAATAAAGGGAGACTAGTATAGATCTATTTCAAGCTATTTAGCTCAAATAGCTTGAAATAGATCTATACTAGTCTCCTTTTATTTATTTATTAGCATAAATGCAACACAAAAATGGTTTTCTGCCTGGAAGGCTCCTAGGGTGGAGCTGAAAGGCAAAGGGAAGCAGGATGCTCCCTCCCATATTTGGGTGTGTGTGTGTATTCCAGCATAACTTTGGAAAGCCTCAAGCAATTTCAACCAAACATGGTACACAGATGACTTACTCTCTGGAAACAAATACTGTTGGGGTAAGACACCCCTAAAACCCTTCGGGGTGGTGGTGTTTGTTAAGATACAGCCTGTTGTGCCTTAAACTGGCTTCTACCGTACTGCTGTAAAATGGCTTCTACTGTACAGCGCAGTGGAGTTGTCATGGTAATGGCTTCACAGTACGCAACAAGGGGGCTCCCTCTGGTAAGGGGGAAAATCCAACATTAATTAATCTGTGGAAAACATGCTGCTGTTAACAGATTTCAATGGGCGGAGGCATCTGTGAAGGTCAAAAAAGTCAAGATGGCAGCTGGAGTTATGATGCCAGCAAAAGAAGGAGCCGGAATTGTCTCGCAGCCGCCATCTTGGCTCTTTTGGATCCCAGAGTATTATGTTAACGTTTATAAGCCATTAAAGTGCTATTTTAAAGGGAAAAGTTCGGTCGCAGTTTTTGTTTTTCATCTGTGTTTTGGAGGAAAAGGACAGCTGGCGGTTGAACATGGATTGACAATCATCTCCTTGCCATCTTTGCAGATTATTAATGAGGAAAGCCTTATTTGATCACCTCACGGCTCGAGGAATTCAGGTATAGAATTATTTTTTTATTGTCAGGGTTCCAAATAGCATCCAAAATTAAATCAGAGTCCCAGGCAAAGGATTCCTCAAAGTTCCAATTGATGAAGAGAGCCATGTTGGCACATCTGGGAAAACCTGAATCTGAAAGCTTCCCAGTTTTCCCCACCCAGTTGAAAGTTCATGATTTTGCCCCCACAACCACAAGTCCATCCCATGGTCCAATCTCCCACTGCCACGGTGGCAGCTTCCACCCATCCAGTTCCGGTCAGGTGCAGAGGTGCAGAGACAAAGGATGACCTTGGCTTTCTAGAAAGAAGGTTGTTATGGCTACCTATCATCTAACTCCGTACAATCCCCCCTCCCATTTTCCCACCATAGAAAAGGCATAGTAGAAGAATAGAAAGTGAGGCAGGCCAAAGACCCAAAAGAAAAAGATGGCTGCAGGCCTGACATTTATTTGTTTACAAAATATCTCTAAATATCTCAACTCTAGACTCTAGACTTTGCTTGGGGCAAATACAGGTTGTTCTAGACAGGACCACAGAGACAGTCCTTGACTTACGACCACAATTGAGCGCAAGTGAAACATTTGCTAAGTGGGTTCTTCCCCATTTCACAACTTTTCATGCCTCCGTTGTTAAGCGAATGGCTGAAGTTGTTAAGTTAGTCACCCGCTTGTTAAGTGAATCTGGATTCCCCCTTGACTTTCTGTGTCAGAAGGTCGCAAGGAGGCGACTTACAGGTCGCCCTCGACTTACAACAGTTCGTTTAGTGACCGTTCAAAGCTACAACGGCACTGGGAAAAAAGTGACTCATTAGCATTTTCCATACGTACAACCATTGCAGCATCCCCGCGGTCACCTGCTCGAAATTCAGACTGTTGGCAAGTGACTCGTATTTATGACCCTTGCAGTGTCCCCGGGGGGCACGTGGTCCCTTTTTGCAACCTTCTGACACGCAAAGTCTGTAGGGAAGCCAGGTTCACTTAACAGCCGGGTGACTAATTTAACAACTGCAGCGATTCACTTCACAAGTGTGTCAAGAAAGGCCGTAAAAATGGGACAAAGCTCACTTACATATATTCTCACTTAGCAGCGTAAATTCCGGGCTCCGTTGTGGTCGTAAGTCGAGGACGACCTGTACAGATCCTCTCTCATCGAGAGGTTACGAAGGGAGAGCCAATCTCTGTTTTAAAGACTTGCAGCGATGGAGAACTAAGTATTCAGCTAATCAGGCTGTGCTGAATCAGAAACTGGCTGTTTGCTGTTTGCTGCAAGGAGGCAAGTCAATAACTATAAATGCCTGTAGAATGTTCAAATTATTAGGCTTATTTTTTTAAAGGCTGCTTTATTATTGTTCTAGACAACTTAGCAAATTGAAGAAGCTTTTTGATCACCAATCTCTGTTTTTAAAGACTTCCATTGATGGAGAACCGAATATTTCATGTGGCGGGCTGTTCCGCCAGCTGAGGGCTTGTAAAATCAGGACCTTCTTCCTGATGCCCAGCCTAAAGCTCTTTCCTTTCTGCTTAAACCCCCCAGTTCTGGTTCTCTCCCTCTGTTTGTTTGACCCCAGAGGCCATTTTGTTCTTCTTCAAACAACCGAGGGAGGATGTCCTATTTTGTTGACTCCGCTGAGGCCATAGCAAACGGAAGCTCCTTTGAGGTCCCTGAAACTAATCTCCCCGCTGAGTTACCAAAGGTCACTGGAAAGCCAGTTTTATTTTATTTTTTATTATTTTTAAGTGGTTTTTTTTGTTCTCTATATACAATTATAGGTATTCATTCACATAGTTATTATTCTTGTTTACAATCGTCGTTTCTTTTCTCCCCCCCCTCACTTCTCTACTTCCTTCTCTCTCCTTTCCCTTCCTTTTTCCCTTACCCCTACTCCTCTCTTCCCCTTCCCCTACCTCCCCTCTCTCCTTCTCTTTATCTCTTCCTTCCTCCTCTCCTTTCCCTTTCCTTCTTCCCTTACCTCTCCCCTACTCTCTTCCTCTCCCCTACCTACCTTCTCTCCTTCTCCCTTCCATCTTCCTCTCCTCACCTCTGTCTTCCTTCTCTTCCTCTCCTCTCCTCCTCTCTTCCTTTCTTTCTCTATTGTTGTAGGTGTCTCTTCCACCTCTTCACTTTTATTTTCGTGGGGTGGTATTTCCGCAGAACCAGAAATAGTTGGATATCATTTCTTGTTCCCTTTTCTTCTCAAATCTATCCTGATTATGTTTTTTTCCCCTTTGTATCTTACTTTGAATATATACTTATATATTATTATTTTCTACCCTCTTCCCCCCCCCTTTTTTTTCTACCAAATGGCATATCGCCTGGGTTCCATATGTTCCCCTTACTTTCTTTCGTATATGTCTTTCTCTAGCCATTCATAAAATCTTCCTCGTGTCTTGAAATACACCGATTCCTCTTTATCCTTTATTTTCAAAGTCAGTCTGTTCATCTCTGCACAGTCTAGAATTTTTTTTGGTTATCTCTTCGGAAAGCCAGTTTTATTTATGGGTTTTATTGCCTCTTTCTAGTGGACAGAAAACCTTTTTGATTTTCTTCCCAAAATGTCAGTTACTATCCAGATTTTGCCTTTCAAAGGAATTAAAGCCCTCTTAAGTAAGGAAAAAGAAAGGGGAAGGAACCTTGTAGTCTGCATTCAAAGAGTTTACAGGGAGTCCTCGATTTACGACTGCAAAGGAACCCAAAATTTCTGTGGCTAAACAAGACATTTCTTAAGTGAGTTTTGTCCCATTTTACCGCCTTTCTTACAATAATACAATACAATAGCAGAGTTGGAAGGGACCTTGGAGGTCTTCTAGTCCAACCCCCTGCCTAGGCAGGAAATCCTATACTGTTTCAGACAAATGGCTATCCAACATCTTCTTAAAGACTTCCAGTGTTGGGGCATTCACAACTTCTGGAGGCAACTTCTGTTCCACTGATTCATTGTTCTCACTGTCAGGAAATTTCTCCTCAGTTCTAAGTTGCTTCTCTCCTTGATTAGTTTCCACCCATTGCTTCTTGTTCTACCCTCAGGTGCCTTGGAGAATAGCTTGACTGCCTCTTCTTTGTGGCAACCCCTGAGATATTGGAACCCTGCTACTATGTCACCCCTGGTCCTTGAATTCTGATCCCATGACCAAAGGGTTGCTGCAATAGTCATAAGTCTGAAAAACAGTCGTAAGTCACTATTTTCAGGGCTGTTGGGACTTTGAACGGTCACTAAATAAAAGGTTGTAAGTCGAGGACTGCCTGTATCAAGTACAGTAGTCCTCAACTTACAACCATTCATTTAGTCACCGTTCGAAGTTACAATGGCACTGAAAAAAAAGTGACTTATGACCGTTTTTCACACTTAGCGACCATTGCAACGATCCCCGCGGTCACGTGATCAAAATTCAGCCGCTCGGTAACTGGTTCACACTTACGACCGCTGCTGTGTGAATCCCTCGTGCGACCTTCCAACCAGCAACATCAACGGGGAAGCCCGATTCACTTAACAACCGAGTTACCAGCTTATGCGATTCGCTTAACAACTGTGGCGAGAAAGGTTGTAAAATGGGGCCAGAATCTCATTTAAGGAACCTCTCACTTTACAACAGACATTTTGGGCCTGGATAGATTTGATTTAAACCGAGTCGATTTAAATCACGATTTAAGTCACTAGTAAAAAGGCCTGATTTAAATTGACTCGATTTAAATCATAATTTTAAAAAAGATCAACTGTCATCTCTGTCCCACAGCTATTCCTCCTATGTTGACACACCGATCGTCCCATTTCTTTTAATGGGGCAGCTGGTGATGTGTCAGGGACAGATGAGTGGATAATGGTTTAAATTCTTAATAAAGCTTTTTTCCCCCCCCAAAAATAAAAATAAATAAAAAATAAATGACAGGTGCTCTTTAATGTAAGGACTCGTTCTTGCTGGCAGTTAGAATCTTTCATATTAGTATTTGCAAGCAAAACGAAGGTCTCCTATTTAGATTGCAGAGCGCGGATTCATTGAATGAATTGACAAAAAATGTAAATATTGCAGAATCTACAGCCTCATGCTCCATAACTAAGCTCCATTTCATGCCGAATAAACGAAATTACTAATGTGTCTTCAATAGAAAACTATGGATTTCTATAGTTTACAAATAGATTTTTTTTACTCCAAAAGCATTTTATTAAAAATTTGATTTTTAAAAAGTCTGCTTTTTTTAAAAAAAAAATCATCAGTTTTTATCCACCCTGTTTTGGGCTCAATTGTGGTTGTAGGTTGAGGACTAGCCTGTGTAATAAATTGTCAGAGTTTTGACAGTGTGACTAGTATTATATGATAAACCCAGGAGCAATAACACAGCACACACAGAGCCTTAAGACAATTAACAGTGGTTTATATACAACTGTGTACAGACATATAACATGCAGCAGATAAATTCCCTTACCATTCACTACAGACACAAGGAGAGAACTGAATACACACTGAGAGGGAGAAACGTCTCTCTAATGGCAACCTATATATAAACTCCTCTTAAAACAATAAATGACTTGTGTGCACCCCACCAGAGGCGATACCATAGCTGCAATGAATCAGCCTCATTGCATCAGTCTTGCTGATTACAGCTTACAACCTTTCATCAGCTGGCAGCTATTAAATCCTCAATACCTCGACATAAATCAATAAATAGTCCATACATGTCGTATGGGAACTAAAGTAATTGCTCCTACAAGCAGTGAAATTTCCTCTGGGAAGGCAGCAGGGGTGGAATTCAGTTACTTTCCCTACCGGTTCGCAAATGCGTTCAGCCTTCCATGCATGCACTTTGGCTTGAAAACGTGCCTAAATAGGATGGCATAGAACCAGGACGGGTGGATGAGCCCCCTCGCTATTCCCGCTACCGGTTCGGCTGAATCAGTCCGAACCGGCTGAATCCCACCTCTGGAAGGGAGTGAGGTGGACAAAATCATTTTTGCGGGGATTTCAGAGGAAGGTGAGATGACGCCCAGCTGTTTCCTTCAGGTTTACATCTGGGTGCTGAACGAAGACCAGGAATACAAGCGAGCCTTCGACCTGGGGGCCACCGGCGTGATGACCGACTACCCCACCAAGCTGAAGGAATTCCTCCACAACTACCCGGCATGAAGCCCGGCGGAGCTGCCGCCACCGTTGCTTCTTCAGAGGAGAGATTGGAAGTGATCCAACCGAGCCCAAGGAGAGAACCCTCCCTTTCCTTGGAGTGGTTTTTTTTTTTTTCCAGCCAATGTCCACCCGCCGTCAAATTCGGTGACTGTGTTCTTAAAAATCACGCCACGCCCACGCAGGCCGTATTCACCGGCGGCCCTCGATGGCAGGGTTGACTTTCTCTCCTCCTTTGTAAATAGCTTGGTTTGAGTCATCTGCTCACCCTAGAGACCTGGGTCCCTTGGCAAGGCTGCGTGAAAAATTGGGGTGGGGGACACTACATGACCTCTTGGGGTGTCCACCGAAGCCTTTCCAGCCAGGCCCTGGGTGTTGAAAGATGTACGACGACTCCCCCGAACTTCTCCGTGAGTTGAAAACGTATGGGTGACAGCACCTGAGACAACTACTCTAAATAGGGGGCCCGTGGCCAGTAATGTCCTCCTTGGATATATCAGAGGTGGCTTCCTGTGGAGAACAACTATTGCTATTGTGTCTTTGTCGAATTAGTAGCTGTGCCTAGCGAGTTAGGGCTGGATCTCCCACTCACTAATACATTATTAGATCAGGGATGTCCAACCTTGGCAACTTTTACGATCGGTGGACTTCAATGCCCAGAATTCCCCAGCCAGCCATGGCTGGCTGGGAAATTCTGGAACTTGAAGTCCACCGGCCTTAAAAGTTGCCAAGATCAGGCGGCCTTCCATTAGAGACTTCCTATATCTGTGTGCTTGTTCTAGAAGGGTTAGTCTCTCAATGTTGGCCACTTGAAGATGGGTGGACTTCAGCTCCCAGAATTCCGGGATGCTGACTGAGGGATTCTGGGAGTTGAAGTCCACCGGTCTTTAAAAGTTGCAAAAACCAGACAGACTTCCTTCCATTAGAGACTTCCTACCTGTGTGTGCTGGTTCTAATCTCAAATCTAGAATGGTTATCCCTCAACCTTTTTCCACTTGTAAAGCGGTGGACTTCAGCTCCCAGAATTCCGGGATGTTGACTGAGGGATTCCACCCATCTTAACGTGGTCAATATTGAGAAACCCTGATCTCGAACATGGCAATAGTTTTGCGCTTAGTTGCACCTGTAAGGTAAGGGCTGTTTGGCTAATTTATTGTACAAGGCCATAATAGCTGCACCATACCTCTATGGGTCAGTCAAATTCTGCCATCATGAGCCAGGATGGAAAAGAGGTTTAATAACGGGGAAATTTGGATATTAGTGCAAGAGATAAAAATATATTATTTTTTTCTTTTGGTTTCTTCCTTGTTGACAAATCTGAATATACCGTATTTTTCAGAATATAAGATGCTCTGAAGTATAAGATGCCATCTAACTTTTGGGAAGAAAATTTGGGGGGAGGAAATCTGCCTCTGTCTCCTTGCAACAAGCAAAAAACAGCCTATTTCAGCACAGCCTGATTAGCAGAAGAAGAACAAAATCTGCTTCTGCCTCTCAGCAATTTGCCTCCTTGCAGCAAACAGCCAGTTTCAGTTTCAGTACAGCCTGATTAGCACAAGCAGCTGATTGTCCACGATCAGATGTTTCAGGCTGCAGGGATTGCCAGAGCCTATTGCTGCCTCCGTGCGCCCCATTTTTGGCCTCCGCGCGCCTCGTTTTTGGCCTCCATGTGCCCTATTTTCTGCCCATTTCGGGTGGCGGGGATCAGAATAGGCGGAAAATGGGGCATGCGGAGGCCGAAAACGGGGCCTGTAGAAGCCAAAAATGGGATGCAGGGGCCGAAAATGGGGCGAGCGGAGGTGGCAATAGGCAATGGCAATCCCTGCAGCCAGAAACAGCTGATGGTCGGGAGGTCGATCCAAGCTACAATCAGCTGCTTGTGCTAATCAGGCTGTGCTGAAGCTGGAACTGAAACTTGCTGTTTGCTGCAAGGAGGCAAATTGCTGGGAGGCAGAGGCCAAAGGATGGGGGCCGGCAGGTGGCCGGGGCTACATTCAGTGTATAAGACGCACCCAAATTTTCACCCTCTTTAGGGTGAAAAGTGCATCTTATACGCCGAAAAATACGGTATATAATTTAGGGTTCAGGTTGTCCTGCCTATTAATGTGAATACCTCTTGCTGAGGTGGCAATCCATCCCAGATCAAACTTTTTCAGCATTTTGGTTTTGTTTCAAATCAGCCCTCTTCGTGGCCAGTCTAGAAATACCTCTGCCCTTCGTGTTGCCGCAGGATCCAGTCGCTTAAATAGGAATGCCGTCCTAGAAAACTTTGGTACCAGTGTTGAAAAAATATCTGCTTTGGCAAACGTCCTTCGGTTACTTGATCTCTGTTGTTTACAAGGGCATTTTGGTCACCGGGCTCTCTGTCTGTCGGCTGGAGAAAATGGAATTTAGTTTGCTTTTTTATTATTTTTAAATGGTGACTTTTTTTTTTCAATGGTAAGCAGACTAGGGAAAGCCGAGCCCCCCCCTCTCCCCCCCCCCGAATACAGGATGAACACGCCCTTAAAACCTGGGAGGGGTGGGAAAAATGTCTTTTTTTTTTTTTAGAAACAGGAATGTAGATTTTGTATTCTGCTTCTCTGTAGCTGTTCCTGAGCTTGGCTTTTTAATCTGTACTGCAACCTATGTAGCAGTTTTGGGATTAGAGCATTAAAAAAAAAAACAATCTTTCACCATTGATGTGCTGAAATCTAATGGCCTTTCTGCAAATGCACAGCTCAAAAACATTCATTTCCCCGTGTCAAAGATTATCTTCTTTGCTCTGATTTCTGCTTTCAAAGTACAGGTTGGACCTTAATGACTGCAGCTGAGCCTGGAATTTTGGTCGGGCAGGTGGTCCTCGCCTTGCAAGAGTTCATTTAGTGACTGTTCAAGGTTGCGATGGCAAGGGAAAAAGGGACTTATGACCGTTTCTCACAGTTACAACTCTTGCAGCATTCCCCAGGATCCTGTGCTCAAAATTCAGATGTTTGATGCAACTGGTTCATACTTAACAATGTGTCTCAGGGTCACGTGATCCCTTTTGTGACCTTCTGACAAGCAAAGTCAATGGGGAAGCCCGATTCACTTAACAACCGGGTTACTAAATAACCGCAATGATTTTTTTAACAACTGTGGCAAGAAAAATCGTAAAATAGGGCAAAACTCATTTAACAAATTTTCACTTTACAACAGAATTTTTGGGCTCAATTGTGATAATAAGTCGAGGACCACCTATAAGTTGTTGGGGTCACTAAGCGTGACCTGATTAAATTTTAAGATTGGTTTACAAAAAGCATAAAGCCAGTTACCATGGTTATTGAGCACATCATGTCATAAAGGAAACCATGAGGTTTTTAACTAAATACACTGCAAATGTCATAAATACAAGTCAGTTGCCAAGCATCTGAATTTTGAACATGTGACCATGGAGATGCTGCAACAGTTGTGTGAAAAATGGTCGTAAAACAGTTCACACGTTGTAAAACGGTCACTAAATGAACTGTTGTAAGTCAAGGACTACTTTTATGCGATCTTCAAAGGAGAACATAAAAACCTGCTTTCCCAAGAGAGTTCTACATTCTCCACAGGTAATCCTTGCATGCCAGCGATCATCGGGACCAGAAACTCCATCCATAAATGACATGGTCATAAGCCACAATGTCCATGTTCCAGTTGCCCTTGTTCAGCAAATCCTGTAGAATCTTGCAGTCCCACAATCCCATTTTTGACTTCCCACTGGCTTCCCCAATGACTTCACTTTATTGGAACGTCGATGTCCCAATTGCCATTTTTCAGCAAATCCTAGAGAATCTTGCAGTCCCATAATCCCATTTTTGACTTCCCGCTGACTTCCCCAACGATTTCACTTTATCGGAACTTCGATGTCCCAATTGCCATTGTTCAACAAATCCTAGAGAATCTTGCAGTCCCACAATCCCATTTTTGACTTCCTGCTGGCTTCCCCAATGATTTCACTTTATCGGAAGCCGGCAGGGAAGGTCACTAATAGCAGTTGTGACCACGAGATTCTTGCAGTGTCATAATTGCAAGCCGGTTGCCAAGCACCCAAATCACAATTACGTTATTGCTGGAAGGAAGCACCGAGGACCGTTGTAAGCCCCCCTCGTTCGGTGCTGCCTCTTAACTTTGGCTGCTGTACGAGCAGACAGAAAGCGAGGACTACTCGTAAGAAGCGCAGTTGAGTTCCAAGCTAGCAATCTCTCGGGATGCCGTTAGAAGATGATTAAATGGTGGCTTGGATCAGAGATTGGCCTTCCCCCTCTCCAGCCATTTGAGGAACGTCACTTTGTCGTGGTCTTGTTAAGAGTTGCCGCAACAGGGTTAACGTTACGGGAATTGAGCTTTCCCTCACACGGAAAAGGTAAGATGATAAATGACAGACAGATTCAATTTAGAAAGGAAAAAAAATATTGCTTTAGTTCTCCGCTGCAACTGGCAAAGCACAGTTCATCATTAGCTTAGATTACAGGATGTTCTCTTTGGGTCTATGTCAATGGTCCAATAGAGGGGCTGGCTGGTTGCTTGGTTACTTTGCTCCTCCTCTCCCAGCCACCTGTCGAAATGTCCTTGGTTCCCACAGGAAAACTTTTTTGTTTTGACTACTATTACTACCAGCTAACTATTTCCCCCCCCTCCCTGTCCTCAGTCAGGCTTGCTTCAGGGTTGAGTGTGTGTGTGTAATTTAGAAAATCAAAATACAAACTTCAAAAAAAACCCACAAAGACCAAACTCGGCAAGGCATTTAAACTTTTTTTTTTCAAAAAATTGACTTTTGCAGAAGGGGAAATTTATTGATGCAATGCATCTCTCTGTATTCAACTGGGGAAGACACAATATACATATAGGTGTTCTTGCCTTTCGTTGTTTTTTTTCTGTTAAGGCATTTTTTAATGCCTTGCTTTGTTTTGTCCAGTGGCGCACATTTTGATCGTGTGATCACGGAGGATGCTGCAGGAGGATGTTGTGAATGTGAGCATTGGTTGTTAAGCCCCTTTTTAAAGCACCATTGTAACCTCGGCATTAAATCCAGGGTTACCTGTACACATTAGTGTAACACACGATTGAGATCATTGGTGAACAATCATGGGCCTGTCCAATGCCAAGACAGACTGGAAACGTTGGTGTCCAGCAGTGGTGGGTTCCGGATCCCAGTGCAACCAGTACGGTGCAACGGGGCCCGGCGTTCCCCACATGCACACGCCCGCATGCGTCCTTACCTCCTGCGACACCTCCGCGATGCTCCAGTTGCTCGGTGGAGCATCTCGCAGGCGCCGTATGCTCCATGCGCGGAAGCGCCAAAGAGCTCAAATACAGGTAAAGAGCTCGGGTGGGCAGGAGCACCGTACTGGAACGGTACCCGGTGCTCCTGGCAGACACCGGTACACCCATACTAGGGCGTACCGCCTGCAACCCATCACTGGTGTCCAGGCTCCATGTATTCCTTAGTGGAAGGAAAATGTCTTTTGGAGAACATCCCCAAGGTGTTTTTCTCAAGAGGCAACTGGACTTTCTGGTTTTTCTTTGAAGACGTTTCGCTTCTCCTCCAAGAAGCTTCTTCAGCTCTGAGCGGATATTGGAGAACGGAAGGATTGATTCTCCTTGCAGGCAGCTGGTCATTTGCATCCTTTTAGAGGGTCGTTGAGGCCACTTGGAGCTTTATCTTTGTCCTCCAGGGTCAGCTGAACAGTGCAAAAGGGGTGTGGAGCCTTCTTGGAACTGCTGGAAGGACCGTGGTGTAGACTGGAGATGATGTCATACCCCCACCCACCCCATTGAGAGGGGGCTCTTCAGTTTTGACATAGATGACCTCTTTGACCCCTCGTTCAAAGCTGTTTCCAAAAGAGGGGCTGTTCTCTTGAAATGCCGATGGGCTGCTGACTCTTATTCTGATGGGTTTGTCCTCCTATACCCGTGATGGCGAACCTATGCCACACGTGTCACAGGTGGCACATCAAGCTCTCTCTGTGGGCACCCCAGCTGTCGCCCCATCCCAGCTCCACCGCGCATGCCCTCATGCCTCCCGCTGGTCTTCGGGGCTCTGCTGTGCATGCGCGGGGGGCATAGCACATTTGAGGGATACCCGCGTGTGCATGCGCAGGGGGCGCTCGCATTGCATTTGGGGGTTTTCAGACGTGCACCCCACCCTGCCCCATTTTGGGCCTGGAAGGCCCCCTGCACCAACCTGGGAGCCAAAGCGTGGCACGAGGAGGGGACTACAGAAGCGCCCCCCCCCCCCACAGTTTTGGCCTATGTACCAACCCGGAAGGCATAAATGGGCGAAGGGGGGTGCATGTGCAGGCGATACAGGCATGGCAGTGGTGGGTTCTACCTCGGGCACATGCGCTGCGCATGGCGATGCCCCAGTTGCTCGGCGAGGTTGCACAGGCGGCGTACACTGCGTGCGCAGGCGCAATTGGCCCGTTTCCCTCAAAAAGTGGTAAGGGACATGGGTGGGCGGGCCCAACGAACCACTGTTCCGGTACAGTGGCTGCTGCTCCCAGCTGCCACCAGTACGCCCGTTCTGGACCGTAACGCCTGGAAGCCATCACTGATGCGCGAGGGGGGGAGGACTCACATTGCATTTTGGAGTTGCATGTGCTTTGGGCGCTTGGCCCCAAAAAGGTTAGCCATCCCAGTCCTAAACCAAAGATAAACTTCCAAGTGGCCTCAACCGCTCTCTCGAAAGAATACAAATGACCAGTTTTTATGCAAGGACTATCAATCCTTCCCTTCTCCCCCATTCCGTTAGAGCTGAAGAAGCTTCTTGTGGATGAGAAGGGAAACGTCTTCGCAGGGGAAAAAAAATAAAAGCCCAGTTGCCTCTTGAAAAAAAGCGTCTTTGGGACAACCACGGCCGGGATGACATTTTGAGAATCTACGTGAGACATTGGGGAGAAAATGTGAATATAATTCATTGCGGTGGATGGCTGGGGAATCCTGGGAGTTGAAGTCCCAGCATCTTAAAAGATTCGGAGACGTTGATCAACGGTGGTCTGGATGATGGGATGGGCGACCGACGGAGACCATCCAAGTGAGCAGTGAACAACGACTAACTGGAAGGCTGGAGAAGAGAGGACAGAGGGCACAAGTAGCTGAAGACAACAGGTGAGGCCCAAATTTACGTCGCTAAGCGAGACATGCCCCATTTTACGACCTTTCTTGCCACAATTATTTTTATTTATAAGTGAATAATTTTTATTTGATTTTCATACAAATAAACACGTGTATACCATTACATCATAACCAACACTATTTTGCATTATTCAATATTATATAAATTCCTCTTATCATCAACCTCCAACGACTATCATTTGCTCTTCTGCTTTTCATGCACCATATTTATAGCCTATCCATCACTTTCTTGCTTCTTCTCCCTCTCCTCCTTCCTACCTCCTTTCTTCTCTCTATCATCCTTCTCTACTTCCCCTTTCTCTCCTTCTCTTTCCACTCCTTTCTCTTACCCTCTCTCCTAACCCCTCTCTTCCTCATCTCATCTCCCTCCCTCCCTTCTTTTCCCTTCTCTCCTCCCTTCTTTTCCTTTCTCTCTTCCCTCCCTCCTTTTCCATTCTCTCCTTCTCTTCTCCCACCTTCTTTTCCCTTCTCTCCTTCCTCCCTATCCATCGTTTTCTTGCCTCCTCTCCCTCTCTCTTCCTCCCTACCTCCTCTCTATCATCCTGTTCTCTACTTCCCCTTCCTCTCTCCTCTCTCCTCTTTCCGCTCCTTTCTCTCCTCCTCTTTCCCTGCTCTACCCTCTCTCCTAACCCCTCTCTTCCTCCTCTCATCTTCCTCCCTCCCTTCTTTTCCCTTCTCTCCCCCTTCTTTTCCTTTCTTCTCCCTCCCTCCTTTTCCCTTCTCTCCTCTCTCGCCTTCTTTTTCCTTCTCTCCTTCCTCCCTCCCTTGCTCCCTATCCATTGTTTTCTTGCCTCCTCTCCCTCTCTCTTTCTCCCTACCTCCTTTCTTCTCTCTATCATTCTTCTGTTCTCTACTTCCCCTTCCTCTCTCCTCCTCTCTCCTCTTTCCACTCCTCCTTTCTCTCCTCCTCTTCCCACCCCCCTCTACCCTCTCTCCTAACCCCTCTCTTCCTCCCCTTGTCTCCCTTCTCTCTTCCAAGACCTTCCTTGCCACAATTGTTACAGAAATCACTGCAGCTGTTAAATTAGTCACACGGTCGTTAGTGAATCTGGCTTCCCCATGCACTTTGCTTGTCTAAAGGTCACAAAAGAGGAACATGTGATCCTGGGACATCGCGGCCATCATAAATAGGAGCCTCTTGTCCAAAGTCTGAATTCTTATCACGAGACCATGAAGATCTTAAAATCTTAAGTGTAAAAAATGGTCATAATTCACATTTTTCAGTGCCATTGTAACTTTGGACGGTCACTAAACAGACTGTTATGTGTTGAGGACTATCTGCAACTGCCTTTGAGGTTCTAAAGAACTTTTCATGCAAAGGACCAGTGGTGGGTTTCAAATTTTTTTAGAACCTATTCTGTAGGTGTGGCCTGTTTGGTGGGAGTGGCTTGGTGGTCATGTGACCGGGTGGGAGTGGCTTGTCGGTCATGTGACTGGGTGGGCGTGACCAACTTGGAAAATGTGGTGAAACTCACTTAACAACGCTCTTGCTTAGCAACCAAAATTTTGGACTCAATTGTGGTCATAAGTTCCTCTCCTTCCTTCTCTTTGAGAAGAGCTCCGTTTTCAGGCTGCTTGTGAAGGAGAAGGAAGGAGGCAGAGGGAGGCTTTTCAAGAGCCCAGAGCAGCGCTGAAGCCAGGGGAGGGAGCGTTACGATACTGGGCCTCCGGAAGAACGGGTACTAAGAGACACGCTAAATTTCACCAACCGGTACGCCGAAACCGGTGCGTACCGGCTGAAACCCATCCCTGCAGAGGACGGGAGAATTGCTGTTTTTCTAAAAACAGGATGGAAAATAAAAAGGGTTTAAATGCCACATAGATTTCAGGGGGTAATCAGGAAAAAAATCCTAGTGGAAAGAACTGGAAGTGTTTTTCAGCCTGGGCCCATTTAAAAGGCGTGGACTTCATCTCCCAGAATTCCTGAGTCAATGTTGCTGGTCCCAATTGTGGTCGCAGGTTCGAGGACTACCAATAAAAGAAAAAAGTGATTTCATGCTTAATTCGGATTCTTAACAGGATCAGTTCATATTTGCTTTCAGCCAGAGAAATCTTACTGCGACGGTTTGGCCTAAGCCGAAATCTTTCTTGATCGGGTATGGCCTACCTCTGTTGTTACAGAGAAAAGAGCAGAGAGATAGAAAGTACAATTTACACCACTGCCAAGCCCTGGCGGGGAAAAAGGATCAGGATATCAAAAAGATTAATAAAAAAGATCAATCTATCAAATAATAAAACAATTGGCATTTCCCACTTTTATAGAAGTCGCAATATTTCTTTTTGCCACGAGGGGGCAGACCAACCTAAAGATTTCCTCATTCATTTCCATCCCTGGGCATTAGAATTAATTTGGCACAGAATATCTCATTTTAGTCTCTGTGTGACTGACTTAGGATTCTCTAAAATAAAAGTGCATTTTTCTTTCAGTTTCCAAGAAAGCTGCATCTCTCCAAAACAGAAAAGTCTCAATGCGTGGCTTTGCTCGGAGGGAATGGAATGGAAAGAAAAGGAAAATAGAATAGAATAGAAAAGAAAAGAAAAGAAAAGAATAGAATGGAATAACCAAGTTGGAAGGGACCTTGGAGGTCTTCTAGTCCAACCCCCTGCTTAGGCAGGAAACCCTACACCACTTCAGACAAATGGTTATCCAACATCTTAAAAACTTCTAGTGTTGGGGCATTCACAACTTCTGGAGGCAAGTAGTTCCACTGATTAATTGTTCTCACTGTCTGGAAATTTCTCCTTAGTTCTAGGTTGCTTCTCTCATTGATTGGAATAGAATAGAATAGAATAGAATGGAATACGGAAGGGAATAGAATAGAATAGAATAAAATAGAATAGAATAAGAGAGTTGGAAGGGACCTTGGAGATCTTCTAGTCCAACCCCCTGCTCAGGCAGGAAGCCCTACACCACTTCAGACAAACGGTTATCCAATCTCTTCTTAAAAACCTCCATCATTGGAGCATTCACAACTTCTGGAGGCAAGTTTATTGGTGACCATCTTCACGGATTCTGCAAAATTAGCCCCTGTGGTCTGAACTCATCCAACTGGGGTACAATAAAAGATGATTAAGAAAACTGGCTCAGGGAGTGCACGAATATAACTTTTATGTCTAATCTTTGACATTTAAAAAAATAAAAACTTCAGAGAAACAGAATCAAAAGTAAAATCCTAAGAAATAGGTTTTGAGAAGAGTTACTTTTGTTCCACAGTTTTACAATGAAGTCAGAAGAACAAAAAATCACTGCGTTTCAAGTTTGGCAACTCTCAGATGGGTGAATTTCCACTCCCAAAATTTCCTAGCCAGCATGATTATGGGGAAAAGTGGAAGCCCGCCTAGCTTAAAGAATGCTGATTTGGGAATTCTGGGAGTTGAAGTCCACACTTCCAGCTTAAAGAATGCTGATTTGGGAATTTTGGGAGTTGAAGTCCAGACATCTTATAAACTCATAAGGTTAAGAAACATGGCTCTCGAGTGCCTTAGGACATTTGCTATGGATGCCCCTAATACTTATATTGTTTAATTGTCCTAAATCTTCATGGAATCTTTCATTGAAAAGAAGGACTAGGGGAGACATGATAGCAGTCTTCCAATATCTCAGGGGTTGCCACAAAGAAGGTGGAGTGTCAACCTCTTCTCCAAAGCCCCTGACAGTAGAACAAGAAGCAATGGGTGAAAACTAATCAAGGAGAGAAGCAACTTAGAACTCAGGAGAAATTTCCTGACAGCGAGAACAATGAATCAGTAGAACAGAAGTTGCCTCCAGAAGTTGTGAATTCCCCAACACTGGAAGTCTTTAAGAAGATGCTGGATAGCCATTTGTCTGAAACGGTATAGGGTTTCCTGTCTAGGCAGGGGGTTGGACTAGAAGACCTCCAAGGTCCCTTCCAACTCTGCTATTGTACTGTAATTGCACATTTATTCAAAATCCAATTTAAAAACCTTTTTAGTTAATGTTAATTCAACAAAATTGTTGAACATGATCCAGTGATACCAGGTTTTTAAAGTCTGATAGTCATTTATCAAGAACCTTAGTAACTTGTAACTTAGTAAACTCAGTAAAATTTAGTAACTACTTCACTGTTCAGTAAATTCTTAATGTGATGTATGGGCTTGATGCAGTGATACCAGTTTCCCAATGTCTGGTTTTAAGTCACTTAGCAGGAGTCTTAAATCACCACGTTCAGTAATCTGGAGTCGATTTCTTTGCTTGGAGACCACACTGAAGCCACGTTCCACCAAATATGATGTTGGAAATGCAACAAGGAGCTTCTTAACCACTGTCCATAGTGCAGGATAGCGATCAGAAATTTCTTTCTGTAACCAAAACTCTTGGTACGATTTCTTAAACTTTGGCTTCAGCTCAATGTCATTTTGCAGCTCTATGAGTTGTTCCTCCACTACCCCATCTTCCTCAGTATCTGAAAATGGATTTATTACCCAATCTGGAATTTCCATCAAAAGAAAATCCTGATATCGCTCAGACGTATCTTTATGCAGCATGTCCAAATGGTCACAAAATACTTGAAGATCATCATCTTGTATCCCACCTTTCTCTTCTAGCTCAGACAAGCTCGGAAATTGGTATAGCTCGCGATGGCCTATAGTGCGCTTGAATAGAGTTAACTTTGAAATAAACGTAGAGATGACAGATTTGGCCTTAATAAGATTGACCTCGTTTCCTTGCAACTGCAAATTCACTTCATTGAACTTTGCAAATAGTTCTGGTGAATAAGCAATATCATGCCTGATCTCTTGGAGTTCACCACTGAGCAAAGCATTCTTGTCTTCAAAAAACTCCACAACAGTGTCAAAAAGATTGTAAAAGCGTCTCACACAGTTGCCTTTTGATAGCCAACGAACTTCTGTATGAAGCAGCAAACAATCAAAAGAAGATGTTGGATAGCCATTTGTCTGAAACGGTATAGGTTTTCCTGCCTAGGCAGGGGGTTGGACTAGAAGACCTCCAAGGTCCCTTCCAACTCTGCTATTGTATTGTATTGTATGGATTGAAAAAAAGTTAGGTTCTCGTCTGCCATGTCAGGATGTGCCTTCTTCAAATGTTCATTCAGTCTGGAAGGTGTCATTGTGGGCACATTGTTTGCATTGGTGTAATTAAGAAAGCACCAACATTTGCTTGAATTATTTGATGAGATGATTGCATGGCACCTAGGGATTCCCAATGTGGAAAGTGAGAATGGGACCCTTTTAACAGATCTAGATGTTCTTGGGTTATAATTTTCACTAAGGAACCATGGGGATGGAAAGGGAAATATAGACAACGGAGTCCAATCCCCTTCCTCAACAGATTGGAAGCAAAGAATAACTCTAGCAAAATGTAGCCTTTTACCTCTTTGGGGAATCATTTTCTTTTTTTAATTATTATATATATGTATATACCTCCTGTAGTCCTGACCCGCCCTCGGGTAGAGGACCTGGTGGCCGCGTGGAACAATGCGACTACCGGGGCCTTGAACCGGGTGGCGCCTTTGCGGCCTCTCCGGCGGCAACGATCCACCCTGGCTCCTTGGTTCACCGAGGAGCTAAGGGTGATGAAGCGCCGCAAGAGATGCCTAGAGAGTCGTTGGAGATCCTCCCGATCCGAATTTGATCGAGCACAGGTACGAGCCCATTTAAGGACGTACCTAGTGGCATTGAGAACGGTCAAACGCCAATATTGCGCCGCTCTCATTGCATCCGCAGAGAACCGCCCTGCCGCCCTGTTTCGGGTGTCCCGCTCCCTCCTGTTTCAGAGGCCGCGGGAGGCCCCTTTACAGGGTAGGGCAGAGGAATTTGGGAAATATCTGCAGGATAAAGTCACTCAAATCCGGAAGGATTGGGTCCCCTTCAGCAGCCCAGTGGAGACGTCCGTGGCGAGTCTTGAGAAACCTTTCTGGGAGGAGTTTGACTCGGTTGTCATCGAGGATTTGGACAGATTGCGGGGACGACTGCGACCTACCACATGTTTACTGGACCCGTGTCCCTCCTGGTTTGTACTGGCATCCTGGGAGGTTACACGCGACTGGCTCCTGGGCCTAGTGAACACTTCGTTGGGTGAGGGGTCTCTTCCGGCCACCTTGAAAGAGGCGGTGGTGAGACCCTTGCTCAAGAAGCCTTCCCTGGACCCTACGGAGCTGGCCAATTATCGTCCTGTCTCCAACCTTCCCTTTTTGGCGAAGGTTGTAGAGAGTGTGGTGGCTTCTCAGTTCCCACGACATCTGGAGGAGAATGATTATCTAGACCCGCGCCAGTCCGGCTTTCGCCCCGGGCACAGCACAGAGACGGCCTTGGTCGCGTTGGTAGATGATCTCTGGAGGGCCAGAGATAGGGGTTGTTCCTCTATCCTGGTCCTATTAGACCTCTCGGCGGCTTTTGATACCATCGACCATGGTATCCTGTTGCACCGACTGGAGGGGTTGGGGGTTCGGGGCACCGTTTTGCGGTGGTTCGGCTCCTACCTTTCCGGCCGGACGCAACGTGTGTTGGCAGGGGAGCAGAGGTCGACCCTAAGCCCCCTCACTTGTGGGGTGCCACAGGGGTCGGTCCTCTCGCCACTCCTGTTCAACACATACATGAAGCCGCTGGGCGAGATCATCCGTGGTTTCGGGGTGGGATATCATCTGTACGCTGATGATACTCAGCTGTACATTTCCACCCCGAACCACCCCAACGAGGCCGTCGAAGTGATGTCCCGGTGTGTGGAAGCCGTACGGGTCTGGATGGATGACAACCGACTCAAGCTCAACCCTTCCAAGACGGAGTGGCTGTGGGTTCTGGCCCCCCAGTTCAACCAGTTAATCCCATCTCTGGCCATTGGGGGCATTCAACTCGCCCCCGTGGAGCGGGCGCGCAATTTGGGCGTCCTCCTGGATGCCAGGCTGTCCATGGATGACCATGTGACAGCCGTGGCCAGGGGGGCGTTCCACCAGGTTCGCCTGGTGCGCCAATTGCGCCCCCATTGGACCAGGACGCCTTACGCACAGTCACTCATGCGCTGGTGAAGTCTCGCCTGGACTACTGCAACGCTCTCTACATGGGGCTTCCCTTGAAATGCACTCGGAGACTGCAGTTGGTCCAGAATGCGGCCGCGCGGGTGATTATGGGGAGTACTAGGTATTCCCATGTGACACCTCTCCTGCGCGAGCTGCACTGGCTTCCTGTGGTCTATCGGGTGCGTTTCAAGGTCTTGATTACGATCTTTAAAGCGCTCCATGGCTCAGGACCTAGTTACCTGCGGGATCGTATTCTGCCCCATACATCCCTACGACCCATCCGCTCGCACAGAGAGGGACTTCTCCAGGTGCCGTCCACCAGACAGTGCCGAGGGGCGGCGCCTAGGAGCAGAGCCTTCTCTGTGGCGGGCCCAGCCCTGTGGAATGACCTCCCTCCGGATATTAGGACCACCACTGACCTCCGCTCCTTCCGTGTAAAGCTCAAGACCCACCTTTTCCAAATAGCTGGCCTGGCTCAACCATAACTTCATAACGCTCCTGACGGGTTTTTTAATTCGGTAATTTTATTCAATGGGATTTTAAATTGTGTTTTTAATTGTTTTTCACTCATTAGTCTACCTCCTCCATGCACATGTATATGTCTTTGTTTTATGTATGTATGTTTGTCATTATCTGTATTTTATTTGTTTTGATTGTACGCCGCCCCGAGTCCTTCGGGAGAGGGTTGCGGCTAACAAATAAAATTATTATTATTATTATTATTATTTTTCCCAATACAACTCATGCAAAGGGTCATCCACACATACATTACATTTTCCACACTTTTAACTTACATATTTGTGATGCCTTATAACTTCTTTAAATGAAACATTTTTAGTACAAATCAACGCATTGACATACAGTATATATCGCTAATGCAGTTTCCTATCTCTTCCATTGACATAATTAACACCTTTTCATAAGTAAAGTTCAGTTGTCTCTCTCTCACTTCTCTTTCTCCCTCTCTTCCCCTTCTCTCTCCCTCTTTCTCCTTTCCTCTCTTCCTCCCTCCTTCCCCCTTTCTCTCCCTATCTCTTTCCCACTCTCATTTCTTACTCTCCCCTCTCTCCATATTTCTCCCTCTCACTTTCTTTGTCCCTCCTCCCCTCTCTCACTTCTTTCCTCTTTCCCTTCCTCCTTTTCTTCATCTCTCTCTCACACTTCCTCCCTTTCTCTCCCTCCCTCTCTGCCTTCCTCCCTCCCTCCCTCTCTCCTCCTCTCCTTCTGAAAAAAGAAATAGCTTGGCAAAAAAGAAAAACTTTTCCCCTTCCTCCTGGCTGATCTGTTGCCCCACTCTCCTGCCCTCTATCTTAAACTGAATGTTAGGGAGAGCCCAGACGGAGGGAAATAGCTTGGGAAAAGAATAGATACTTTGGCTGGGGCGTGGGGAAGGTAGCTAGAATAGAAGCAAAGAAAGATTCATCTGGCTGAGATCAGCTGGGCTGTGCGGTTGAGATACGCGAGGGAACCAAAGAGCAGCAGCAGCAGCAGTACCTGTGCCTCTAGGCAGGCGAGGTACGAAAAGGAGTGAGCGGGAGGTGAGGGCGGAAGTGCTGGAAGTGCTCAGCTGACTGGCGGCCAACAGAGCCCCAGGCAGAATTGCGCCCTGCGAGGGGGCCACCTCCAGCACTCCTCTGCCACCTCCCTTGCCTCTTAGCGCTCCCCTAAGTCATCCCACCACCTCCCCAGAGGGCGGTATCGTCCACTTTGGGAACCACTGATATACAGGGTTTTCAGGAAACGTTTCTCTTCAGAGGAGAGGCCGCCTGTCAGGCCTGCAAATATATTCCTCTTTAGGATCTTTGGCCTGCCACACTTTCTATTATTTTCCTATGCTGTTTCATTAGTGTAGTAATTGGGAGGGGGGGAATAGAAAGGAGTAGAATTGTGGAATGGGTTGTTGTCATTCTTTTCTAGAAGCCCAAGGTCATCTTTTGTCTCCGCACCTCGACATCTGACCGGAAGCAGCTGGGTGGAGATGCCAGCGTGGCCGATGAAGATTGGACCATGTGATGGATTTATGGGTGTGGGGAAAAGATCACGAACTTTTAAGTGGGTGCAATCCCAGGAAGCTTTAGATTTGGGATTCCACGGATGTGCCAACATGTCTGTCTTATTAAATTGGAACTTTAAGGATAGCTCTGCCTTGGGCTCTGATTTAATTCTGCATGATATTTGGAACGCTGACAGGGTTTCCTGGAGAGTGGTGCGCTGGCCTGGAGGTGGAGCTCTCGCCTCACAATCAGGAGCTGTGAGTTCACCTCTAGGCGGAGGCAGTTATTTCTCTCTCTGGGCACAATGAGAATGTATCTGCTGAACAAAACTCCGCATTGGCAACCAGAAGGGCATCTGGCCATTAAAAGCTCTGCTAGCTCCATAGTTGCCCAGACTCCACCCTCAAGGGATTAGGGAGTCGTTAAATGAGGATGATGATGATAAAGGGTTTCCTGCTTGAGCAGCAGGGGCTAGGACTAGAAGACCTCCAAGGTCTCTTCCCACTCTGCTATTCTGAAACAACCAATCCTTGAAGGGTTATCACAAAGAGGAATGGGCCAGGAAGAGATCCAACTCAGAAATACTGTAAGGAGACATTTCCTGATGGTGAGAACAATTGAGTGGAACGGCTTGTCTCCGGAAGTTGTGAATTCTCCATCCCTGGGGTTTTTTAAGAGGAGATTGAACAGCTATTTGTCTGAAATGGAATAAGGTCTCCTGCATAAACGGGGTTAGACTAGAAGGCCTCCAAAGTCCCTCGCAACTCTTATTCTGAATCCCCTCAAGCCTTCACAGCTTGAAAAACCCTGAATACAACACATATTTAAATACAACCATTTAAATATGAGCCAGCCATGTGCAGCAGCTGCCAAAAAAGCCAACACAGTTCTAGGCTGCATCAACAGAGGGAGAGAATCAAGATCACGTGAAGTGTTAATACCACTTTATAATGCCTTGGTAAGGCCACACTTGGCATACGGCATTCAGTTCTGGTCCCCACGATGTAAAAAAGATGTGGAGACTCTAGAAAGAGTGCAGAGAAGAGCAACAAAGAGGATGAGGGGACTGGAGACTAAAACATATGAAGAACGGTTGCTGGAATTGGGTACGTCTAGTTTAATGGAAAGAAGGACTAGGGGAGACATGATAGCAGTCTTCCAATATCTCAGGGGCTGCCCCAAAGAAGAGGGAGTCAAGCTATTCTCCAAGGCACCTGAAGGCAGGACAAGAAGCAATGGGTGGAAACTAATCAAGGAGAGAAGCAACTTAGAACTGAGGAGGAATTTCCTGACAGTGAGAACAATGAATCAGTGGAACAGAAGTTGCCTCCAGAGGTTGTGAATGCCCCAACACTGGAAGTCTTTAAGAAGATATTGGATAGCCATTTGTCTGAAACGGTATAGGGTTTCCTGCCTAGGCAGGGGGTTGGACTAGAAGACCTCCAAGGTCCCTTCCAACTCTGCTATTGCATTATTGTATTATTACAGTGTGGTATAGATTGGAAACATGTGGAAACATGTTCATCCTGCAAGTAGATAGACTGTCTAAAATGACGATGATGATGGTTCATATTCCCACATCCTTTCATTGACACCTTGGATGTCCACCCACCAATATATTATCTCCATCCCTGTCGTTCTATTTCTCCATGTTTCTATTCTGGGTTCCTTTTTCCTAAAAAGGAAACCCAAAGAAAATCTTTTTTATTTTGGATTCTGTGTAATTTTGGATATTTTTACCGTCTTCCCTTTCAGCTATAAGGAGCAGTCCACCCAAGGTGCAAATAAAATCATAAACATTGCAACTCTTTTTTTCCAGCCACACATAACTGATATTTCTCGTTGTGGCGAACCGGCAAGTCAGCAAACATTAAGTTAGCAAACATTTAACTCCCCCCCCCTCAAATTTGGTGGGTAAAGTACTGAATGTGAGAAACTGCTAGCCGCAAGCGGTATTTTTAAAGCTTTGTGCTTCCTGGCGAGGATATTTTCTGCACCCAGACTCAAGGTTGTCTGTCGGTGAAGCGAACGGAAGAGGCTTTTGGAAGAAATGTCCTTCTGAGTTCAGATCCAAGTGGGGGGAAAGACACTGGAGACACGGAGGCTGCTTGGAAAGATGGTTTAATGGTGGACAGGATCGCATGGCTTGAGCTCCTGAACGGAAAAGGGGGATCAGATGCTTCCAGATGTTGGGTGAAGAAGAAAAAAGAGAGCAAGATGCTGAAAGTCCCTGGTTTTATGCCCTCTCTGGCCTTTGATCTTGATCTTGCATTCTGATTGGTTGTCAGACTCCCATGGGGTCATGCGGGGGCAACACTCTAGGCTGTGTTTTGAGTCCAGATGTGGTTGAGCATTGCTTCTTCCCAGGTGCCCTGTGGTGAGATGGGGAAAGGGCTAATACTATCATGTCTTAATCCCATCACCCTGGAGCTGAAGGGGGAGATCTTTGTTATGTAGACTAGACTGGCTCGGGCCTTTTAATGGCCCATTGACAAAGGTGGGGGCTATTAAGACTGAGTCTGCTTCCTGCCTAATAACATGTTTCTCCATTTCTTATCCAGGGAAATATAATCTTTTTTTCAATATTTCCCAGGATATTTCATTTTTCTAGGAGAGGGGTGGGTGCTAACTTCCTACAGGCCCAACTTAAATGAGGTTTAGAGGTAAAAAAGAACAACCCCAGCCTACATTTTACACGTTTTCAGGACAGAAACCGCTGCATTGGTGCTTCTAAAACTCTTAATATTAGGAGAAGGGTCAGGATTTGCAAGGACATTTATTCACCCGGTGTAGGATTTCTGCTTCCCCTTTCCGTCTTCCAATTGTCAACTTTTTCTGTTTTGTTTCCACTGCAATTATCTGCTTCAGAAGCTCTTGACTTCAAAGTCAGCATTCTACCTCTGCGTTGCTCCGTGGAGACCGTGGAGTGGTTTGTCAAAAACCAGATTGTATCTTAATACAAAACCGCAGAGCTATTTTCCCCCCTCTGGCAAACGTGGTTCGTGATAAAATAAACAGGAGCTCAGGCTACGACCGTCTTGCTTTTTCTGCGTTTCTGTGCTTGCAAAACTTGTTGTTCTGGTTCAGCCGTTGGGTTTCTACATGCCGGTGACCTCCAGATGTGCTGGATTTAAGGTTGTACATCTGGAGAAGAGAAAGGTTAGTTGGCATCAGTATTTTTTTTTAAATCTTGGCCATTTTATAATGGGTGGATTTCAACTTCCAGAATTTCCCAGTTGGGAATGTATGTCTGCACATCTTAAAAGCAGGCTGGCAGGGGAATTCTGGGAGTTGAAGTCCACCTCTCTGAATGCATGTTGGCTGGGGAATTCTGGGAGCTGAGGTCCACCCATCTGAAAGCATGCCAGCAAGGGAATTCTGGGAGTTGAAGTCCACCCATCTTAATGCATGCTGGCAGGGGAATTCTGGGAGTGGAAGTCCACCCATCTTAATGCATGCTGGCAGGAGAATTCTGGGAGTGGAAGTCCACCCATCTTAATGCATGCTGGCAGGGGAATTCTGGGAGCTGAGGTCCACCCATCTGAAAGCATGCCAGCAAGGGAATTCTGGGAGTTGAAGTCCACCCATCTTAATGCATGCCAGCAAGGGAATTCTGGGAGTTGAAGTCCACCCATCTTAATGCAGGCTGGCAGGGGAATTCTGGGAGCTGAGGTCCACCCATCTGAAAGCATGCCAGCAAGGGGATTCTGGGAGTTGAAGTCCACCCATCTTAATGCAGGCTGGCAGGGGAATTCTGGGAGCTGAAATCCACCCATTTGAAAGCATGCCAGCAAGGGAATTCTGGGAGTTGAAGTCCACCCATCTTAATGCAGGCTGGCCGGGAAATTCTGGGAGTTGAGATCCACAAATCTTAAAATTGCCAGGTTTGACAAATAGTGCTCTAACAGATCCTTCACTGAGGAGGGGGTTGATCTAGATGTCCTCTGCGGTTCCTTCCAATTTTTGTGGTAAACCACTGTGTGTAACATGCAGTGCTTAGATTCATAACATTGAAGTTATTGAAATCTAATAACTCACCTTGTCTGATTTATATTTCTCCTTTCATGTGGAAACGATGGTATAGCTATGGGTCTGTACAGATAAAGAGAATATTTCCAGCTCAGGGTTGAACTGAGGAGATCCCGATGCACTGTGAGCTGGCTTGTTTTCTTGCAGACATTACCCAACTAGGTAACATCATCAGTGCTAGAACGGAGTGGGGTTTGGGAAGAGGAGGAGAAGGAGGATTGTGGGGTCCTTGATGGTCTCTGAGCTGGGTTGTTTTCTTGCAGACATTTCATTACCCGACTAGGTAACATTATCAGTTCTAGAATGGAATGTGGTTTGAAGAGAGGTGGGGGGGGAGGACTGTGGGGTCCTTGGGGGATCTCTGAGCTTGGCTGTTTGCATGCAGACGTTTCATTACCAAACTAGGCAACATCGTCAGTGCAAGAAGTTTGAAGGCTGCAGGAAATTCCTTCTCAGATTCGCTCCCCTCAAAACATTTTCTGTTCACTCCTGGAAGTTGATAGTTCAGCTGATGTTACCTGCCTGCACTGCTGTCTCCCAATCATCCATCTTTGCAAAAGACAAGACATTCCTGGCTAAGGGCGGACAGGTCCTTCTAGGTGACATTCCTTGCTTTTAGGCCTTGTCTTCTTCTCCACCAGGTTGTCTCCTGAGTCGGGAACAGGTTGAGCAAGTGGGTAAACGGTTGGACTCCTTGCGAAAAAGGCCCACGGGGCATAATCTGTTTGGCTTACTTGGATTTGTAAACTCTAGTTTATGGCTCAGGGTTTGGTGTCAACTCAGCCAACAGACCTTTGGGGCTCCCCAGCCTCTTCTATCCCTTGACCCCCCCCCCCCATCATGCAATTTCAGATTGTCCCTCGACCTGCAAATGTTTATTTGCAGGAAAATAATTTAAGAAACGCTACTTTGACCAACAGTACTGCAAATAATATTATGCAATACAACACAATAGCAGAACTGGAAGGGACCTTGGAGGCCTTTTAGTCCAAGCCCCTGCCTAGGCAGGAAACCCTATACCATTTCAGACAAATGCCTATCCAGCTCTGCTGGCTGGGGGATTCTGGGAGTTGAAGTCCACACATCTTCAGGTGACCAAGGTTGAGAAGCACTGCCTTAAAGGCAAACACACACGCCACCCCCTAAGGGGCTGAAGGCATAAATTAACAGCCTCAATACAGTGCTTCCCAAGACAAATTCACACACAATCTGATGTTAAACCAAGATCCTACTTATCTCAAATTTAAAAGTCAGCTTTGGAGCTATTGGGTGATGCATCCGTCTTCATTGAAGGACTGAGCCGCACGCCGACTGCTTTGGTTGCGTCAAATTTGATGAGTTCATCTCTCCCCTTGTCCAAACCAGAACTCCAAGGAAGGAATATTCCTCAGAGAACATATTTACTGGACACCTCATATCGGCACAGCTAGTGAAAACCAACTGTAAAAGTTTCCTGCGGTAATCATGTAATTAAAAGAGCAAATGTTTCCCTCCCCAGGTGTCACAGTTCACATTGTCCAATCAAAGCAGGTGCCGGGCTTCCTGGATCAATTCTGCTCCTCCACCAACTGCCACCTGTTGGGATGACCTTGGTTCCCAGGGGGGAGCTCTTTATTTTGTCTACGAGATGCTCTAGCTGTTTCCCCCTCATCCTCTACCCATAGTGTGTGGCAACTGTGAAGCAGCACAAGATGTCTTGAGCCAGGTGAGATTCAGAGTTGACACAATACAATAATACAATACAATAGTAGAGTTGGAAGGGACCTTGGAGGTCTTCTAGTCCAACCCCCTGCCTAGGCAGGAAACCCTATACCGTTTCAGACAAATGGCTATCCAACATCTTCTTAAAGACTTCCAGTGTGGGGGCATTCACAACTTCTGGAGGCAACTTCTGTTCCACTGATTAATTGTTCTAACAAACTCAACAAGAATGCTGCATCCAGTCACCACACTATAAGAAAGATGTGGAGACTCTAGAAAGAGTGCAGAGAAGAGCAACCAAGATGATTAGGGGACTGGAGGCTAAAACATATGAAGAATGGTTGCAGGAACTGGGCATGGCTAGTCTAGGGAAAAGAAGGACCAGGGGAGACAGGATAGCATTCTTCTAGTATTTGAGGGGCTGCCCCAGAGAGGAGGAGGTCAAGCTATCTTCCAAAGCATCTGAAGGCCAGACAAGGAATAATGGGTGGAACCTAATCAAGGAGAGATTCAACCTGGAAATAAGATGAAATTTTCAGACATTGAGAACCCATGGACCAGAAGTTGCCTTCAGAAGTTGTGGGAGCTTCATCCCTGGAGGCTTTCAAGAAGAGACTGGAGTGCCATTTGTCAGGAAAGAGTGTAGAGTCTCCTGCTTAGGCAGGGGGTTGGACTAGATGACCTACAAGGTCCCTTCCAACTCTGTTCATCTAACAAAGTCCATGGGTTTGTGTTAGGACGGTATGATTCACTGATTTGTTTAGCAACCGTGGCAATAAAAGAAAAGGTCGTAAGATGGGGCCAAACTCAGCTGCCTTGCTTAGCCATTGAAATGTTGGCGGTCGCAAGTCGAGGACTATCTGTACACAGCCCTGATGCTGCTGATGTGGTGGGTGAAAACCAAAAAGAGTTCACGCTGCTAAGGTGGCCGGAGGCAAAAGGGAAATATCTGTGCTTCAAAGATGAGTATTAACCATTGGTATGTAAAATGTCAAAGCCATGAACCAAGAAAACTTGATGTTGTCAGAATAAAAATGTCATGTCTAAACATTGACTTTCTGGGAATCGGCCATCTGCAGTGGGTTGGAAAGGGTCACTTCACATCAGAAGCCCATCATCACATCTTCCCTCCAGGCAGGGCCATCCATCCTCAAGCCCAACAAGGGAGCCATCATGATAAACGCTGCTAGTCCTCAATTTACGGCCCCAACTAAGCCGCATTTTTTTTTTTTGCTGAGAAAAACCGTTGTTAATTTTTGTCCCATTTTATGGCCTTTCTTGCCACAGTTGTTGAGTGAATCGCTACGGTTGTTAAGTGAGTAACACAATCATTAAGTGAATCTGGTTTCCCCCTTGGCTTGTTAGAAAGTCGCAAAAGGTGATCGCAGGACCCCGGGATACTGCAATAGTGTTTCTCTGTCTGAGCAACTTTAAGATGGGTGAACTTCAACTCCCAGAATTCCCCAGCCAGCCTGCTTTAAGAGGGGTGGGCTTCCACTCCCAGAATCCCCCAGCCGGCATGCTTTAAAATGCACCCTTCTCAAACTTGGCAACTTGCAGATGGGTGGACTTCAACTCCCAGAATCCCCCTGCCAGCCACATTTTAAAAGGGGTAGACTTCAATTCCCAGAATGCCCAGCCAGCAAGCTTTAAGATGGGTGGGCTTCCACTCCCAGAATTCCCCAGCCAGCATGCTTTAAGATGGGTGGATTTCCACTCCCAGAATTCCCCAGCCAGCATGCTTTAAGAGGGATGGACTTTCACTCCCAGAATTCCCCAGCCAGCAGGCTTTAAGAGGGGCGGACTTCCACTCCCAGAATTCCCCAGCCAGAATGCTTTAAGAGCGGTGGGCTTCCACTCCCAGAATTCCCCCAGCCATCAGGCTTTAAGAGGGATGGACTTTCACTCCCAGAATTCCCCAGCCAGCCTGCTTTAAGAGGGGTGGGCTTCCACTCCCAGAATCCCCCAGCCAGCAGGCTTTAAAATGCACCCTTCTTAAAGCATGGGGAATTCTGGGAGTTGAAGTCCACCCATCTTAAAAGGCTCTCAGATAGAGAAACACTATCTCAAGCAAATAAGTGGGAAATGTCGCTGCTACAAAATAACAATACATTTTAACTAGATAATGCAAACACAAGTCCCTTTCCTCCCTCGGGGCTTGGAAACTCATCCTCCTATTCCCCCATTTCAGCCATTTCCCCCCCAAACATTTTTTTTACCAAAGCCCCCCCCCAATACGCTACCCAAGGGGGGGAAAAACAGAACGGCTCTCCAAAACCAAAAGACAGGTTTTCATCACCTACCCTCCCCCCACACATAAAAGGTCCATAAAAGGTCCATTCTGACGACTCATGGAGCCCCCTCCCCCCAGGCCTGAGGAGAGGGGGGGGTGCAGCCATTGTTCCGGGGCCCATGTAGCTCAAAGGGGGGGGCGATGAAAAAGGATTTTGTAAAAAACTTTTGACAAAACCCAATTTTTAAAAAGAAAAACAATATTGGATATAGACTTCATACTCTATACATTGTTGGTATAGCAAAACAGCCTTGCAGCCTTGTTTGACCTAAGGCAGGGGTGTCCAAACTTGGGAACTTTAAGACTTGTGGACTTCAACTCCCAGAATTCCCCAGCCAGCTGGCTGGGGAATTCTGGGAGTTGAAGTCCACCAGTCTTAAAGTTCCCAAGTTTGGACACCCCTGACCTAAGGTAAAGGTAAAAGCACATATGTACTAGTCGTTCCCAACTCTAGGGTACGTTGGTGCTCATCTCCGTTTCAAAGCCGAAGAGCCAGCGCTGTCCGAAGACGTCTCCGTGGTCATGTGGCCGGCATAACTCAACGCCGAAGGCGCATGGAAAGCTGTTCCCTTCCCACCAAAGGTGGTTCCTATTTTTCTACTTGCATTTTTAACGTGCTTTCGGACTGCTAGGTTGGCAGAAGCTGGGACAAGTCGCGGGAGCTCACTCCATTACACAGCGCTCGGGATTCGAACCGCTGAACTGCCGACCTTTCTGATGGACAAACAGTGTCTTAGCCACTGAGCCACTTTTGTTTGACATAACCTTTATTGAACCCATTGCTTATGTATATTGTTTCCTTCTTGTTTATATACTGATGTGTGTTATTACTTTTTATGATGTTTTACAGAAGTACCTGTTCCTCTTTTTAATATATTTGCTGGCATGTCCGAACGCCATGAATAAATGTACAATTACGACATTATTGATGTATGTGCCCATGTGTAGGTGAGGGGGCCGATATTAATCTTGCTCCAGCAGCACTTCAGCATCCTCTCAGCGGCCCTGGAGCGGCCCAAATCCCCCTAAGCCTGGTATCGCGTGCAAAACGCGGTCGTGGGAACGTTGCGTGTCTTATTTTTACGAGGAGAGGATTGGAAAGAGGCTTTGAGGCGGGTATCGCGGGCAGACCCAGCGGGCGCGCTTCGTGCCAAGCCCTCCTCGCCCTCCCGAGGGGCACCTCAGCGGCCCTTCGGGGGCGGTGGAAGGAAGCCCCGCCTGAGGAGAAGGGCGCTTTAAGGCGCCCCTCGCTCCGTTTGTTATCCTCCCGCCCGCCTCCCATGCTGGCGAGGCCTCCGCGCTTCCCATTGGCTGCCGGCGCCGCCCAGCTGTTGCCTGCCCTCCCAGCTGCTTTCACTGAGGGTGGGTGCCTCCCGCCCCCTCTCCCCCTTCCCATTGGCCCATCTCTCCAGAGCCAGCCGCCGCCTCGCGCCAACCCGCTGGGTGTTGCTAGGGCCCCGGCTGCCACGATTGGCTTGCTCACCTGGCCATCAAGGGCCAACGTGGGGAGAGGGAGGGGGGTCGTCGGGAGGAGAGGAGAGAGGGGCGGGCCTTCCCCGCCTCCTATAAAAGGGCAGGGAGTCCCGCGGAGGGGGGGGCAGAAGAAGCAGGGGGCGCTTCGGGGTTGGTGGGTTAGAGGAGAAAACAGCTGCGGAACTGGAGGAGGCTGGCGTTCTCCCGGGCACCGTCCGCCGTCTACCTTCTGCGGGCGGCTGCAGACGGTCCCGCGCTGGGCAGGTGAGTCAGGCGCCCGGGATGGAGAGGAGGAGAATGGAGAGGATCGGAGTGTTTTTTTTTGGGGGGGGGGTCTTAGTTGCATTTGGGGAGCTCGGAAGGGTCGGAGCTTGGACGGACGGAGGGGAGTTTTGGGGCGCTCGCCTTGCAAGCCTGGTCGAGTGGGGGAGACCCCTCCAGCGCTTGGCCCGGGGAAGGTCTTCCCCCTGCAGCGATCGGAGCTGGAGCGGTGCCCGGCGGCGGAGCGCCCCGTTGGAGAAGCAGGCGACGTGACGGCCCTGTCCAAGCGCGCTGTGTTCCCCGGCTGGGTTGGTGGATTGGCTGGCTGGCTGGCCGGCGCGGCGTCCTGGCTGGCTTCCCCCCCGCCGCCCGAGGCGCCTTTGGGCTCGGCTTCCTGCTTTCCTCTTTAACTCCGGAGTGGCTGCAATCGCCTTACTCCGGAGTCACCCCCGCTTTGCGCCCCCTCTGCGTGTGTATCTGAGCCCCTCTCGCCGAGGTTCCAGCTTCTCTTTCGATCTCACCCCCACCACCACCTTTGAGAAGTTTGGAGGTGTCTTTGACTGCTCTTGGCTTTGGAGGGTCTCTTTTATCCTGCCTCTTGCTTGGAGCTCTGATTTGGTTTCTTGGTGGTTTTAAAGGGCTGCATCTTTTCCTTGTTGACTGCCAAGTGAAGCTGATTTTGCCAGTCGGAATAATGAGAGTTGGAAGGGGCCTTGGAGGTCTTCTAGTCCAACCCCCTGCTTAAGCAGGAGAATAACAAAATAAAAGAGTTGGAAGGGGCCTTGGAGGTCTTCTAGTCCAACCCCCTTCTCAGGAAGGAGAATAAACAGAATAAAAGAGTTGAGAGGGACTTTGAAGGTCTTCTAGTCCAACCCCCTGCTCAAGCAGGAGAAAAACAATAATGAGAGTTGGAAGGGGCCTTGGAGGTCTTCTAGTCCAACCCCCTGCTCAAGCAGGAAACCCTTCACCATTTCAGACAAATAGCTCTCCTAGTCTCTTCTTAAAAATCCAGTGTTGGAGCAGATACAATCATTGCTGGATCCTGTAGGCAGCTTGTCATCTCAGCTCTTGTCCCAATTAAGTAACCAAAATCTATTGTATTATTTTATTAAATTGACGTCCTTCTCGGCATTATGGAAGGAAGCCCGTGAGCCTTAAAAGTACATCCTTTTCAATCTCTATATTCAATTAACTGTAGTGCATTGGCTGCCTTCTAAAAATGATTCTTAGGTCTTCATCTCTGTAAAGTTTGCCTTGGTTTTTTTTTTTTAAAAAAATCTTGTTTTCAAATCATTTTTTTTGCCCTTTGCTGAAGGGAAAATTGAGCAGCTTTTCAATATATTGGTCCCCCCCCCACGGGAAGGGAGAATTTAATTTTGTTTAGATTTGGGCCTTGAGGTAAGGCTGTGTTTGAATGGAAGTAACTTTTAGCAGTTCATTGTCTCGTAACTCTCTGTGGTTGTGTGTGTTTTGCAGGAGAATTGGGTTGATCCTAAAACACCTTTTTCCAGCTGACCCATTCAAATAAAATTTGTTAGCTAGGAAAGATGGTTAAAATCAACCCAATTCTAAGTGGAAGCTGCAGCTTGCTAAGTAAATAACCAAAACTAAATAAACATCGTTTCTTGGATGTGGTATCAGATTTGATAGTAGTTTCTGGGGGGAAAAGGAGTGCAGGGAAGAGCAGCCCCTTGTAATCTAGTAGTAAAAACACTCTTATGCTCAGAGACTCTTATTGCCTCTTTATAGTCCAGAGAACACCCCCCACGTTGTTAAAAAGTTCTGAATGATGCGGGAGAAAACAATTCTGAAAATTGTGTGAACCTGTCACAAAAAAATATCCATCAGGTGATCAAAGCAGGCAAGATTATGTAGCAGGGGGAAAATATTTTTTTCTGCAATTGATGCCCTGCATATATTTAACATGGGACTTGTATGGTGGGCTACCTTTTTAAATAGTTTATTTTTTTTCAAGGCTGCAATTCAAGTGAAAAAAAAAATTCATTCAGAGTCCCATCAGTTTGCATTTATATGGGTGAGATTAACCAAGTTGGAAGGGACCTTGTAGGTCATCTAGTCCAACCCCCAAGCAGGAGAGACTACACCATTTCTGACAGAGGGCAGTCCAGTCTCCTCTTGAAAGCCTCCAGTGATGAAGCTCCCACAACTTCCGAAGGCAACTTCTGTTCCATGGGTGGATTCCTCTCACTGTCAGGAAATTCCTCCTGATTTCCAGGTTGAATCTCTCCTTGTTCAGTTTCCATCCATTATTCCTTGTCTGGCGTTCAGGTGCCTTGGAGAATAGCTTGACCCCCTCCTCTCTCTGTGGCAGCCCCTCAAATATTGGAATGCTGCTATCCTGTCTCCCCTGGTCCTTTCATAGCTTTGGACAAAATTCTCTTTTTTTAAAAAAAGGTATACTGCTTTTAGCACCCTTGCAAATCTTCAAGATTGCATTCGAGAAGCCTTGAAGTTTGCAACCTGCTGTGCAGCAGGGGTTCTGTAGTCTACCCTGGCTCTTGCATCTGTGATCCCCTAAGTTGCTGACAGCTTGCAGCAGCTCCGGCACCAAAAAAGCTTATCAATTCC
Organism: Natrix natrix natrix; assembly: GCA_029891615.1. Classification (NCBI taxonomy): domain Eukaryota; kingdom Metazoa; phylum Chordata; class Lepidosauria; order Squamata; family Natricidae; genus Natrix; species Natrix natrix. The sequence continues at coordinate 2,543,836 of JAKRSK010010635.1, read as the reverse complement.
TAACTGTATTTTTTCTCTTTCTTCCTCCCCCCCCCACTTCTCGCTCTTCAGCAAAGCATGTGACTGTTTCTATTTATTTATCAGCACTGCTGGGAGTGAGGTTCTTTTATTTTGTTGATAAGGTTTATTTTCTGGTGCTGCAAAGGGGAAACCAGAGGGGAGGATTTTCCCTTCATGTGTGCAGAATGGAGAGCCTGCCATTGGACAGTTTTTAAACTTATTTTGGTGTTTTTTTTTCAATGCAGTTTGACTTCTGCGTCTTAAACTGAAAAGGCTGTTAAAGATGCGTCTTAACTAAACCGTCCAGCAAACCAAATTTAGTGGACTTTCTCACAATTGGTTCATTACTCCGTTCAAGCATTCTTTTTACATGATCTGTAAATGTAGGGCAAAGTTGGGGGGGGATTGCCTTTTCCAAATGCAACCCTAAAGAAAATCTGTACGGGAAGTCTTCAACTTACGACTAGTTTAGTTTATTAAATTTATAAATTCTGCAATTCATGTTGCTAAATGAGACATTTAAGTGAGGTTTTTTGCCCCATTGTATGACTTTGCCACAGTTAAGTGAATCTTTGCAGTTGTTAAGTTAGTAACCCGGTTGTTAAGTGAATCTGGCTGTTGTGGCAGCAGATTCAGACAGTGAGGAGGTTGGGGAGGAACCTGGGCCAGTCCTGGAGTCTAGAGAAGGCTCTGATGAGGGATCTGTGTGGGAGACAGAGATGGGGCCAGGGCCGTCTGACAGTTATCAGCTACCTTCGGAGTCAGACATCAGTGAGGCAGAAGAACAGCTGGAGCCTGTTCCCAGTATGTGCATCACAGAGTTGCCAGAGGAAGGAAGAGCTAAAGAACGGGTGGATTAGGGAGTAAGACCACAGGTGGAGGATGAATGGCCCCTCCCAGAGGAAATAAAAGAGGAGCAAAAGGGGAGTGGAGTTTGCAGGAGATAATTAGTTCCCTTCATTGGTTCGTGACTCTCCGAGACTCCTTGCCAGGTTTTGCAGATCTCAGCCTGTCAGCTTTCCAAGCCAGATAAGGTCTGTGACTGTAAATCCTCCCTGGAAAGACTTTGCTGGATGTGAATGAGGGGAATTCACAGGGAATTAATAAAAGGGGTTTTTGTGGGGACCAGGAGTTGGCTTCAGGCTCTTGGGAAGCCTCGGTGAGAATATTGGCTTCCCCGTGGACTTTGTTGGTCAGGAGGTTGCAAAAGGGGATCACGTGACCAGGGACACTGCGACCGTCATAAATATGAACCAGTAGCCAAGCATCTGAATTTTGATCATGTGACCCTGGGGATGTGGCAACAGTCGTGAGAAAAATGGTCCTAAGTTACTTTTTTCAAGTGACGTCATAATGTTGAATGGTCCCTAAATGAATTGTTAAATCGAGGACTATCTGTAGTCTTTATTTTATTTTATTTTTTGCATTTTTTTCCCTACTGTGCAACATGGCAAGAAACAAGCTGCAGATGGTCCCAAGCCAATCTCCTTTCCTTGGTGCTTTTTTTTAAAAAAGTATTTGTGTAACTTATTTTTTTTAATTTTTATTTTAAATACAAAGAATACAAACCTAGTACATATTTGTGTAACTTATTTTTTTTTAATTTTTATTTTAAATACAAAGAATACAAACCTAGTACATATACACTATAATGCCAAAAGTATTCGCTCACCTGCCTTTACTCGCATGTGAACTTACAGTAAGTGACATCCCATTCCTAATCCTTAGGGTTCAATATGACGTCAGTCCACCCTTGGCAGCTATAACAGCTTCAACTCTTCTGGGAAGGCTCTCCACAAGGTTTAGGGGTGTGTTGATGGGAATTTTTGACCATTCTTCCAGAAGCGCATTTGTGAGGTCACACACTGATTTTGGATGAGTTTACGTGGCCCACCACTTTGTGGCTGAGTTGCTGTCGTTCTCAAACACTCCCACGTTCTTATAATACAGCTGACAGTGGACTGTGGAATATTTAGGAGCGAGGAAATTTCACGACTGGATTTGTTGCACAAGTGGCATCCTATCCCAGTTCCACGCTGGAATTCACTGAGCTCCTGAGAGCGACCCCTTCTTTCACCAATGTTTGTACAAACAGCCTGCATGCCTAGGGACTTGGTTTTATACCCCTGTGGCCAGGGAAGTGATTGGAACACCTGATTCTGATTATTTGGATGGGTGAGCGAATAACTTTTGGCAATATAGCGTATATCTAAATACAAAAAAATGGAGCGTACAAATATTACAGCGTACACACCCCAGAGACCTTTTTTTCTGTTATATTTCTTCTATAACAATAAAAGATATACAATATATTCCAATTGTGCCCCTTATCCCCTCCAAAAGAACTATTATTCTTGGGTAGGTTTATTCCCTTTGCCTTCTGCCAACACTGATTTTATAAAATCTTCCTGTATTTCATTACAATTTACTTTAAACATCCCTTTTTAAAATTTAATTTCTGCTGTTAATTTAATCATTTGTTGCCATACTCCAGATGTCATTGTACCACTCATTTCTTTGAATATCCCAATTTCTTCCCCAATATTTAGCCATCACTAACCTAGCTGCCATTATCAAATTTACAATCAATTCCCTTTTTGTTTCATTGATATCCCTTTTTTCCACCAGCACCAGTAATGCAATTCTCGGTGACATGTCTAAATTTACATTCAAAAGTGCTCTCATTTCCCTAAATACCATGTCCCATATTTGTGCACTATCACAATCCCACTTATTTTAAGTATAAGATATTCCTCGACATACAGCTGTTTGTTTAGTGACTGTTCAAAATTACAATGGCACTGGAAAAAGTGACTTATGACTATGTTTCACACTTATGACCATTGCAACATCCCTATGGTCACTTGATTAAAATTCAGACGCTTAGTAAATGACTTGTATTTATGACGGTTGCAGTATCCTGGATTATGTGGCCACTTTTTGCAACCTTCTGACAAGCAAAGCCAGTGGGGGAAGCCAGATTCACTTAACAACCGTGTTGCTGAACAATTGCGGTGATTCACTTAACAACGGGGCAAGAGAGATTGTAAAATGGAGCAAAATTCACTTAACAAACTCTCTCACTTTGTGGATCCATGGACCTCTCTGAGCTTGATGGTTTGCTTGCAGACATTTCATTACCAAACTAGGTAACATCATCAGTGCTAGAAGGGAATAAGGTTTGCTCTGTTTATTTGCCATAGCTTGCCCTGTTAGCATTGGTGGGAGTTGTTCTTGGCAGTTCCTTCATTAGCTTGTTTACTGTTGGCTTGTTTGTCTGAGTTGGTAATTTCCTTGAGTGGTAAATTGCACTGGCAGAGCAAGTCACCTGTATATAAACAGAGAGCAATCCCCATTCCCTTCTAGCACTGATGATGTCCCCAGGTTGGGTCATGAAACGTCTACAAGAAAACAACCCCAGCTTAGAGACCCCCAAGGACCACACAGTTCAACCCGGAGCCTGCAACTCTACTCTCTTCCAAATTAGCTGTTTGGAAAGCAGCATCAGCTAGGAAAGTCACGATCCAACAACTTGCTTCTTAGAACTAGGTTAACTGGCCTTGATGGTTAGTATTTATGCAGAGCTAAACCATCAGTCCTGGTTAATGAATCCCAGCTGTACATGTATTAGAACAGTGTTTTTTTACACGTTTCCAACAATTTAGAACAATGTTTTTTTAAACTTCTATGTACCTTAAAATGTTTCCCCAGCCAGCATGCTTTAAGATAGGTGAGCTTCCACTCCCAGAATTCCCCACCCATCCATGCTTTAAGATGGGTGGACTTCCACTCCCAGAATTCCCCACCCATCCATGCTTTAAGAGGGACGGACTTCCACTCCCAGAATTCCCCAGCCATTATGCTTTAAGAGGGGAGGACTTCCACTCCCAGAATTCCCCAGCCAATATGCTTTAAGATGGGTGGGCTTCCACTCCCAGAATTCCCCACCCATCCATGCTTTAAGAGGGGAGGACTTCCACTCCCAGAATTCCCCAGCCAATATGCTTTAAGAGGGGAGGACTTCAACTCCCAGAATTCCCCAGCCATTATGCTTTAAGAGGGGAGGACTTCCACTCCCAGAATTCCCCAGCCAATATGCTTTAAGATGGGTGGACTTCCACTCCCAGATAAATAACAGAACATTCATTCTGAACGTTGTTTATTTCAAAGATTAATTTGGATTGATTCAATTTATGTCCACTGCATTGGGCAACTTAGGGTCAAAATGACAGAATGCCCCAGGACAATTACAGTTATATAATTGAAATTAACAGCAGAAAACCCTCCCCCCCCACCTTAAAATTAAGCCACAGATAAAATCAACTCACAGAAAGCAACGAAGTTGGATCAGAGTTGATAATCTCATTTTACAGATTGTGACCCTAGTCAATAAGATATTGTTAAGAGAATCTGTACGGCGGTAATTATTGGGACTGCGGGCAGCTTACAGAAGTAAAACCCCAAATATAAGACCCAATAACCCACCCCCCCTCATGGCGACCACTGTCTTGACCAGGAGTGTCAAACTCACTGATCTGGTGAGATGCATCAATTACTTGTTGGTCTCCTTTTTTTCTGTTTGCCAGTCCCATAAGATCCCGGACCTGACATACCCACGTGAGAAAAGACTCTGGGGAGAAATGAGGGTGGAGTTGTACAATAGAGTTGGAAAAGTTAAATTGGTGGCCATGATGGTTTGATCAAAGCTCTGCCCTGTTTTTTGTTTTGTTTTGTTTTAATAAATATTTTTTATTAAATGTTTTGATCTTTAAAAACAATAGGGAAGACACAGCAAAGAAAAAAACCACAATAAGACAAATCAAAACACAGAACATACATAACAATATACAGTAATTTTACAGCTTTCTGTATCGGCTTTCCTTCTTAGCTTTTATAATTCTCCCTTCTGCAATCGCCTTCCTCTCACTATAACCTTGTCCTATAATTTAACAAACATAATAGTATTCATTATTTATATCTCCATATATTTGCATTCTCTAATTTTCTGTCTTGGCTTCTGTTTTCTAGCCACTTGTACATTTTATTCCATATTTTATAAAAACTCGATTCTTCTCTTTCTTTTAGTTCTATTTGTCATTTTGTCCATGCACGTTGCTCATAAAATGCACTGCACATTAAAAAAAAACAGGTTCAGTCATGCCATTAGAGAGCCACTTTGGTGTACTGGTTAAGGTGGTGACTTAGAAACCAGGTGACTGAGTTCTAGTCCCACTTTAGGCATGAAAACTGGCTGGGTGACTTTGGGCCAATTACTAGGAGACAGTGAGTTCTAGTCCCAGTTTAGGCATGAAAAGTTTAGGTTGGATATCTCGGGCCACCTGGAGATGGTGAATTCTAGTTCTGCTTAGGTATGAAAGCCGGCTGGATGACTTTGGGCCAATCACCAGGAGACAGTGAGTTCTAGTTCCAATTTACACATGAAAGCAGACTGGGTAAATTCGACCCAATCCCTCTCTCTTGGCCCAATCCACCTCACAGGGTGGTTGTTATGGGGAGAATAGGAGGAGAAAGGAGTGTTATGTCTACCACTTTGAGTTGTTTATTAATAAAGGCAAGACATCAAATAAGTAATAAAGGCAGGCCAAAAGAGAGAGTAGATCCCAAGGTCCATGAAAGACCATAGCCGTTGTGAGCTTCCCCTTCCCTGCAAGCAGAAAACTAGCCTCACATTGAGACTTTGTGCTCTAGATTCTTTTCCTGAGTGGGAACATTTTTTTTTTAATGGAGAAAGCAATCGGCTTGTATCCTGGACGACACAGTTCTGTTCACTTTAGTGTAGTTGGTTTGCTGCGGCTCGTTCTGATATAGACTGCGATAATCTAATTGCCACTTGGCAGACCAATTGAAATGTAGGTCAGGATTTTGACTTGATGGTGTAGCATCGTTGCTGACTCTTTAGTAACCTTCTCCGGGATGATCTGGTCTCAAAAGATCACACCTAGAATAACTGTGTCCAGTTTTGGTCACCACACTATTAAAAAGAAAAGATTTTGAGACTCTAGAAAGAGTGCAGAGAAGAGCAACCAGGATGATGAGGGGACTGGAGACTCAAACATACAGTTGAACAGAGTTGGAAGGGACCTTGTAGGTCATCTAGTCCACCCCCCTGCTCAAGCAGGAGACCCTACACCATTTCTGAGAAATGGAAGTCCAGTCTCTTCTTGAAAGCCTCCAGGGATGAAGCTCCCACAACTTCTGAAGGAAACTTCTGTTCCATGGGTTGATTGTTCTCCCTATCAGAAAATTCCTTCTTATGAAGGAATTAATACCACTTTATAAGGCCTTGGTAAGGCCACACTTGGAATATTTGCATTCAGTTTTGGTCACCGCGATGTAGAAAAGATGCTAAGACTCTAGAAAGAGTGCAGAGAAGAGCAACAAAGAGGATTAGAGGACTGGAGGCTAAAACATACGAAGAACTGTTGCAGGAACTGAGTATGTCTAGTTTAACAGAAAGGACTAGGGGAGACATGATAGCAGTCTTCCAATATCTCAGGGGTTGCCACAAAGAAGAGGGAGTCAAACTATTCTCCAAGGCACCTGAGGGCAGAACAAGAAGCAATGGGTGGAAACTAATCAAGGAGAGAAGCAACTTAGAACTGAGGAGAAATTTCCTGACAGTGAGAACAATTAATCAGTGGAACAGAAGTTGCCTCCAGAAGTTGTGAATGCCCCAACACTGGAAGTCTTTAAGAAGATGTTGGATAGCCATTTGTCTGAAGTGGTGTAGGGTTTCCTGCCTAGACAGGGGTTGGACTAGAAGACCTCCAAGGTCCCTTCCAACTCTGCTATTGTATTGTATTTCCAGGTTGAATCTCCTTGATCAGTTGCCATCCATTATTCCTTGTCTGGCCTTCGGGTGCCTTGCTGGCTCATATTTAATTGGTTGTCCGCGAACGGTTGCAGGAACTGAGCATGGCTGGTCTAGGGAAGAGAAGGACCAGGGGAGACAGGAGAGCATCTTCCAATATTTGAGGGGCTTCCCCAGAGAGGAGGGGGTCAAGCTATTTTACCTGAAGGCCAGACAAGGAATAATAATGGATGGAAACTGATCAAGGCGAGATTCAACCTGGAAATAAGGAGAAATTTTTAATGATAGAACAATCAATCCATGGGACAAAAGTTGTAGGAGCTTTATCACTGCAGGCTTTCAAGAAGAGACTGGATTGCCAACTGTCAGCAATGGTGTAGGGTCTCCTGGTTGAGCATGGGGTTGGACTAGATGACCTCCAAGGTCCCTTCCAACTCTGTTAATCTGAATCTATCTAAGATGATCAAAGATCTGGAGACTAAAACATGAAGAACGGTTGCAGGAACTGGGCATGGCTGGTCTAGGGAAGAGAAGGACCAGGGGAGACAGGAGAGCAGCCTTCCAATATTTGAGGGGCTGCTCCAGAGAGGGGGGGGAGTGCCTCAAAAGAACCGTGGATTGGTGACTTGGTGCTTCTCTGAGCTGGGTGGTTTTCTTGCAGACGTTTCATGACCCAACTAGGTAACATCATCAGTGTTAGAAGGGAGTGGGGTTTGCTCTCTTGTTATATATGAGTGGCTTGCCCTGTCAGTGTAGGTGGGACTGTTCTTGATCAACAGGGATCATCACCGAGGTTAATAATAGACCAACCCTCAAGCAGTAAGCAATACCCCCATGAAAGAACTACCAAATCAGTAAACAACAGCCTAATTGAAGAACCATCAAGACCATACCCACCAATACTGACAGGGCAAGTCACCATTTGTAAACAGGGAGCAAACCCCACTCCTTGCTAGCACTGATGACGTGACCTAGTTGGGTATTGAAACGTCTTGTAAGAATACAGCCAGGCTCAGAGAGCACCAAGGACCTCACAGTCCTCCTGTCTGAAAATTCCTCTCCCTTGTAGTACTGATGATGTTGCCTAGTTGGGTCACGAAGCGTCCGCAAACAACCAGCCAAGCTCAGAGAGCATCAAGGAACCCAGAGTCGTCGTCATCTTCCTCTTCCTCCTCTTCCTCTTCTCTACAAACCCCAACTTCCTTCTAGCACTGATGATGTTACCTAGTTGGGTCATGAAACGTCTGTAAGAAAACCCCAGCTCAGAGAGCACCAAGATCCCACAGTCCTCCTTCTCTCCACAAACCCCTCTCCCTTCTAGCACTGATGACGTTACCTAACTGGGTCATGAAATGTCTGTAAGAAAACAAGCCTTCCTCTTTCTCCTCTGCAATTCAAGGTTCTGATTACCATCTTTAAAGCGCTCCATGGCATAGGGCCTAGTTACCTGCGGGATCGCATCCTCCCGCATACATCCCTGCGGCCAATCCGCTCTCACAGGGAGGGCCTTCTCCTGGTGCCGTCCACGAGGCAATGCCAACGGGCGACACCGAGGAGTAGGGCCTTCTCTGTGATGGGCCCAACCCTCTGGAATGACCTCCCCCCCGACATTAGAACTACTACTGACCTCCGCTCCTTCCGACAGAAACTGAAGACACACCTGTTCCGACTGGCTGGTTTGGCATAATTTACAACGTCTACCCCCCCTGGCATATACTTTTTACTGGCTTTTAGAGGGATAGTGTATAAATTGTATGATATTTTAAATTTTTATATTGTTTATTTATTAGCTGTACAGTTTTGGCCTATTTTATCCTCCTCCTATGCATACATGTATTTTATTTGGTGTTTTTTAATACGGACTGTACACCGCCCCGAGTCCCTTTCGGGAGAGGGGGCGGTATATAAGTGCTAATAATAAATAAATAATAAATAAATAAATAAATCCCAACTTCCTTCTAGCATGGATGATACTACCTGAAAGTTCAAAACCATCAATCTTCCTCCCCTCCCTTCCTCCGAGTATATCTAAGGAGAAGTGGGATTTGAAATTAAGATTCTCTGGTTACATCTTCTTTTCCTTCAATCCCAACCTCCTTTTTTTACTAGCTAGCTTTTATGACTCTGCAGAAGAGAGCAAGGTCCTTGTTTTAAAAAAAACAACAACCCAGCTTTGGTTTCATTGATCAAGGCAGCGAGGTGCGTTTAGCGAGGTTAATCTCTTCTGTTGCATAAGATCCATTTACCAAATTCTAAGGATCTCTCTTCTCTTTGCCAAAGGAGCATTCAGAACGGATTACCGGATTACATGTTGCCTGCCCCAGGCTGCAAAACGGCTTCAGAAGTCAGGTTATCCGCAATAAATGAACTGGCCAATCTTTAACCAGGAAAGTTGGCTGACAGAGTCAGCCTTTAAAACAAGGGTCCTTGACAACCGTGGCAACTTTTAAGACTTGTGGACTTCAAGTCCCAGAATTCCTCAGCCAGAAAAGTTGGCTGAGGAATTCTGGGAGTTGAAGTCCACAAGTCTTAAAGCAAAGCTGGCTGGGGAATTCTGGGAGTGGAAGTCCTCCCCTCTTAAAGCATTCTGGCTGGGGAATTCTGGGAGTGGAAGTGCACCCCTCTTAAAGCATTCTGGCTGGGGAATTCTGGGAGTTGAAGTCCACAAGTCTTAAAGCAAAGCTGGCTGGGGAATTCTGGGAGTGGAAGTCCTCCCCTCTTAAAGCATTCTGGCTGGGGAATTCTGGGAGTGGAAGTCCACAAGTCTTAAAGCAAAGCTGGCTGGGGAATTCTGGGAGTGGAAGTCCTCCCCTCTTAAAGCATGCTGGTTGGGGAATTCTGGGAGTTGAAGTCCACCCCTCTTAAAGCATTCTGGCTGGGGAATTCTGGGAGTGGAAGTCCACCCCTCTTAAAGCATTCTGGCTGGGGAATTCTGGGAGTGGAAGTCCACCCCTCTTAAAGCATTCTGGCTGGGGAATTCTGGGAGTGGAAGTCCACCCCTCTTAAAGCATTCTGGCTGGGGAATTCTGGGAGTGGAAGTCCACCCCTCTTAAAGTATTCTGGCTGGGGAATTCTGGGAGTGGAAGTCCACCCCTCTTAAAGCATTCTGGCTGGGGAATTCTGGAAGTGGAAGTCCACCCCTCTTAAAGCATTCTGGCTGGGGAATTCTGGAAGTGGAAGTCCACCCCTCTTAAAGCATTCTGGCTGGGGAATTCTGGGAGTGGAAGTGCACCCCTCTTAAAGCATTCTGGCTGGGGAATTCTGGGAGTTGAAGTCCACAAGTCTTAAAGCAAAGCTGGCTGGGGAATTCTGGGAGTGGAAGTCCTCCCCTCTTAAAGCATTCTGGCTGGGGAATTCTGGGAGTGGAAGTGCACCCCTCTTAAAGCATTCTGGCTGGGGAATTCTGGGAGTTGAAGTCCACAAGTCTTAAAGCAAAGCTGGCTGGGGAATTCTGGGAGTTGAAGTCCACCCCTCTTAAAGCATTCTGGCTGGGGAATTCTGGGAGTGGAAGTCCACCCCTCTTAAAGCATTCTGGCTGGGGAATTCTGGAAGTGGAAGTCCACCCCTCTTAAAGCATTCTGGCTGGGGAATTCTGGAAGTGGAAGTCCATCCCTCTTAAAGCATTCTGGCTGGGGAATTCTGGGAGTGGAAGTCCTCCCCTCTTAAAGCATTCTGGCTGGGGAATTCTGGAAGTGGAAGTCCACCCCTCTTAAAGCATGCTGACTAGGGAATTCTGGGAGTGGAAGTCCACCCCTCTTAAAGCATTCTGGCTGGGGAATTCTGGGAGTGGAAGTCCACCCCTCTTAAAGCATGCTGACTAGGGAATTCTGGGAGTGGAAGTCCTCCCCTCTTAAAGCATTCTGGCTGGGGAATTCTGGGAGTGGAAGTCCACCCCTCTTAAAGCATGCTGACTAGGGAATTCTGGGAGTGGAAGTCCACCCCTCTTAAAGCATTCTGGCTGGGGAATTCTGGAAGTGGAAGTCCACCCCTCTTAAAGCATTCTGGCTGGGGAATTCTGGGAGTGGAAGTCCACCCCTCTTAAAGCATTCTGGCTGGGGAATTCTGGGAGTGGAAGTCCACCCCTCTTAAAGCATTCTGGCTGGGGAATTCTGGGAGTGGAAGTCCACCCCTCTTAAAGCATTCTGGCTGGGGAATTCTGGGAGTGGAAGTCCACCCCTCTTAAAGCATTCTGGCTGGGGAATTCTGGGAGTGGAAGTCCACCCCTCTTAAAGCATTCTGGCTGGGGAATTCTGGGAGTGGAAGTCCACCCCTCTTAAAGCATTCTGGCTGGGGAATTCTGGGAGTGGAAGTCCACCCCTCTTAAAGCATTCTGGCTGGGGAATTCTGGGAGTGGAAGTCCACCCCTCTTAAAGCATTCTGGCTGGGGAATTCTGGGAGTGGAAGTCCACCCCTCTTAAAGTATTCTGGCTGGGGAATTCTGGGAGTGGAAGTCCACCCCTCTTAAAGCATTCTGGCTGGGGAATTCTGGAAGTGGAAGTCCACCCCTCTTAAAGCATTCTGGCTGGGGAATTCTGGAAGTGGAAGTCCACCCCTCTTAAAGCATTCTGGCTGGGGAATTCTGGGAGTGGAAGTGCACCCCTCTTAAAGCATTCTGGCTGGGGAATTCTGGGAGTTGAAGTCCACAAGTCTTAAAGCAAAGCTGGCTGGGGAATTCTGGGAGTGGAAGTCCTCCCCTCTTAAAGCATTCTGGCTGGGGAATTCTGGGAGTGGAAGTGCACCCCTCTTAAAGCATTCTGGCTGGGGAATTCTGGGAGTTGAAGTCCACAAGTCTTAAAGCAAAGCTGGCTGGGGAATTCTGGGAGTGGAAGTCCTCCCCTCTTAAAGCATTCTGGCTGGGGAATTCTGGGAGTGGAAGTCCACAAGTCTTAAAGCAAAGCTGGCTGGGGAATTCTGGGAGTGGAAGTCCTCCCCTCTTAAAGCATGCTGGTTGGGGAATTCTGGGAGTGGAAGTCCACCTCTCTTAAAGCATTCTGGCTGGGGAATTCTGGGAGTGGAAGTCCACCCCTCTTAAAGCATTCTGGCTGGGGAATTCTGGGAGTTGAAGTCCATCCCTCTTAAAGCACACTGGCTGGGGAATTCTGGGAGTTGAAGTCCACCCCTCTTAAAGCATTCTGGCTGGGGAATTCTGGGAGTGGAAGTCCACCCCTCTTAAAGCATTCTGGCTGGGGAATTCTGGAAGTGGAAGTCCACCCCTCTTAAAGCATTCTGGCTGGGGAATTCTGGAAGTGGAAGTCCACCCCTCTTAAAGCATTCTGGCTGGGGAATTCTGGAAGTGGAAGTCCACCCCTCTTAAAGCATTCTGGCTGGGGAATTCTGGGAGTGGAAGTCCACCCCTCTTAAAGCATTCTGGCTGGGGAATTCTGGGAGTGGAAGTCCACCCCTCTTAAAGCATTCTGGCTGGGGAATTCTGGGAGTGGAAGTCCACCCCTCTTAAAGCATTCTGGCTGGGGAATTCTGGGAGTGGAAGTCCACCCCTCTTAAAGCATTCTGGCTGGGGAATTCTGGGAGTGGAAGTCCACCCCTCTTAAAGCATTCTGGCTGGGGAATTCTGGAAGTGGAAGTCCACCCCTCTTAAAGCATTCTGGCTGGGGAATTCTGGGAGTGGAAGTCCACCCCTCTTAAAGCATTCTGGCTGGGGAATTCTGGGAGTGGAAGTCCACCCCTCTTAAAGCATTCTGGCTGGGGAATTCTGGGAGTGGAAGTCCACCCCTCTTAAAGCATTCTGGCTGGGGAATTCTGGGAGTGGAAGTCCACCCCTCTTAAAGCATTCTGGCTGGGGAATTCTGGGAGTGGAAGTCCACCCCTCTTAAAGTATTCTGGCTGGGGAATTCTGGGAGTGGAAGTCCACCCCTCTTAAAGCATTCTGGCTGGGGAATTCTGGAAGTGGAAGTCCACCCCTCTTAAAGCATTCTGGCTGGGGAATTCTGGAAGTGGAAGTCCACCCCTCTTAAAGCATTCTGGCTGGGGAATTCTGGGAGTGGGAGTCTACCCCTCTTAAAGCATTCTGGCTGGGGAATTCTGGGAGTGGAAGTCCACCCCTCTTAAAGCATTCTGGCTGGGGAATTCTGGGAGTGGAAGTCCTCCCGTCTTAAAGCATTCTGGCTGGGGAATTCTGGGAGTGGAAGTCCACCCCTCTTAAAGCATTCTGGCTGGGGAATTCTGGGAGTGGAAGTCCACCCCTCTTAAAGCATTCTGGCTGGGGAATTCTGGGAGTGGAAGTCCACCCCTCTTAAAGCATTCTGGCTGGGGAATTCTGGGAGTGGAAGTCCACCCCTCTTAAAGTATTCTGGCTGGGGAATTCTGGGAGTGGAAGTCCACCCCTCTTAAAGCATTCTGGCTGGGGAATTCTGGAAGTGGAAGTCCACCCCTCTTAAAGCATTCTGGCTGGGGAATTCTGGAAGTGGAAGTCCACCCCTCTTAAAGCATTCTGGCTGGGGAATTCTGGGAGTGGAAGTGCACCCCTCTTAAAGCATTCTGGCTGGGGAATTCTGGGAGTTGAAGTCCACAAGTCTTAAAGCAAAGCTGGCTGGGGAATTCTGGGAGTGGAAGTCCTCCCCTCTTAAAGCATTCTGGCTGGGGAATTCTGGGAGTGGAAGTGCACCCCTCTTAAAGCATTCTGGCTGGGGAATTCTGGGAGTTGAAGTCCACAAGTCTTAAAGCAAAGCTGGCTGGGGAATTCTGGGAGTGGAAGTCCTCCCCTCTTAAAGCATTCTGGCTGGGGAATTCTGGGAGTGGAAGTCCACAAGTCTTAAAGCAAAGCTGGCTGGGGAATTCTGGGAGTGGAAGTCCTCCCCTCTTAAAGCATGCTGGTTGGGGAATTCTGGGAGTGGAAGTCCACCTCTCTTAAAGCATTCTGGCTGGGGAATTCTGGGAGTGGAAGTCCACCCCTCTTAAAGCATTCTGGCTGGGGAATTCTGGGAGTTGAAGTCCATCCCTCTTAAAGCACACTGGCTGGGGAATTCTGGGAGTTGAAGTCCACCCCTCTTAAAGCATTCTGGCTGGGGAATTCTGGGAGTGGAAGTCCACCCCTCTTAAAGCATTCTGGCTGGGGAATTCTGGAAGTGGAAGTCCACCCCTCTTAAAGCATTCTGGCTGGGGAATTCTGGAAGTGGAAGTCCACCCCTCTTAAAGCATTCTGGCTGGGGAATTCTGGAAGTGGAAGTCCACCCCTCTTAAAGCATTCTGGCTGGGGAATTCTGGGAGTGGAAGTCCACCCCTCTTAAAGCATTCTGGCTGGGGAATTCTGGGAGTGGAAGTCCACCCCTCTTAAAGCATTCTGGCTGGGGAATTCTGGGAGTGGAAGTCCACCCCTCTTAAAGCATTCTGGCTGGGGAATTCTGGGAGTGGAAGTCCACCCCTCTTAAAGCATTCTGGCTGGGGAATTCTGGGAGTGGAAGTCCACCCCTCTTAAAGCATTCTGGCTGGGGAATTCTGGAAGTGGAAGTCCACCCCTCTTAAAGCATTCTGGCTGGGGAATTCTGGGAGTGGAAGTCCACCCCTCTTAAAGCATTCTGGCTGGGGAATTCTGGGAGTGGAAGTCCACCCCTCTTAAAGCATTCTGGCTGGGGAATTCTGGGAGTGGAAGTCCACCCCTCTTAAAGCATTCTGGCTGGGGAATTCTGGGAGTGGAAGTCCACCCCTCTTAAAGCATTCTGGCTGGGGAATTCTGGGAGTGGAAGTCCACCCCTCTTAAAGCATTCTGGCTGGGGAATTCTGGGAGTGGAAGTCCACCCCTCTTAAAGTATTCTGGCTGGGGAATTCTGGGAGTGGAAGTCCACCCCTCTTAAAGCATTCTGGCTGGGGAATTCTGGAAGTGGAAGTCCACCCCTCTTAAAGCATTCTGGCTGGGGAATTCTGGAAGTGGAAGTCCACCCCTCTTAAAGCATTCTGGCTGGGGAATTCTGGGAGTGGGAGTCTACCCCTCTTAAAGCATTCTGGCTGGGGAATTCTGGGAGTGGAAGTCCACCCCTCTTAAAGCATTCTGGCTGGGGAATTCTGGGAATTGCATTCTACAGATGTTAAAATTGCCAAGGTTGAGAAATATTGGTGTAGTAGGATAACTCCAGTTTCATTCAACCAGACAATTTTCCTTGCCTGGGACTTTGGCACGCCTGTGTGTATTTCAGCATTACAAGCCTTCCTTGTGTAAAATTCTGTGTGTGTGTATGTGTGTAGATATTTTAAACCCAGGACCAAAATAATTTCTTTCTCCTCTACTTGTTATCTCAAAGAAAGGCCTATCTGTAAGCAGAATTTACACCAGGAAATATATTATCATTCGGTTACTTTTTAAAAAAACTATTATTGTTGCTCTATTATTATCATCATCTTCATCATCATGGAGTCCTAGTGGACAACCATTGAAATAGGAGCCAGCCGTGTGCAGCAGCTTCCAAAAAAGCCAACACAGTTCTAGGCTGCATCAACAGAGGGAGAGAATCAAGATCACGTGAAGGGTTAATACCACTTTATAAGGCCTTGGTAAGGCCACACTTGGAATATTTGCATCCAGTTCTGGTCGCCACGATGTAGAAAAGATGTAGAGACTCTGGAAAGAGTGCAGAGTAAAGCAACAAAGAGGATTAGGGGACTGGAGACTAAAACATATGAAGAAGGGTTGCAGGAACTGGATATGTCTAGTTTAATAGAAAGAAGGACTAGGGGAGACATGATAGCAGTATATTCCAATATCTCAGGGGTTGCCACAAAGAAGAGGGAGTCAAACTATTCTCCAAGGCACCTGAGGGTAGAACAAGAAGCAATGGGTGGAAACTAATCAAGGAGAGAAGCAACTTAGAACTGAGGAGAAACTTCCTGACAGTTAGAACAATTAATCAGTGGAACAGTTTGCCTCCAGAAGTTATGAATGCCCCAACACTGGAAGTCTTTAAGAAGATGTTGGATAGCCATTTGTCTGAAATGGTGTAGGGTTTCCTGCCTAGGCAGGGGGTTGGACTAGAAGACCTCCAAGGTCCCTTCCAACTCTGCTATTGTATGATTGTATCATCATCATCATCATTTTATGTGCCTGCTGGCAGTCAACATGGACTTAATGGGAGATAATCAAAAGTCCTCCTGATCACCCAATTCTTTTCAGCAGGAGGCACAAAATAGTTTTGGGGTGGGGAAATGTAGCAATGAAGCAGAAAGTGTAAAATGAACAGGGGCATCAGAGCCACAGTAAAGAAAAAAATGTTTTTTAAAAAGGAGCTTTTGCCAGCCGTTCCTATGTGGCTGTGAATTTCAGCAATGGCCGAGTCCCCACTTTTGCAAATTATGCAAAGGAAGGATGATATCAAACATAAATTAAAATCCTGCTCTGGTGGAAAAAGATACGATGACAGATCGGAGACACCAAACAAGAAAAAAACAAATGAAGCAGCTGGCAATTTTGCTATGTTCCTAAGGGAAAAATTTGTTACGTTTCGCCCCATTTTACGACTTTTCTCGCCACATTTGTTGTTAAGTGAATCTGGTTTCCTCCATTGACTTTGCTTATCAGAAGGTCGCAAAAGGGGATCACGTCGCACCCCGGGGACAGTGCGACCGTCATAAATATGAATCAGCTGCCAATCATCTGAAATTTGATCATTTAGCATGGAGATGCTGCTAAAGTCGTAAGTGTGAAAAACGGATGCTTTTCTCCTCTGCTGTTGTAACTTTGGTCACTAAATGAGCTGTTGTAAGTTGAGGACTGTGGCTTTAAAAAGCTGCCATGGTCAAAGCAGGCACCACCTTAAAAAAAAATTTTTTTTTTTAAATTTCCTACATTCTTTCCTTTTTATTTTAAATGATTTGCAGGGTTTTTTTTCCCCCTTCTCTGCTAAGATGCTTTGCACTATTTGCAATAGATTCGGCCGTCTCCCTGCTACACATTTTAGCTTAATTAACTTCTTCTTTTTTTAATCTATGCACCGTTCTTAATTTCTTGCTGGCTTGGCGGCTATAAAAGCTGATAACGTTTCTGCGCTTTGTCAAATGGCAGACGGCGAGTTTTCTCCAGGACGAGAAATTGGGGACAAATAACATTTTGTGTTTTTTTTCTGAAGGTTTTTGCAAAAAAGGAGACAGTCATAATATTGTTTCCAACCCCCCCTCAAATGCTTAGGTATAGCTGACATCTGTCCCACTTACCAGCAGCTGGATTGGAACTGCAGCTTTAAGGTAGAAACATCTGGCTTAATTTGAGGATTTCTACATTTTCTGGCTGGATGCTGAATCCTGGAGGGGGACGGCAAAGCTATTGGAGAAAATCCAGATCTTATCTAGAAATGGAAATACGGATTTTTTTTCCCCATCTCCATTTTGACCCCTTCTCCAGGTCCTGGATTATGACCAGTATGGTGAATTTCTGTAGGCCAGTGAGTCTCAGCTATGACAACTTGAAGAAGTGTGGACTTCGACTCCCAGAATTCTCAGTCTGCGTGATGATGCTGCATGCTGGCATGGGAATTCTGGGAGTTGAAGTCCACTCATCTTAAAGCATGCTGGCATGGGAATTCTGGGAGTGGAAGTCCACTCATCTTAAAGCATGCTGGCATGGGAATTCTGGGAGTGGAAGTCCACTCATCTTAAAGCATGCTGGCTGGGGAATTCTGGGAGTGGAAGTCCACCCATCTTAAAGCATGCTGACTGGGGAATTCTGGGAGTTGAAGTTCTCCCATCTTGGAGCATGCTAGCCACTTGAATTCTGGGAGTTGAAGTCCACTCATCTTAAAGTTGCCATGGTTGAGATAAACTTTTCTATAGAATTTGACATTGGTCCATAGGATCATCTGTTGACAAAGCAGAGTTACCTTCTTACCCAATTCAGGTTTAATTCCTGGTGACCTGCAACAGAGCAAAAAAACAACTTTCCTTATTATATCTTTGGATGCCTTCAGAGTTTTTCCAGCCTAGCCTTCACTTCTGAAATTGATTTATTTAAAATATTTATGTAGCTGCCCATCTTATAACCAGCTCTGTGCAGTTCCCAATCCATTTATTCTTTCCTTCCAAGGACAAACCTGACCTGATCCTACCTTTATTTTTGAGAGTAGCCAATGCTGTTTTAATACCCAAATAACAGCAGACGCCATAAAACATTAGGCAAACTCTTTAACTCGTAAACTATTGTAAGGAATGTTGGTGACAGATTTAATGTTGCCCAACCTCTGTGTTCCATGTGGCTTAAACTGCGCTGTGCACTTATAAATGTCAATATAAACAATAATAAAAATGGATTGGGCATATACTCAGGTTAAACTAGGGCAGCGTTTGAGTCAGCTGGTTTTGTGGTTTTTTTTTAAAAAAAACTTGGCAAGTCAGCATGCTGAATTCTGGGACTTGAAGTCCATCTGTCTTAAAACTTGTTGACTGGAGAATTCTGGGAAACATGCCATCTGGGGAATTCTGGGAACTGAAGTCCACCCCTCTTAAAGCATGCTGACTGGGGAATTCTGGGAACTGAAGTCCACCCCTCTTAAAGCATGCTGACTGGGGAATTCTGGGAGCTGAAGCCCACCCCTCTTAAAGCATGCTGACTGGGGAATTCTGGGAACTGAAGTCCACCCCTCTTAAAGCATGCTGACTGGGGAATTCTGGGAACTGAAGTCCACCCCTCTTAAAACATGTCGACTGGGGCATTCTGGGAGCTGAAGTCCACCCCTCTTAAAGCATGTCGACTGGGGAATTCTGGGAACTGAAGTCCACCCCTCTTAAAGCATGCCAACTGGGGAATTCTGGGAGCTGAAGCCGACAAGTCAGGTTTGAGAAACATCAATCTAGATTCATTGGTTTAATGTTGCAGGCCAAGAACTAGCCCTGTGCATTTGCCCTCTGGGCCTATCTTCAGGAAAACCGCCTTCCCTGCAAAATGCCCACAGAAGGCTGACGAATTGGGCATTTGAGCCATGCCACGTGTAAAGACTTAGTCATCGTTGTTTTGTGCGATCCAGAAAAGTCCCATAGCTAACCGTGAACCTCAGAATGCTGTTTGTTGATACTTTTTATGCAAGGACACGCTGGGTGTCACCGGTTGCCTCCAAAACCCCTGAGGCAGAGAACCGGATGAGGAGGCTTTAAGTCATCCACACACCTTCCGCAGGATGGTGTCCGGAGTCATTTAGCAAATATTAATTAACTCCGCTTTCATCCGAAGTAAACACAACCGCTTCTGCTCTGTGGGTGGCCAAAATGTCATTTTTTTTCGTGGGTTTTGGATTTTTCTGGTGGGGTTTGGAAGGGGCATCGAGGTCTGAGCCCCTCTTCATCATCAGATCCTATAAGGTAAAGGTTCCCCTCGAACTTATGTGCTAGTCGTTCCCGACTCCAGGGGACAGTGCTCATCTCCGTTTCGAAGCCGAAGAGCCAGCGCTGTCCGAAGACGTCTCCGTGGTCATGTGGCCGGCATGGCTCAACGCCGAAGGTGCATGAAACGCTGTTCCTTTCCCACCAAAGGTGGTTCCTATTTTTCTACTTGCATTTTTTACGTGCTTTCGAACGGCTAGGTTGGCAGAAGCTGGGACAAATAACGGGAGCTCACTCCGTTACGCGGCACTAGGGATTCGAACCGCCGAACTGCCGATCTTTCTGATGGACAAGCTCAGCGTCTTAGCCACTGAGCCACCAGGTCCTATAGACTGGTATAATTTTCATCTAGGCTTCAAGCTTTCTTCTGGGTTGGCCTACAACTCTAAATAAAGTCCTGAATTATCTGAATATCAAGTTTTCTGTCCAAGATTCCTTATAAAGACAGTTTTGGGCAGAATTTAATTTTTTTATTTGTTGTTTACAAACAACCTTTATTTTTTTAAATGAACAACTGAAAACAGTGAACATATCTAATACTTCGGCTTCCTCAGACTTTTCCCACAACAACAACGATAACAACCATTACCCTGTGAGATTGGTTAGACTGAGGAGTGAGTGGCCCAAGGAAGTGCTCATGCTTAAGGTGGGAGTAGAACTCTCAGTTACCTGGTGATTGGGCCACCTAGATGTCCTTCACAGCTGAAGTGGGACTAGAATACACAGTCACCTGGTGATTGGCTCAAAGTCACCCATCTGGCTTTCACGACTAAGGTGGGACTAGAACTCACTGTCTCCTGGTGTTCGGATCAAACACACCCAGTTATCTTTCATGGCTAAAGTGGGACTAGAACTCACAGTCACCTGGTTTCTAGCCTGGTGCCTCGTAGAGTTAGAGATTGACACAGGTATCCTGTGTCATTGTGTCAAAATCAGCCACACTCTCTAGATGCTTTTGGGTGAAAGTTGTGTGAACGCACCCATTGTGTTCTTTTTGCGTACAAAACGCCGGGAATGGCTGTTTTCTTCCTTCATTGCCTGCAGTCTTCCTACAGGGAAGGGGAAGCTGTTTTTTTAAAAAATTTAAACCTAAAAAGAAAAATAAACTACTGCTTCACCCATCTCTGTTTAAAAATCTCAAAATCAAAAAGGTTTTTTTTTCTTTTCTGGTTTTCCAAACTGCCCAAATCTAATCCTTAAAGGAAATAATCTTTAAAGAGCATCTCACAAGTAGGAAATCAGAGTTTACGAACCACAACACAGGCCCCAAATTTAAGGCGAGGTTCACATCCCAACAAGCCAATTTTATCACTTGTGGACAGACAATCTGATCATTGTTTAAGACAGAGATTAGTCTTGAAGTGCCCACAGAAAGACAGATAAGAGAAACTAAGCTTGCAAGAGACAGAACGTTAAAAAAAAAAAACCTCAGCAATTTAGTCTGCAAAAAGAGAAGAAAGGGAAGAAAAAACCTTGAACGATGAACTAACACAACAGGAAGTTCTCAACTTAGATAATGGAGCAGGCCCATTATGGAACAACTTGCCTTCCGAAGTTGAGAAGAGACTGGACGTTTATCTGAAATGGTCTCGAGTCTCCTGATCAAGCAGGGGATTGGATTAGAAGACCTGAGACAACCATGTGCAGCAGCTGCCAAAAAAGCCAACGCAGTTCTAGGCTGCATCAACAGAGGGATAGAATCAAGATCACGTGAAGGGTTAATTCCACTTTATAATGTCTTGGTAAGGCCACACTTGGAATCTTGCATTCAGTTTTGGTCGCCACGATGTAGAAAAGATGCGGAGACTCTAAAAAGAGTGCAGAGAAGAGCAAGAAAGAGGATTAGGAGACTGGAGACTAAAACATATGAAGAACGGTTGCAGGAACTGGGTATGTTTAGCTTAAGAGAAAGAAGGACTAGGGGAGACGTGATAGCAGTCTTCCAATATCTCAGGGGTTGCCACAAAGAAGAGGGAGTCAAGCTATTCTGCAAAGCATCTGAGGGTAGAACAAGAAGCAATGGGTGGAAACTAATCAAGGAGTGAAGCAACTTAGAACTGAGGAGAAACTTCCTGACAGTTATAACAATGAATCAGTGGAACAGAAGTTGCCTCTAGAAGTTGTGAATGCCCCAACACTGGAAGTCTTTAAGAAGATGTTGGATAGCCATTTGTCTGAAACGGTATAGGGTTTCCTGCCTAGGCAGGGGGTTGGACTAGAAGACCTCCAAGGTCCCTTCCAACTCTGTTATAGCATGTCCTATAGTAGCAAGTGATGGCCATAAACTAGAGACAGTTAATTCTAGTCCCACTTTAGGCATGAAAGTTGGCTGGATGACTTTGGGGCAACCACCAGGGGACAGCAAATTCTAGTCCTTTTTTAGGCATGAAAACTAGCTGGGTGACTTTGGGCCAATCACCAGGAGCGATGACTTCTAGCCCTGCCTTAGGCATGACCGTTGGCTAGGTGACTTTGGGCCAATCATCAGGAGACAGTGAATTCTAGTCCTTATTTAGGCATGAAAACTAGCCGGGTGGCTTTGGGCCAAATCCCCCGGAGACAGAGAAATCTAGTTCTGCCTTAGGCATGAAAGCCACCTGGGTGACTTTGGGCCAGTCCATTTCTCACATCAACGTACCTCACAGGGTGGTTCTTGTGGGATAAATAGGAGGAGGAGGCAGGTGTGTTGTATATGTTGGCTGCCTTGAGTTGTTTGTCAAAATAAATCAAATAAATAAAAGAGGGCAGAATTAGAGTGGATTGAACTGCGACTGGGAGCATCTTGTGTTAACTGCTTTTTGAACGGAATCGCTGGGCCAGGCAGACAGACTCCCCCCTCACTCCATTCGATTTTCATGGAAAGGAACTTTTCCCAGCATCCAAGAAACGATCCTCTAACTGAGTTTAGCTAATCCCCGTTTGTTAGCTTGCTCTTGGCAGAAACGTAATCTTCCAATGGGGAATGACATGATAGTCCTCGACTTACAGCAATTCATTTAGTGACCATTCAAAGTTACAGTGGCACCGAAAAAAAGTGATGGATGCCTGATTTTCACACTTAGGACCGTTGGGAAGCATCCCTGTGGTCACAGGATCAACCGTTGGTCTGAAATGGGGTAAGGCGGGGAGGGCTAATCTTTTTGTCGTCGCATGCCGAAAGCGCCCATACCCATAATGCAATGCACATGCAACACACACACACATGCCCCCTGTGCATGCGCGTGTGACCCCCCTTTACTTCCCCCCGTGGATCTCCCACATGCACCCTGCATGGGACCCGAATATCAGCTGGGCAGTGGGAGGTGCGCACGCATGCGCGGTACAGATGAGCTGGAGCAACAGCTTGCATGCCAGCAGAGATGCCTCCGCTTGCCACTTGTGGCACATGTGCCATAGGTTCGGCATCACGGCTATAGGGTTTCCTGGCTAAGCAGGGGGTTGGACTAGAAGACCTCCAAAGGTCCCTTCCAACTCTTTTATTCTGTTAACTTCGGATGCTTGGCAATCGGTTCATCTTTACGACGGTTGCAGCGTCCCGGGGGGGTCATGTGATCCCATTTTGTGACCTTTGGGCACGCAAAGTGCACGGGGGAGGAAAAGCCGATTTGCATAACGTCCGTGTTACTAGCTTAACAGCTGGAGGGATTAACTTAACAACAGTGGCAAGGAAGGTCAGAAAAAGGGGGCAAAACTCGCTTGACAACTGTCTCGCTTAGCAACAAATATCGGGGCTCAGTTGTGGTCGTAAGTCGAGGACTACCTGTAGCTTGCAAAGAAACACCCCTGAGGAATTTTAAAAGCAGTCGTTAAGATTGGTGTTAAGGTTGGTGGCTCAGTGGCTAAGATGCTGAGCTTGTCAATCAGAAAGGTTGGCAATTCAGCGGTTCGAATCCCTAGCGCTGTGTAATGGAGTGAGCTCCCGTGACTTGCCCCAGCTTCTGCCAACCTAGCAGTTCAAAAGCATGTAAAAAATGCAAGTAGAAAAATAGGAACCACCTTTGGTGGGAAAATAACAGCGTTCCGTGCGCCTTCAACATTGAGTCATGCCGGCCACATGACCACGGAGACGTCTTCGGATAGCGCTGGCTCTTCGGCTTTGAAACGGAGATGATCACGCCCCCTAGAGTCAGTCATGTGCGAGGGGAACCTTTATCTTTATTAATTATGTACCCTCCAGAATTCTTTCATGCACGTGATGGGCAGTCCCTACATTTGACATACAAGTAAATAAATTTGGTGATAATGATTTATTGGTATGGGATTCAGGATGTAAGGAACGGAATGCACAAATACACCCTAAAGTCCCTGTTATATATATTTTTAAGGGTAATGAAGGCTAATAATCAGTTATTAATTTACCCCAGATCCAACAGCTTGGGTATAATTGTGGCTTGTGTCAGCCATCTCTGGTAATTACTAGCTTATGGCCTACCTCAAGGTATGTCCTTAATTTGAAGGTTGAGCTCTTTAATTAATTATAGTCCTCTTCTTTGCCATAGATTGCCCCATTATGGGTCTTGTGGCAGATGTATTTTGGAGATTAAAGGAGTAAGCGCCTTAAACTAAGCTGTCTTCCTCAAGGAGAGGTGAAGTCTCTTCAATTGCACAGTGCATTGTAAGAGTTGAGATGCACAACAAAAAACTGGGATCTTGAAGTTCATACTCCGTCCCGAAGGTTTTGCCGCAAAGAGGAATAGAAGAACACGAGTCTCGGAAGGGACCCTTGGAGGTCTTCTAGTCTAACCCCCTCTCTGTCCGAGCAGGAGTCCGTATATCTTTCTGGACAAATGGCTGTCCAGTCTTTTTTTGAAGTTCTCCAGTGATGGAGCACTCAGAACTTCTGGAGGCAAGTAGTTTCGCGGATTAATTGTTCTGTCAGGAAATTTGATTGATTGCTCTCACCATTAGGAAATTCTCCTTAATTCTAGGTTGCTTCTCTCCTTGACTAGTTTCCACCCATTGCTTCTTGTCCTGCCTTCAGTTGCTCTAGAAAATGGGATAGGGATAGGGAATAAAGTAGAGTAGAGTAGAATAGAATAGAATAGAATAGAATAGAATAGAATAGAATAGAATAGAATAACAGAGTTGGAAGGGACCTTAGAGGTCTTCTAGTCCAAACCGTTGCTTAGGCAGGAAACATTCTACCCTTTTAGACAAATGGCCATCCAACATCTTCTTAAAAACTTCCAGTGTTGGAGCATTCACAACTTCTGGAGGCAACTTCTGTTCCACGGATTCATTGTTTTAACTGTCAGTAAATTTCTCCTCAGTTCTAAGTTGCTTCTCTCCTTGATTAGTTTCCACCCATTG
Source organism: Natrix natrix natrix (assembly GCA_029891615.1). Lineage (NCBI taxonomy): Eukaryota > Metazoa > Chordata > Lepidosauria > Squamata > Natricidae > Natrix > Natrix natrix. The sequence goes on along the minus strand of JAKRSK010010635.1, from coordinate 2,519,385 downwards.
CTTCTTGTTCTGCCCTCAGGTGCCTTGGAGAATAGCTTGACTCCCTCTTCTTTGTGGCAACCCCTGAGATATTGGAACACTGCTATCATGTCTCCCCTAGTCCTTCTTTCTCTTAAGCTAAACATACCCAGTTCCTGCAACCGTTCTTCATATGTTTTAGTCTCCAGTCCCCTAATCCTCTTTGTTGCTCTTCTCTGCACTCTTTCCAAAGTCTCTACCTCTTCTGTACATCGTGGGGTCCAAACCTCAGGGATTGCTCAGGGATCTTAGGCAGTCAAAGGGATGGAAGGAACCTTGGAGGTCTTCTAGTCCAACCCCCCGTCTAGGCAGGAAACCCTACACCACTTCAGACAAATGGCCATCCAACATCTTCTTAAAGACTTCCAGTGTTGGGGCATTCACAACTTCTGGAGGCAACTTCTGTTCCACTGATTAATTGTTCTGACTGTCAGGAAATTCCTCCTCAGTTCTAAGTTGCTTCTCTCCTTGATTAGTTCCCATCCATTGCTTCTTGTTCTGCCTTCAGGTGCCTTGGAGAATAGATTGACTCCCTCTTCTTTGGGGCAGCCCCTGAGATACTGGAAGACTGCTATCATGTCTCCCCTTTTTTCATTAAACTAGACCTACCCAATTCCAGCAGTGTCTGTGGGTCAGAGGTCAGTGGGGATATAAAGAGAGAATCACAGGACCTAACCCAATATAGGGAGTCCTCGGCTCAGTTCATTTAGTGACCATTCAAAGTTACAACGGCAGTGAAAAAAGGGACTTGCAACTTAAGACGGATGCAACATCCCCGCCGTCACGTGATCAAAATTCAGACCCTTGGCGACTGACTCATATTTACGACAGTTGCAATGTCATGGAAGTCCACGGGGAAGCCAGATTCACTTAGCAACCGTGCGACTAACTTAAGAACCGCAGCAATTCACTTGAGGAACGTGGCAAGAAAGGTCGTAAAAGGAGGCCAAGCTCACTTAAACCAATATCCGTCCCCCTTGGCAACATCAGCCTGGGACGGAATGGTGGTCGTACCTCGAGGACTCCCTGCAGTCCGTTTGCACAACCTTTCGACGCTTGTAATCCGCCAGTGGCCAGCAGCGCACAAAGCTGTGTTTGCGTTACATCTGGAAAGAGATAACCTGGATTTAGTTATCGGCGTTTGTCCTGCTGACTTCGCCTGGATGGTCTCCGAAGGCAATTTGTTTGGAAAAGATTTCGGTTCTATTTTAGACTCTCGAAGTTTGCCTCTCAAAAACCCAGACCCTGGCTGGATTTTATCTATGGTATGTCATATTTCCCCTTCCTTGTCATGGCGAAGGGGCTTGAGTAGCTCAGTGAAGCTAAAAATATGTACTTTTTTTTTTTTAAAGCAAAGCAGAGACATCCCCCTGCCAACAAAAGTGCGTATAGTCAAGGCTGTGGTTTTCCCAGTTGCAATGGATGGTTGGGAAATGGACCATAAGGAAGGCTGAGCGCCAAAGAATGGAGGCCTTTGAATTCTGGTGCTGGAGAAGACTCCTGCATTGAGTCCCTTGGACTGCAAGGCCATCCAACCGGTCAGTCCTAGAGGAGATCCACCCTGACTGCTCTTTAGAAGGCCAGATCCTGAAGAGGAGACTCAAAGACTTTGGCCACCTAAGGAGAAGGAAGGACTCCCTGGAGAAGAGCTTCATGCTGGGAAAGATGGAGGGCAAAAGAAGAAGAAAGGGACGACAGAGAATGAGGGGGCTGGATGGAGTCACCGAAACAGTCAGTGTGAGCTTAAATGGACTCCAGAGGACAGGGAGGCCTGGAGGAACGTTGTCCATGGGATCACAATGGGTTGGACACGACTTCGCAACTAACAACAACAACAATGTCTTGTTTAGCGTGGGCTTTGCAGAGTTTGTGCAAAGCCAGTTATAGTTTTTTGTTCAAAGCTCAGCTGAAGATACCGCACGAATGAATCTGTGCCGCTAACTTGGTCGGACGAAGCGGTCTTGGAGCCCTCATTTGGAAAAAACGGCTATAATAATTGTGTATTTTGGATCCGGGAAGGGTGTTTCAGCTGCAACACAAACAGATGCTCCCTGCAAATGAAACACAGGGAACAGGAAAGAAAAAAAAAAAAAAAAAACAGGAGCCTCTGCTAAAAGATGATTTTCCACTATTTTTTCTATGTGATGCCTTCCAGATGCCTGGAGTCCACTATGTTGACCGCTCTGGCAAGGAATTCTGGGAACTGAAATCTGGGATGTTTTAAGAAGAGATTGGACAACTATTTGCCTGAAATGGAATAAGGTTTGCTGCCTGAGTAGGGGGTTGGACTAGAAGACCTCTAAGGTCCCTTCTAACTCTTCTCTCCTCTCCTCTCTTAATACAATACAATACAATACAATACAATACAATACAATACAATACAATACAATACAATACAATACAATAGCAGAGTTGGAAGGGACCTTGGAGGTCTTCTAGTCCAACCCCCTGCCTAGGCAGGAAACCCCTATACCATTTCAGACAAATGGCTATCCAACATCTTCTTAAAGACTTCTTGTGTCTTCTCTTCCTCTACCTATTCTATTCTATTCTATTCCATCCCATCCCATCCCCTATTCTATTCTATTTTATTCTGTTCTCATTTCTATTCTATCCCGTCCCATCCCCTATTCTATTCTATTTTATTCTGTTCTCATTTCTATTCTATCCCGTCCCATCCCCTATTCTATTCTATTCTATTTTATTCTATTCTATTCTATGACTGATAGATTGAGGAATATACCTCAATCCTCTCCAAGGCTTTCTCATCAAAGGTGGGGAATTGGGCAAGATCTGGGCTGCAGTACTCCAAACGACCACCAGATGGTAGCAAAGCTTGTCACGGTCTCCATCTAGAGGTTACCCAGAGTATTGCAGTCTAAATACATGTAATCTTTGATTTACAACCAATCATTTTGTGGTCATTCGAAGGTGCAACGTCGCACTGAAAAAGTGACTTACAACTGATCCCCGCACTTATGACCATTGAAGTATTTCCAGGGTCATATCATCCAAATTTGGAAATTTGACAATATGTGTTCACAATGGTTGCAGCATCCTGGGGTCGTCTAACCGCCACTTGTGACTATAGATTTGTGACTTCCCATAAGCCAAGTCAGATTCTTGGGGAAGCCAGATTCACTTAATGACCACATGATTCACTTAAGGACAGTTCAGCATTTACTGTTGTTCTTAACTGCAGCTAGTCCTCGACTTACAACAGTTCATTTAGTGACCGTTCAAAGTTACGACAACACTGAAAAAAGTGACTTACGACCATTTTTCACAGTTATGGCCTTAGCAGCATCTCCATGGTTGAGTGATCACATTTCAGATGCTTGGCAGCTGATTCATATTTATGACGGCCGCAAAGTCCGTGGGATTGATAAGCAAAGTCAAAGGGGACTCCAGATTCACTTAACAAACAGATTACTAATTTAAGAACTGCAGTGATTCACTTAACAACTGTGGCAAGAAAGGTCGTAAGATGGGGCAAAACGTACTTAACAAATGTTTCCTTTAAGAAGAGAAGTTTTGGGCTCAATTGTGGTCCTAGGTCGAGGACTATGCCTATGCCATGGGGGGGAATGATGTAAAATTGGGCGTGACTCACTTACCGACTGCCTTGATTTACGAGCAACAGAAATCCTGGTTTCCAATTTTCATCATAAGTCGAGGACTCTCTGCAATAAGGGAAACTTTGCATGGAAACTCATTTAAAAGGATAGCTTGAATATATCAAAAAGAGAGTTCTGTTTTGCAAAAATAGCATTTCTCCTTGCTTTCTTTCAGAAGTGTCGTTCCTTTAACGGTAAGATTGGATCTGTAAACTGATGGTTTTGTTGACATTATACTGGTGGTCCTTGACTTACAACCGTTCGTTTGAGTGACCATTCAATGTTAAGAATGGCACTGAAAAAAGTGACTTAGGGCCGTTTTTCACCCTTACAACGGTTGCAGCATCCCTATAATCATGTGATCAAAATTTAGACAATTGGCAACTATACAATAATACAATAGCAGAGTTGGAAGGTCTTCTATTCCAACCCCCTGCCTAGGCAGGAAACCCTATACTGTTTCAGACAAATGGCTATCCAACATCTTCTTAAAGACTTCCAGTGTTGGGGCATTCACAACTTCCGGAGGCAACTTCTGTTCCACGGATTAATTGTTCTCACTGTCAGGAAGTTTCCCCTCAGTTCTAAGTTGCTTCTCTCCTTGATTAGTTTCCAACTGACATGTACTTATCCCCCCAAAAATTATTTTCTTTTAATACAAACATTTCATCATTCATGAAACAGTGTGTGGTCTGGGTACAATTTTTTTGTGCCATAATACTTAAAGCTTACCACCATGTTCATTATATATCTAATCTTATTTGAATACTAGTACTTAAAACTTAACACATCTGTGGCTATAACATTTCTCTTCTTAATTTATTTAACTTTATAATACATTATTTTCATATTTATTCTCTAACCGTTGATAGAATAGCTCCCATATATTATAATAATCAGATTCTTCTTTTCCTTTAATTGCAAGTGTTAATCTATTCATCTCTGCACATTCTAGTATATTTGTAATCACATTTTCATCTTTGGGGATCTCTTAACCTTCCAATTTGGTGCAAATGCAATTCTAGCTGCAGTTATTACATGAATAATGAAATATACATTTTTAAGCTATATTTTTCTGACAAGATACCCAATAAGAACAGTTCAGGTTTTAGATCAATATGTTGCTGCGTCGTCTTCTCAAACCACATTTGCATTTTTGCCCAGTATTTTTTTGCTTCTACACAACTGACATGTACTTATGATGGTTGCACCATCTGGGGGTGTCGTGATCCCCTTTTGCGACCTTCCGGCAAGCAAAGTCTAGGGGGAAGTCAGATTCACTTAACAACCAGTTACTGCCTTAAGAACTGCAGCGATTCACTTAACAGCTATGGCAAGAAAGGCCGTAAAGCGAGGCAAATCTCGCTGAACAACTGCCTGGCTTAGCTCAGTTGTGGTCGTAAGTCGAGGTCTACCCATAGAAGGTTGCACAATCTGTAAGCAGCTTATTTTCATATGTCAACGTTTTTTAATTGTTGATTTCCCCGGGTCCTATTTATTTCTTAACCTCTAAAACTTTTCCAAGCTGGATTCTTCGGTGTTGCAAAACTTCCTTCAAGGCACATTCAGTTGTTGTATCTTCTCGCTTGGAAATTAAAAAAAGAAGGGAAAAGAACAAATGGAAAAGAGGTTTATTGTTCTTAGATCTGGAATAAGTGGAATCCGTTTCAGGTCCTTTGAGGTTTGAACTTTGCCTGGCTGTTGTCGTCCTCGGCAAACACAATTGTGGCAGGGAAACAATGGCTTGCTGAGACGTTGTGTTGGCTGACATGACATCTCGGAAAATCCATTAGGACTGGCGTAATTGGAAAGGCAGGCGAAGGGGAGAGAAAATATTTGGTGGAGAATTTGGCTCAAGACACACTCGGCAAAACATCCATCAGGCCATGTGGAAAGATGCCACGGAGTGACAGTCCTGTGGCACTTTCCTGAGAAAAAAATAAACCACAAGGAACTTGGACTTGGAACTTGGACACACACACACAGACATTCACAGCAACAGAAACTGGTGGCAATTGCATGCAGGAGTCTTAATTCCTTCCCCTCCGCTGACCAGAAGCTGTTCTTTATCTAAATCAGTGTTTCTCAAACTTGGCAACTTGCAGATGGGTGGACTTCAACTCCCAGAATCCCCCTGCCAGCCACATTTTAAAAGGGGTAGGCTTCAATTCCCAGAATGCCCAGCCAGAATGCTTTAAGATGGGCGGGCTTCCACTCCCAGAATTCCCCTGCTAGCCACATTTTAAAAGGGGTAGGCTTCAATTCCCAGAATCCCCCAGCCAGAATGCTTTAAGAGGGATGGACTTCCACTCCCAGAATTCCCCAGCCAGCATGCTTTAAGAGGGATGGACTTCCACTCCCAGAATTCCCCAGCCAGCATGTTTTACGATGGGTGGACTTCAACTCCCTGGGACACAGCAACCATCATAAATATGAACTAGTTGTCAAGCGTCCAAATTTTTGTCACATCATCATTGAGAATGTGCAACGGTCATAAGTGTGAAAAAATGGACACAAATCCCTTTTTCGGTGCTGTTGTAGCTTCCAAAAGTGACTAAACGAACAGTTGTATGTCAAGGAGTATCTGTTGTAAAATTGAAGTCCAATCACATGATTTATAACACGCTTTATAACACAACAACATTCAACCGTAACAGCCGGTGGTCTATTATGGTCGTAAATCGAGGACTACCTGTATACTTTTGTGAAATCTCTCACACACATGCACACACACCTAAAAAGAGAGGGAAAAACCAAACCAGCTCTGTTTGATCATAATGCCCCTTGACTTGGTTTTGCAAGGAGCTGGACTGAAGAGAGATTGAAGAGGGATGTCTAGTTTAATGAAAAGAAGGACTAGGGGAGACATGATAGCAGTCTTCCAATATCTCAGGGGTTGCTACAAAGAAGAGGGAGTCAAACTATTCTCCAAGGCACCTGAGGGTAGAACAAGAAGCAATGGGTGGAAACTAATCAAGGGAGAAGCAACTTAGAACTGAGGAGAAATTTCCTGACAGTGAGAACAATGAATCGGTGGAACAGATGTTGCCTCCAGAAGTTGTGAATGCCCCAACACTGGAAGTCTTTAAGAAGATGTTGGATAGCCATTTGTCTGAAACGGTATAGGGTTTCCTGCCTAGGCAGGGGGTTGGACTAGAAGACCTCCAAGGTCCCTTCCAACTCTGCTATTGTATTGTATTGTATTGATATTTTTTTGAAACAATGTTTTTTTTGTTTTTTATTACATATTTTAACCTATTTTATAAACCAAGTGTTGTCCGGGTTTTCCCCCTTTACATCTTCTGTTATGTATAGTTCATTTCACATCATATTTTCATTTCACACTTCAGTCCTCTTAGTCCATATTTTCCAGCTTGACTTTAATTTCTTCCTAATATATAAACAATACCATCATTTGCCGTGCCAAGTTATTCAAATCTCACATATCATTTCCATCTATTATTCTGTTTCACTGTCAATAACGTATATCCTCGAATTTAATTTTATATGGTAAACATTCCCCTTAGTTAATTATCCACAATTCATAGTGTTAAATCTATTTCCCGCGCATCGTATCGGCTATATACCTTTGGCTATATTCACCGAAGTTCCTTCTATTCTACTATAGTAGATCCTTTTCCTTCTTTCCTCCTTTCAACCATTTTCTCTTAGTATCTCAGGAACTTCACGACTGAAGAGGGATTGATGTAGGTTTGTTCACAAACAAGCAAAGACAACCACCAACACACCCACACATTGCATTTCTCTGCCCACAGCTGCTTTGCTTGGCTTCTAATAACTTGGGAAGGTGGGCTGGAATAAGCTATTTTAGGCCACCAGACCTCTGGTTTCCATCTGTGGCTGGGGGCCGGTCCTAGCTATTTTTATGGCTCCTTTTATTCCCAATGTCCCCAAGAACGGTCTACTTTGAATTCTCCTTTTAAATTTTGCATATCCAGACTGTCCACTCGTCTGAAATTCGTAGAACATGGTATTGGAAGGGATCTTGGAGGTCTTCTAGTCCAACCTCCTGCCCATGGCAGGAGATCCTTTACCATTCTGGATTTCCATGGGACGGACGCACATGATCAGAGATAGAATAAGACAGTAACAGAACAGAATAACAGAGTTGGGAGGGACCTTGGAGGTCTTCTAGTCCAACCCCCTGCCTAGGCAGGAAACCCTATACCGTTCCAGACAGATGGCTATCCAACATCTTCTTAAAGACTTCCAGTGTTGGGGCATTCACAACTTCTGGAGGCAACTTCTGTTCCACTGATTAATTGTTCTCACTGTCAGGAAGTTTCTCCTCAGTTCTAAGTTGCTTCTCTCCTTGATTAGTTTCCACCCATTGCTTCTTGTTCTGTCCTCAGGTGCCTTGGAGAATAGTTTGGCTCCCTCTTCTTTGGGGCAACCCCTGAGATATTGGAAGACTGCTATCATGTCTCCCCTAGTCCTTCTTTCTATTAAACTAGACATGCCCAGTTTCTGCAACCGTTCTTCATATGTTTTAGCCTCCAGGCCCCTCATCCTCTTTGATTAGGGTCCTTGGTGCTCTCCGAGTTTGGTGGCTTTTTTACAAACATTTCATGACCCAGCTAGGTAACATCATCAGTGCTAGTAGGGAGGAGGGATGTGGAGGAGGAGGAGGAGGAGGACTGTGTGATCCTTGGTATTCTCTGAGCTTGGTGGTTTTCTTGCAGACATTTCATGACCCAACTAGGTAATATCATCAGTGATTGAAGGGAGTTGGGGTTTACTCTTATTTTGATCTGCAAGTGGGCTAGCCACGCTGGTGGGCGTGTTCTTGATAGATCCTTGATTAAGCTGTTGTTTATTGTTTGTTTGTTTGTTTGTTTGTCTGAGTTGGCATTTCCTTGATTTGGGATATTGTTTACAGTTTGGTGAATGGCCTAGTGTTAATTTTGCTGTTCTATCTCTGCTTAGCGGAGTGTAGATTGCTGGGAAGGAGAAGTTTTGGTGTTTGGTTTCCTCTATGGCCCTTTGATTACAGTGTCTTGTTTTGAATGGTGTGTAAACGTTGCTTATCTCGATGTGCCTGTGGATGTCCGAGTGCCAAGCTTCTAGAAAGTCCCTAGAGTTTTTGGACTTGGCTTGGTCTCGGTCTAGGATGGTCTCGGTTTCCCAGTTGAAACTCTGGTTCTGCCTGTCCATTTGTTGTGCAATTGAAAGAGTTTTTTTTCCTGACTGCTTGTTAGTGCTGACAGATGAGCTCTGCTACTCCCTTCGTCTGTTTGTTCTACAAAGTGGCTGTTGCAGTCCTTACCCTGCGGGTTTTATGTTTAGGGGTCCCCAAACCTTTTGGCACCAGGAATGGGCTTTGTGGAAGACCATTTTTCCACAAATCGTGAGGAAGGAGGAGTGCACAACCTAAATCCTGCACATGGGCAGTTTTGCTTGCCTGCTGTTCACCTCCAGCTGGGTGGACTGGTTTCTAACAGGCCAGGAATTGTTTTTTATTCTGGGGTTACTGGGTACTCTGGTTTATGTGGGATGTTTTAAACAGTGTTAGTTGGTTTGCTTGCTACAGTGATGCCATGTGGTTGTAGGAATCTCTCCCTTCCTCCCACCCTTCCTCCTTTCCTTCTTGTTTTTTCTGTCCTTCTTTCTTTTGCTCCTTCCATCTTTCCTTCCTTCCTTCCTTTCTTCCATGTATCCATTCTTCCTTTCTTCCCTCCCTCCTTCCATCTTTCCTTCCTGTTTTTTCCATCCTTCCTTCCTCCCTCGACCTTCCATGCATTCATCCTTCCTTTCTTCCCTTCAACCTTCCCTCCTTCCTTCTTTCCTTTGCTCCTTCCATCTTTCCTTCCTGTTTTTCCTTCCTTTCTCCCTCTGCCTTCCATGCATTCATCCATCCTTTCTTCCCTTCCTCCTTCACTCCTTCCTTCTTCCCTTTGCTCCTTCCATCTTTCTTTCGTGTTTTTCCTTCCTTCCTCTACCTTCCATGCATCCATCCTTCCTTTCTTCCCTCCCTCCTTCCCTCCTGTTTTTCTCTCCCCTCCCTCCCTCTGTCTCTCCCTCCCTTCTTTCCTTCCTTCATCCTTCTAACTACTTTCGTTCCTTCCCTACTTCCATCTTTCCTTTCTGTTTTTCCCTTCCTTCTTTCCTTCCTTCCAACTTCCCTTCCCATTTTTCTCCTCCCTTCCTCCCTTCTCTTTCTTCTTCCTCCCTCCCTCCCTCCCTCCCTCCCTCTAATTTCCTTCACAAACACAATGGCCAAACTGGTCCGTTTTTCTAAGGTCCACAAAATCCTAAAGCGTAATCAAACCACAAGTACAGAATCGCCCAACAGCGAGCAAAAAAAACGAGCGGAAACGAACCGAATTTAATATTTTGCGCAACTACCGCCTGGGGGCTTCCTTGACCTGGCCCAACGTGTTGCGCAAAGCCAGGCCTTGTGACGGGTGTCACGGTGGAAAAATTTCAGCCAAGTTGGCATTGAATCCTTTGTTCACCTTTGAAAGAAAAGCGGATCAGATTGTTCCAGGCCCATGGGCAAGTCAGTTTCTCCCTCTTCTTTCCTTGATCCGGTTTCTGGGGATTCCCCTTCCAAAGGGGCAAAGAAAGGGAGCGCTTGACTTAACAGCCACTTGCGTAGTGACCGTTCAAAGCAGGGGTGTCCAAACTTGGGAACTTTTAAGACTTGTGGACTTCAACTCCCAGAATTCCCTAGCCCACCTGCTTTAAGGGGGGTGGTCCAGCAGGCTGGATGGAGAATTCTGGCAGTTGAAGTCCATAAGTCTTAAAAGTTCCCAAGTTTGGACACCCCTGGTTCGAAGCTATAGCAGCACCGAAAAAAGTTGGTTAGGATTGTTGTTTATATTTACAACCATGGCAGCGTTGATCAAAAGTTGACTGCTTGGCAACTGGCATATACTTTATGACAGTATATGCCAGTTGCCAAGCAATCAACCACAGGGTCATGTGATTGCTGTGTCCCAGGGTCATTCATCTTTACGACCTTCTGGCCGGTAAGTGAATCTGGCTTCCCCCTTGGCTTTCCTTGTCAGAAAGTGGCAAAAGGGGAATCCTGTGAACCTGGGACACCATAGGCATCGTAAATATATAGCCCTAAGAATAGTATTTAGACTTATATACCGCTTTACAGGGCTTTACAGCCCTCTCTAAGCGGTTTACAGAGTCACCCCAACAATCTGGGTCCTCGTTTGACCCACCTCGGAAAGACGGAAGGTTGAGTCAACCTTGAGCCGGTCAGGATCGAACTTCCTAGCACTGGGCAGAGTTAGTCTGCAATATTGCATTCTAACCACTGAGGGAGGAAGGGAGGAAGGAAATAGCAATAGCGCTTAGACTTATATACCACTTCACAGGGCTTTACAGCCCTCTCTAAGTGGTTTATACAATCGGACATTGCCCCCAATAATCTCATTTGACTCACCTCGGAAGGATGGAAGGATGAGTCGACCTTGAGCCAATCAGGATCAAACTGCTGGCTGTGGGCAGAGTTAGCCTGCAATATTTCATTGAAACCACTGCGCCACCAGGACTTCCTTCCTTCCTTCCTTTTCTCTTCTTCCTTCCTTCCTCCCTCCCTCCCTCCCTCCCTCCCTCCCTCCCTCTTTCCTTCCTTCTTTTGCAGTAGCACTTAGATTTATATACCGCTTCATAGTGCTTTACAACCCACTCTAGAATCAGCCTATTACCCCCAACAATCTGAGTCCTCATTTTATCGACCTTGGAAGGATGGAAGGCTGAGTCAACCTTGAGCCGGTCAGGATCGAACTTTGTGGCTGTGGGCAGAGTTAGCCTGCAATGCTGCATTATAACCACTGTACACCCCCCCCCGATTCCTTCCTTCCTTCCTTTTTCCTCGCTCCCTCCCTCCCTCCTTCCTTCCTTCCTTCCTTTGCAGTAGCACTTAGACTTATATACCGCTTCATAGTGCTTTACAACCCACTCTAAGCGGCTTTTAAATCAGCCTATTACCCTCAACAATCTGGGTCCTCATTTTATCGACCTCGGAAGGATGGAAGGCTGAGTCAACCTTGAGCCAGTCAGGATCGAACTTTGTGGCTGTGGGCAGAGTTAGCCTGCAATGTTGCATTATAACCACGGTGCCACCACAGATTCCTTCCTTCCTTATTTCCTTCCTACCTTCCCAAGCAATAGCAATTAGACTTATATACCGCTTTACACTGCTTTACAGCTCTCTCTAAGCGGATTAGATTCAGCATATTTTCCCCAACAATCTGGGTCCTCATTTTATCGACCTCGGAAGGATGGAAGGATGAGTCAACCTTGAGCCAGTCAGGATCGAACTCCCGGCTGTGGGCAGAGTTAATCTCTTAACAGTGATGGTGAACGATGCCGATCGTCAGGACCATGCTCCGGAAAAACCGCACTTCCAGGTTCTAGCGCACATGCACACCCAACAATCAGCTGGCCGGCGCGCATGAGCACACCAGTTTTTGGCACTGTTGCACGCGCGAAGGACACGGGCGCCAGAAACACGTAAGACAAACAGGCAAGGCTGCGCGTACCGGGCGACATGGCTTTTCATGACACTTTGGGCACACGTGCCATAGATTTGCCATCACTGGTCTATAATATTGTATTCTAAGCACTTCACCACCGGGGCTCTTACCTGGGTCTACCTGTAAAGGCTGACATGGCAACAACCTGAGATACCTTACTCAGAAGTGGAACGCTAAAACTTAATGCGCGCGCTGACTGTTGTTTGAAAAACCCATTCTTGTTTTTATCCTTTTGCCCGCTCAGGTTAACGTGGGTCGGTTGTCTCCCGTGCCCGCTTTTGTTCTCCCGAAGTCATCGCCAGTGTGTGGAGCCTGCGCCACACCCGCCCACTACCGAATCACGGCCTTCACCTGCGTGCTCCAGTGTTTCCCCTGCGACCCGTCGTGTCGGAGGACCTCCTGGGCCACCTCCGAGTTCACGCAGCATTCGGTGGCGCCAATGGTGAAGATGACGCGGTCCAAGACATTCCAGGCCTACCTGCCTTCGTGCCATCGCACGTACAGCTGCATCCATTGCAGGGCTCACCTGGCCAACCACGATGAACTAATTTCAAAGGTAGGTCATCCTCAAGCAGGGAGGATTGCTAGAGTGCCTGGGAAATTGAACACCCAGGACAATATTAACAGAAGTTTCATTGACAAATAGTCCTCGAGCTGCAACCACAAACCGAACCTTAAATATATATTGCTATGTGAGACATTGGTTAAGTGCGTTTTGCCTCATTTTACGACCTTTGCACATTCCTTGTGTGTCCAATCAATGTGGCCAATCAAGAATTCTATTCTATTCTTGATTGCCACAGTTGTTAAGTGAATGACTGCAGTTTTTCAGTTAGTCAAATGGTTGTTAAGTGAATTTGGTTTCCCCCTTGACTTTGCTTGTCAGAAGGTCACAAAAGGGGATCACTTGACACCCCCCCCCCGAACAATGCAGCCGTCATAAATGTGAGTCAAGCATATAACTGTAAATCACAGGACCATGGGAAGGCTGCAACGGTCGTAAGTGTGAGAAATGGTCCTGAGTCATTTTTTTCAGTGCCGTTGCAAGTTCAAACGGTCACTAAACAAATGGTTGTAACTCCGGGACTTACCTGTGCTTTTCCTCCATAACAAGCATGGCTGGCTGGGGAATTCTGGGAGTTGAAGTCCACAAGTCTTAAAGTTCCCAAGTTTGGACACCCCTGCCCTAAAGGTTCTTTCTCTCCAAAAACTCTACTTCAGTGGGTCTTCTTTGAAAAAAATTTGACTACAGATAGTTGTTGTGGCCTGCCAGGGGCCAGTAGAACTGGCAGCAGAATAAGAGAGTGAGGAGGTTGGGGAGGAACCTTCAGATTCGGGTTTCCCACAGATGTACCAACAGGTCTCTCTTAATAAATTGGAACTTTGAGGAAAGCTCTTGCCTTGAACTCTGGATGATACTTGGAACGCTGACAATCAAACTGATAAAGGATAAATTAAGGGTTGGGGTTAGGGTTAGTGCAGAAATGTTAGTCATATTGGAGATGGGGGAGGAATGGGGGCGAGTCCTGGGGGGGTGAGGAAAACTCAGACGAGGGCTCTGCGTCAGAGAGCTAGACAGCCGTGAGGCAGAGGAACAGCTGGAGCCTGTTCCCTTTGTGAGCATGCGCAGAGCTGCCAGAAGACAAGAACAACTAAGAAAGCAGGGTCCGCGTGGGAGTAGAGACACACCTTGGAGGTGATTGGCCCCTCCCACAGGAAACAGAAGAGGAGCGAATGGGGAGGGGGCTTTTGCAGGAAACAATTCGTTCCTTTGGTCTTTTCAAGAGTGGAAAGTTCTGTTTGCGACTATAAGAGACTGCCAAGTTTTGCCTTGCCCTGCATTTGGAAACTAGCTATCTGGCAGCTCTCCAAGCGAGATAAGGTTCGTGTGGATAAACGTTCCTCTGAAAGACTGTTTGCTAAGCCTTGCTTACGGTGAAAGAAAGGAATTCACAATCGAGTAAATAAAAGGGATTTTGCTGGGACCAAAACTCTGCTTCTTGCTTTTTAAGGAAGCCTGGGTGAGAACAATGGTCTTCGACTTACGGCAGTTCATTTGTGACCATTCAAAGTTACAACGGCACTGAAAAAAAAATAGCCATTTTCACACTTACGACCGCTGCAGCATCTCCGCGATCACGTCATCAAAATTCAGATGCTTGGCAACTGACTCGTATTAATGACGGTTTCAGGGTCTCAGAGTCATTGGGATCCCCTTTTGGGACCTTCTGTCAAGTCAAAGGGGAAGCCAGATTCACTTAAACAACCATGTTGCTATCTTAACAACTGCAGTGATTCACTTAACGGCGGGGGAGAAAGGTCGTACATTGGGGCAAAAAAATGACTTAACGACTGTCTCGCTTAGCCACAGTAACGTTGGGCTCAATTATGGCCGTACATTGGGGACTACCTGTGTTGCGTAGAAGAGTTGTGCAGGTTTTGTACGTTTGTGTTAACAAATTGGGTTGTCGGGGGAATAATAATAATAATAATAATAATATTGAATTTATTAGCCGCTCCCTTTCCAGGCAGGAGTCGGGGCGGCGTACACTAGAACATATAAAACATAACACGTGTGTACAAACACATAAACATAAAAACAGTTTTATCAGTAGTTTCTATTTCAAGAAGGTAAATGGATTGCTTTTTAATCTAGTTTCCTTAGATTTGTTCCGGGAAGTAAAATGTTTGCAAACTTTCATACTTTTTTTTTTAAAAAAATTGTGGGTTCATTGTGTGTCCTTGTTTCTGGCAGGCGCAAGGATGATTTTTTTTTTTAATGACTTAAATTTGATTTTGCTTCTACAGCCCTGGGTTTGATTAGTAAGAAGATCCATATTGTGGCTTCATTTTCTGGCCAAATTGGATCCTGGGTGAAAGCAAAGGAGCAAAGGCGGCTTTGTGGGCTCCATGTGGAGGACCATTGTATGCCTTCAAGGTGTGATTGTGGAGTGAAATTGTGGCGCTTATACCCTGGGAGAGCTCGGGGGATGACATTTTGGAAATAACTGGAATGTTTAGTTTATTTCTTTCAAGCATTTATGAGGCTGGAGTAACTGGACTTTACAAAGATTTCGGCTGATCTCAACTGCACAGATAGTCCTCGACGTACAACAGTTCATTTAGTGACCGTTTGAAGTTACAGCACAGGGGTCAGCAAACTGCGGCTCTGGAGCCGCATGTGGCTCTTTCCTTCCTCTGCTGCAGCTCCCTCACTGGTCGGCGCCACAATTTCGAGAGGAGCTTCCTGTACGGGGAGGGGAGAGAAGCAGAGTGCGCCAGGAGAAGACTCTATGGCAAGGGGAGGGTTTTCCAGTCGTCTCCACCATTGATAGGGCTTTCGGTTATGACAGGTAGAGGAAAAAGGACGCCGCTCTAGGGGGAGACTCTATGGTGGGGGAACGGAACTTCCGGTCAGCTCCAGAATTGAACAGGGGGCTTCCGGTTAGGACCTTTGTGACTCCCGGTGTTTTCTTTTCGGTGGGAAACGGGTCCAAACGGCTCTTTTAGTGTTTAAGTTTGTCGACCGCCTGTTATAGCAGAACTTTAAAAAATGACTTGTTTTCCACACTTATGACCATTGTAGCAATCTGACGACCAATTGCTACAGGTAAAGATAGTCCTTGAATTACAAATAATTCAGCCCAAAATTTCCATTACTATACAAGACGGTTGTTAAGGGAGGTTTGCTTTGCTTCCCCACCTTTCTTGCCGCGGTTGTTAAGTGAATCATTGCAGTTGTTCAGTTAGTCACACGGTGGTTAAGTGAACCTGACTTCCCCATCGACTTTGCTTTTTCTGAAGGTCGCAAAAAGGGATCACGTGACCCCAGGACACTGCGACCATCATAATTTCATGCCTGTGTTCAAGCAGCAATGCTATAATGGTCGTAAGTGTGAAAAACAGTTCTTATGTCAGGCCTGCAGCCGTATTCCTTTTGGATCTTTAGCCTGCCACACTTTCTGTTATTCTACTATGCATTTTCTATTGTGGGAAAATGGGAGGTGGGGATTGTAAGGAGTTAGATAACAAGTAGCCATAACAAAATTCTTTCTAGAAAGCCAAGGTCATCCTTTGTTTCTGCACCTCTGCACCTGACCGGAACTGGATGGGTGGAAGCTGCCAGCATGGCAGTGAGAGATTGGACCATGTGATGGACTTGTAAGTGTGGGGGCAAGATATTGAACTTTCAACTGGGTGGGGAAAACTGGGACGCTTTCAGATTTGGGTTTTCCCAGATGTGTCAGTGTGGCTCTCTTCACAAATTGGAACTTTGAGGAATCCTTTGCCTCGGACTCTGATTTAATTTTGGATGGTATTTGTAACCCTGACACCTTAAGTCATTTGTTTCAGTGCTGTTGTAACTTGAAATGGTTGCTAAACGAATGGTTATAAGTCGAGGACTATCTGTGCCCAAAGGGTATGATCCAAAGACAGGCCCAACTTTGATCAAATTGTTGTAGCCCCCCTCTCGACTTTTTTTTTTTTATACCATACCCTGTGAAGGACCAATAGAGGTAGTCCTCAACTTACAGCAGTTCATTTAGTGACTGTTCAAAGTTACAACAGCACCGAATAAAGGGACTTAAGTGAAACTTATGTTTTTCACACTTACGACCATTGCAGCATCCCACGTGGTAAAAATTCAGGCGCTTGGCCAATGACTCGTATTTATGACGGTTGCAGAGTCCTGTGGTCATGTGACCCCCTTTTGTGACCTTCGGACAAGTAGAATCAATGGGGAAGCAGTGGTTCACTTAACAAGGGTAGCAAGAAAGTTCGTAAAATGAGGCAAAATTCACTTTAACAACTGTCTCACAACGAGCGACAGAAATTCTGGCTTCAATTATGGCCGGAAGTCAAGAACTAGCTGCAAATAATTTTTGTTTATTTATTTATTTGGTTTTTCTTTAATCCTGCCTTTATTTTGTTGTGCTCCCGCCTCTAGTTGTGTCCCCACAACAACAACCCTGTGAGGTGGGCTGTGTTGAGAGGGAGGGACTTTCCCAAGTCACCCAGCCAAAGTGAGGACTAGAATTCTGGTTACATCATCATCATCATCATAATTTTATAGGTAGTCCTTGATTTACAACTGCTTATATAACGACCGTTCAAAGCTACAATTGCACTGAAAAAAGGGACTTATCCTGTTTCACACTTATGACCGTCGCAGCATCCCGACAGTCACCTGATGAAAATTTAGGCTCTTGACATTCAATACATAGTTAGGACAGGTGCAGCATCGGGGGGAGGGGGGAGGGGGTGGGGTGGGCCTGGGGATCGCCATTTGCATCTCTCCAAGCCAGTTTAATCAATCAGAATAGAGCTGGAAGGGACCTTGGAGGTCATCTAGTCCAACATTCCCTCCCTCTGCTGAAGCAGGAGACCCTGTATACAGAGTACAGTGGAATGGAATGGAATGGAATGGGATGGGATGGGATGGGATAGGATAGGATAGGATAGGATATTTATTGACAATGGAATAGAATAGAATAGAATAGAATAGAATAATGGAATGGAATAGAATATTTAATGACAATGGAATGGAATAGATTAGAATAGATTGGAATAGAATAGAATAGAAGAATAGAATAGAATAATGGAATAGAATAGGGTAGAATATTTATTGACAATGGAATGGAATAATGGAATAGAATAGAATATTTAAAGACAATGGAATGGAATAGATTAGATTAGAATAGAATAGAAGAATAGAATAGAATAATGGAATAGAATAGAGTAGAATATTTATTGACAATGGAATGGAATAGATTAGAATAGTACAGATAGAATAGAATAGAATATTTATTGACAATGGAATGGAATAGATTAGAATAGAAACAGAATAGAATAAAATATTTATTGGCAATGGAATGGAAAGGAATGGAATGGAATGGAATAGCACAGTTGGAAGGGACCTTGGAGATTTTCTAGTCCAACCTCATATACAGGCAGGAAACCCTATACTGTTTCAGACAAATGGCTATCCAACATCTTCTTAAAGACTTTCCAGTGTTGGGGCATTCACAACCTCTAGAGGCAACTTCTGTTCCACTGATTCATTGTTCTAACTGTAGTGGAACATGGAAAGGGAAGATAGATGGAAAGGAGCTCTACCCCAGATTTCAAGGTATAGAAGAAGAAAAAAGAGAAGAATTGATGGATTCAAGGAGAGAAACTTTAACAAAAGCACTACTGATAACCAAAGATAAGCTGCTTAAAGAAGCTGACGGAGGGTCTCGAGATTTTACAAGATATGTAAAAAGCAACTAGTTGTGAAGAGAAGTCCACACAAATTTGATTAAGGACGAGAACGAGCCAGACGTCGCGACGACACAACGTGCGGTCTCGATAGTCCGAGACCGCCGTTGATTCTTTTACCAGCTGCACGGTCCATATGGACCTAAATCGTCCCGGAGAGACGGTGACAGGGAGACAAATCCTTGCTGGTCTCAGGGACACCACAAACTCCCTGATTGACCCAAGGGAAGTTCTCCAAGCCGGCAGTAAACAGACAGCCCCCAGGCTGACAAAGTCAGAGACGGCTCCGGAAAGAAGGCAGTGAAAGTGAGTCCAGCTGGTGAGATTTTTTTCTTTGAGAATGTTTGCCCAAATAAATTTCTTTTAAAAGATAAATTAGTCCTTTAAGCAAAATAATAAAGCGGCGAAATTTATCTTTATTGGACTGCCTTAGAACGTTTTTTTCCCCTCTTCTATGTAACAGCGTTTTGTGGATTGAAGTGATTGGAATGCTTCCCGTTTCTCCTCTTAAGTGAATAAATTGATTTTTTATCCTAATTTGTGCTACCTTTATTTTTTGGCTGATCTAAAACTTTTTTTACTTTAATAATCCTTCCTCTTATTGTTTATTAAATTTTATTAAAGACACTTAGAGATTTTTGTTTTCCTTAAGCTTGATACAAATAAGAGAAAGTTGAATCTGCCATTCGGAAGCCAGAAATTGTTTTTTTTTCTCTTTTTGAAACAAAGTATCCTTTGCTTTATTTTCTCTGAGTTTGTTGACATTGTAACTAGAGGGTTTGCAGCTTGTCTGTAGAGACTGATAACGGCTCAAGGACACGGACTGTTTTCTTGCAGGTGTCTTTGTGGCATATTTTGGACAAGGGAAGGAAAAGAAAAGAAAAGATAGAACCCTCATTTTTCTTTTGAAAAAAATTAAAAGGATCTTATGTTTTAAGCAAATTTAAAACAAAAATATTTTTATACATAAAAGAGATATTGAAGGCGAGAGTGGCAGTGGATTTTAAACTTTTTCTTTTCTTCTGGGAAATATGCATTCATATACAGATGAAGAAACTCTTTTAAGTTACCAGGATTTTTTGGATGGAATTCTAAAGATATTGGAAGGATTTGAGAAGTTTGATAAGAAGTTAGATAGATTATTGTCTGGCTCAATAAAAGATGAAGGGACTGGAGCCTTACAAATTAAAGAAGAGAGTGAAGATAAAGAAGATAAAGACAAGATAACAGATGAACCTAATAATGGAGCACCTATGAGTGAAAGTGGAAAGGAGGGAACATGGAAAAGTGAATCTGATTATTATTATATATTTGATGATCTGGCCTGTCAAGATATGGATTTGATGATGGAATTAAGAAGAGAAACAGCTTTAGAAAGACATCGGATAATCAAAGACATGTTAATTTTAATACCAGTTCAAGGTCAACAAGACTATATGAGAGATCTTTCAAACAAAAAAGTGCGGAGAGAAGTTTTTAAAAACTTTATAAAGAAGTTTATAAGAGAATTGACACAACAACTGGCTAAAGAGATAAGACAGTTTTGTTACTGGAAAGACACAGGCTGATGATGAAGGTTGACAACTCAAAACTTAGTTAACTTTTGGTGATTAATAAGTAGGATTTCTTAGACACTTTTAAAATGTGTTCTTTAAAATGTTTATTTGTTAATTAATAACCCATAATAATAATAATAATGAAGTAATAATCTCAATTAGTAAAAATAATTTGCATATAAACTGTAAATTGCAACCTGGGGAAAAGATTTATCAATTTCACTAATACATTTCTGTTTAGATTTTATTATAAAGATGTAATTTTTCTTGGGCACTTATAAACTTTACTAACAAACTTTTGTTTAGACTTTATTATAAAGATGTAATTTTTCTTGGGTCGAAGGGGAGGAGATGTGATATAAATGACAAAAAAAAATTTTTCTGTTTTTTTTCTTTAGATAACTATAATAACAATAAGAAAATGTTAATGGATAATGTTTAATGATTTTTATATGTCTTGGCATTGGTGAAAGCAATTAGATATAAGCCTTAGATAGTGAGTTGGAAAAAAAAGGGAATATGCTATAAAAGGGTAATTATTGGAGGTTTATAGGAATAGCTAATGAATGCCAGTAAGTGGTTGTGTCTTCAAGTGCAAATGATTCTAGATAAAAGCATATTTAAATTATTATAAGTAAATGAGAATGATGGTACATTGATGGTAAAATACATAAAGATCTTCGATTTTAAAAAGTAAATTAAAATATGAAGGATGTATAGTAACGCACAAAATTTATTTGTAACCAATCGACATGCTTTCTACAAGATGTAATGAATGTTTTTGTGTGTTTTTGTTTAATTAAAACAATAAAAAAATTTCTAAAAAAAAATTGATTAAGGAAATAACCAGAACACTAATTCCACAAATGGCAAAAGACATAAGACTGCACTATTACTGGAAAGACACAGGTTGAGATATGAAATTAATAACAAAATATTAGTCAAATTTAGTTAAAATTAGAGCATTACGTTAAAAATGAAGTGATAATGGATATAGTTAGATAAATAATTGATAATGATAACGATGTACACATATGTATTGGTTTGATAAGAGGAAATTTGGTATAAATTCTAAATGGTGATCATGAAAGGAAGTTTAGAAACTCTGTTATGTATGAAGGCTCATAAAATTAAATAAAGAGTAAGTTAAATTTTAGTTAAACTAAGACCAAAAAATAAATAAAAATGAAATGATGACGGATATTGTTAAATGATTGATAATGATAATAATGTAATATTCGTATTGACATGATAAAAGGGAAATTGGATATAAATTAAACAGTGATTAAGCAAGGAGGTTTAGAAACTTAAGTTATTAAACAATTAATTTTCATTTAGAAAGTGTTATAAAGATGTAATGTTGCTGGATGATATTGAAAATAGATAATGGAATGCCATCATGTGGTTTTGCGTTACATTTTGGAATATTTTATATAAAGGGACGTAAAAACAATTATAGTCCTATGAAGATTGAGGTATGATAGTAATATATATAAATATATTTGATTTAAAATATATAACTTGAGATGAATTGTAGGTGATGACGGTAGAAGGGATGCACGAAAGCTCTTTGTAACCAATTGACAACACTTTTTACAATTTGTAATGGAAGATATTTTTGTGGTGTTGTGTTTTGTCTGTTTGTGTTTATTCAAAAATAAAAAATTATATTAAAAAAAAAAGAACTGAGGAGAAATTTCCTGACAGTGAGAACAATTAATCAGTGGAACAGAAGTTGCCTCCAGAAGTTGTGAATGCCCCAACACTGGAAGTCTTTAAGAAGATGTTGGATAGCATTTGTCTGAAACAGTATAGGGTTTCCTGCCTAGGCAGGGGGTTGGACTAGAAGACCTCCAAGGTCCCTTCCAACTCTGCTAGTGTATTGTATTGTAGAACACACACCCCGAGGGGTTTTAGCGGTGTCTTACCCCCACAGTATTTGTTTCCAGTAAGTAAGTCATCTGTGTACCAAGTTTGGTTGAAATTTCTTGAGGCATTCCAGAGTTATGCTGGAACACACACAAACAGCCATTTTATATATATGATTACCCTATCCGAGGGTCTCCATTTATCACTTTCCCAGTTTCTAACAATCAAAGTCAGAGGGGATTCACTTAACAACCATGTGATTTGCTTAACAACCAGACAAAAAATGGACACGGTCTCATGGTGTCTCGCTTAACGACTGCATCGCTTAGCAACAGTAGTTCTAGCCACGATTGTCGCTGTGAGTCAAGGACTACTTTAATTTGCACCTGGAATTGGGATTTTTAATTAAGTTCCACCCATGCACCCAGACATACACAGTTCCAACAGAATAATCTGTTCTTTTGTAGTTTGATGCTTCGTTTTTTCCCCTTTAGAAGAAATAAGCAATGTGCTGGATTATGGAAATATGTGAAGAATGCTTTTCTGGCATCCTACATCTTCTCTTTCCTTTCGTTCAAACCAAACGATCGCACTTAAAGTGCCTCAAAAGGGAAATATTTGTAGCTGGGCCTGGAAAAATAGGACTTTGAGATCTGAGAGGCAAAACTGCAGAAACCCACTAGAGGGCAGCACCGAATCCTTCTTGCTGCCCTCTGCTGGTTATTTAGAGTTTTGCAGTCCGGATCTGATTATTCTCTAGGGCAGGGGTCTCAAACTCAATATCCAGCCCAGAGGTGGGTATTCAGCCAGTTCTGACAAGTTCTGGAGAATCAATAGCGGAAATTTTGAGTAGTTCGGCGAACCGGCAAATAGGCTGGCCCCGCCCCTGCTGCCTCCCAGCCGATCTTATTTTGTTGCCCTGAACAGGAGAACGGAGTTGGAAAACAGGTTAGTGGGGTGGGGAGGGAATTTTGCAGTATCCCTCCCCTGCCACGCCCACAGAGCCACACCACGCCCACAAAGCCATGCCCATAGAACCAGTACTAATACATTTTGAATCCCACCACCGATCCGGCCCGTGGGGTACTTAAATCTGGACCACGGGTGGGGCCAGCCTAGAAATATCAAAATGACCGGCCTGAGGTGTATATGCCAGATAAAATGGGCTGCGTGCACTCCCCGGCCTCATTTTTGCCCTCCATGACTTCCTGCAGCACTCTGCCGGCTGAAAACAGGTTGTGTGGGGGCCTCGGACCCCCCCGTGCCCCATTTTTGCCGGCAGGGTGCTGCTGGAGGGATCTGTCCAATGCCCCCCCCCCCATGGAAGAGAATTACTATGCTGATCCTGCCCTCAAAGAAATCCAGTTTGACACCCTTGCTCTAGGGGAAAGTTCTGCCATTGGGGAAAAAAAGGTCTCCATAAATCTCTTTTAATAACCCAATAAAGGTTTGACTATCCCAGCAGTAAAATTGGCCAGAATCTTCAACCATTTCATCATTACACAAAAGCTAGCTGTTTCTGTGGATATTTGATAATTACTCGATGGCCTAAATATAATTTTTGGTGCAAAATCATAAATGCATCCATGCCTGGGCCTTGCAAACCGTTCCCCTCAATTTGAAGTTCATTTTCTTATTTCAAGAGCTTTGCAAATCCCTAGAGATGACCAGCTTTGGTGGCACAGGGAGAAGTTGGTGAGAGGTTGCGTTGTGTTGTGCAATGGACGGTTTAGAGGTCAGTCAAACGTCGAGCAAGACAACAGGAGAGTTTGAAGTAGCGCGGGGGACGTTCTGATGCCTCAAATCCACACAGAAAATTCAAAATCCTCCCCTCCCCCTAAAATCCAGCCCAGAGAACACTGCAGTGTTGATCCGGCCCTCGAGGAAATCCAGTTACACATCCCTGCTATAAATCACGGTTGTTTTAAACTTGTACACCGTTTCTTATGTATAGTGCAAGTTTCCCAGATTTCAAAAATGGCATGATTATAAATCTATCATTTTTGTTTGTGTTGCCGGTCTCAACAGGATGAATGGCAATTCCCTCCCCTCTGTAAGATTTCTAAAATAGCATTCTCATAAATAAAGCGAAAGACTTTTAAAGTAATCTTATCGGGGAAGAATCTGTTTTTATAAAAGAGAATTGGCCTGTTAAGCTCAAAACTAATCTTTGTCACAAGCATGTAAAAAATCGAATTTGTCACTGCCGGTTTGTGTGGAGAGGATTCGCTTAGGACAGGGGTCGGCAAACTATTTGGACCCGTTTCCCACCGAAAAGAAAACACCGGGAGTCACAAAAGTCCTAAGTGGAAGTCTGGAAGCCCCCTGTTCAATTCTGGGGCCGACCGGAAGTTCAGTTCCCCCACCATAGAGTCTCCTCCTAGTGCGGCGTCCTTTTTCCTCTACATGTCATAACCAAAAGCCCTATCAATGATGGAGACGACTGGAAAACCCTCCCCTTGTCATAGAGTCTTCTCCTAGCTCACTCTGCTTCTCTCCCCTCCCCACACCGGAAGCTCCTCAAAATTGTGGCGCCAACCGGTGAGGGAGCCGCAGCAGAGGGAGGAAAGAGCCACATGCGGCTCCAGGGCCGCACTTTGCTGAGCCCTGGCTTAGGACAGTGATGGCTAACCTTTTTATCGTCACATGCAATGCAATGCGCATGCGAAGAAATCCCCCATGCACCCCACCCCTTGTGCATGCACACACACCCACTATGCTCCCCCTGCGCTGTGTTTAGGGACTAGTAGGCCTCCCGGCAGCAAAAATGGTCACACTCCATGCTCCACTGCCCTTGTTCATACACCCCCAGCATTCACAGGCAACCCCCCACGCCTGCACATGTGTCTCTTGCATGCACCCCCACGGCGCATGCACGGCCGAGACCCGAAGACTAGCTGGTGGGTGGGAGGCACACATGAGCATGCTCTCTGGATTTGAGCTGGGACAGAGAGGGCTCTGCATGCCACCTGTGGCACATGTGTCATAGGTTCACCACTGGCTTCCCCAATGACTTTGTCAGAAGCTCGCTAAAGAGGGGGAGGTGTCACATGACCTCGGGATATTGCAACCGTCATAATACATGCTAGTGGCCAAGCATCCACATTTTGATCACGTGACGGGATGCTGCAACCGTTATAAGTGTGAAAAATGGGCATAAATCATGTTGTAACTTCGAACCTTCCCCGAATGAACTGTTGTAAGTTGAGGACCATATGGATTCTGTATTTTCACAAACAGTAGTGAGATTCAGCCAGTTCGGCCAGGTTTGGGCAAATCGGTTGCTATCCGGCTTCACCCCGCCCCACCACTACTGGCCTTGCACCACAAACACATATACATATGCACAGGTAAGTCCTCTGGTTACAACCATTCATTCATTTAGAGACTGTTCTGACTTATGACGGCACTGAAAAAAGTAACTGATGACTGGTCCTCGCACTTACGGGCCATTGCACTACTTGTAGCCTTATGAGGAGAGATAACCACGCATACTGTCGACTGGAGTCAGATCTCAGATTACTGCAGCAGTGCATCTTATAGGGGAATGTGATTTATGACACAGACTGAGTGGAGGAACGGGTAAAGCTCAGCTATAAATCAAAAGAAAGCATAGACTTGACTGCGAACAGATCTTGCCTATGATGCTCCTAATAAATGACTGGTTTTGTCTTGAAGCTTGGCTCGATACTCATGAATCAATCAGGGCCTTTTTAGGAAACCTTTCACCAGACTCTTCCCTTGCCACAGTCAACCCCATTGTGAGGGGTTCAAACATCTCAAGAAGATCTCCTCATGAGCCCTCCTACTTGAGAGGATCATGGGATAGGGATGGGGCAGTTGTCCTTCTCCCTGGCTAGTCCTCATCTTTGGAATGTCTTCCCTGGAGCTCAGAAGGGGCCTTCCTTTTTTGTCCTCAAGATGGTGAAAAATATGGATTCCAGACAATTGGTGCCTACGGGCCTTCCTCTGTTCATGTCTGTTTTTGTTGTCGCTTCATTTGGCGGTTTATTACTTATATTTCCTGGGACTTTACATCGTTGTACACCTTCCCGGGTAACATATTTCAATTAAAGCACTATATATGCCTTGTAAGGAGTCATAAATAAATAATGGCGTAGGAATTCCCCAGGCTGACTAGGGAATTCTGGGAGTGGAAGTCCACCCATCTTAAAGCATGCTGGCTGGGGAATTCTGGGAGTGGAAGCCCACCCATCTTAAAGCATTCTGGCTGGGGGATTCTGGGAGTGGAAGCCCACCCATCTTAAAGCATGCTGGCTGGGGAATTCTGGGAGTGGAAGCCCACCCATCTTAAAGCATGCTGGCTGGGGAATTCTGGGAGTGGAAGCCCACCTATCTTAAACAGGGACGTGCGGGCAGGGGAGGCAGAGCCGCACCTCTCATTATGAAATAATATATAATATATAATAATAAATTATAATATATATTTCCTCCCATCCCTTTTACACGGTTCCCGCTAAGCTCCGGTAAGGAGAAGAGCTTTTGGGGAGTGAAGAGGAGGGAGGAGGAGGAGGAAGAGGAGGAGGAGGAGGAGGAGGTGCGCGTGCAGGGCGGTGCCAGCTGGGCAACCGGCGGAGGCAGGAGGGTTCTCGGAAGCGCCAATAACCTTCCTGCCTCCGCTGTTCTTTGCGCGCTCCTCGCGACTGCAATAGACGTCCAGAAGTGGCAGGGGCTGTTGGGCTGGAAGCCCAAACCCCATTAGCCACAAAAGCCGCTTCTGGACGTATATTGCAGTCGCGAGGAGCCCGCGAAGTCCAGCAGAGGCAGGAAGGTTCTCGTCGTTCCCCAGTCGCTTTCGTGGCTTCGTCATCAAGACGAAGTCTGGGAGCGCCGACAACATTTCTGCCTCCGCTGGACTTCGTCTTGATGATGTCGCCGCACGCAGCTCCCGGGACGGACGGAGGTAGCCAGAGTGGCGCCGAGGCAGTCCGGCGGGCGGGCGAGCGAACGAGGATCAGGCTGTCTGATCCTCCCATCGCTCGCTCGCTCGCTCTTTCGTCCACCCGGACCGCCTCAGTGCCGCTCTGGAGATCCGGCCCCGCCCAGCCGCTCCGGTGACATCATCAAGACAAAGTGGCTTGGAGGCGAAGTGCTTTTCAGTGGTTTTCTGTGCGTCTGGCGTTTAGGTAGATAGCTGGATGTCCTAAACGCCGGACGCTCAGAAAAGCACTGAAAAGCAGCTGCCGTTCGGGACTGCGGAGCGCGAGCCAGCGGAGCGCGCTCAGGAAGGCGTTGAATGGGATCACGTGTGCTGGAGGCTGAGGCAGCTTCCGCCTCCAGCACACGTGGTCCCATTCCCCGCCTTCCTGATGACGTCACCAGCCTCACCAGCCATAAACCTCACCGCAAGTCACTGATCTTAAAGCCTGCTGGCTGGGAAAGTCTCGGAGTGGAAATCCACCTCTCTTAACGTTCCAAGTTTCAGAAACTCTGGTCTAGACATTGAACAAAATAATCTTAATTTTGGTGTGGCTGCTTTCCAGCAAGCAGCAAAAGAAATATCTGGCAATTCCCATGGGAAACTTAACAAAGAGCTCTCTCTTATTTCTTTGAACAAATGCGTTCTCAGTTTCCATCAATGCGCTGATTTTAAACTCCTCTATGACGAAAATGTGCCCTTTCAAAACCTCCTTGTGGCGTGGTGCTTCCTCTGCCTGCATCTTTAATCCAAACCAAATGCTTATTTTTCCAGATGTTAAAAACTCAGAACGTAAATAGAATGTTTCACTTTAAATGTAGGTGGAGCCATATAGAGGAGGCGGGGCATGCCCCGGACTGTGATGCTGGATTGGCTGGCTGGACCTCAACTATATTTAGCAGCTGACAAATTTAAAGACACATGACAGTTACTGGAATGAGATTAATTTTAGAAAATTTGCTCTCTTTACAACCAACAGGGTATTTTAAAAGCCTTGGAATTAGGTTGCATAACATTGTTTTGTAAATTAAGGTTATTGGTCCATATAGGTAATCTTCAATTTACGACCGTCACTGAGTCAGAATTACGTTTGTAAGTCATGCCGGTTATTTTTCAGATTATCACATGACCAACCCAATTTTGTGACTTTCTTGCCACGGTCTTTAAGTGAATCCACGGTTGTCAATGAACGTTAAACTTGTTAAGCAACTTCATTGTCCACAGTGGGCTTTTTTTGCAAGAAATTGCAGACATTGTTTTCCAGCAAAAATATTGGAAATTGCAGTCAGCTGTTTGAGGAACATTGCAAATGTCTGTAAATATGGACTGGTTGCTTGAAGTTTGAATCTCCATCGTAAGAATCGTTTTGGGAGGGGGGTCCGTCATAGCATGAACATTCACTAAGCGACCGGTCATATGTCAAGGACTACCTGTTTGGAAATATCTATTGATTTAACTAATTTATATAGCTGCCTACCTTATACCAAAAAAGACTTAAGGAAGCATACGAGAAAGCTATAACACGTGAGCCTTGACGTACGACCACAATTGAGCCCAAAAATGTCCATTGCTGAGCAAGACCATTGTTAAGTGAATCTTGCCCCGTTTTACGACCTTTCTTGCCACAGCCTGTTGAGTGAATCCCTAAATTAACAACAGAGTCATTAAGCAAATGTGGTCCATCAATTGGCTTTGCTTGCCAGAAGATCGCCAAAAGGGGATCACTGCAACGGTCATAAATACGAGTCGCTTGCCGAGCACCTGAATTTCAATCGTGTTGCCATGGGGGTGCTGCAATGGTCGTAAGTGTGAAATGTGGTCATAAGTCTTTTTTTTTAGTGCCTTTGTTAACTTGTTACGGTCACTAAACAAATGACTGTAAGGTGAGGATCTCCTGTAAGTGCCTTTTTAAAATTTTATTTATAGAGCGATGCTGAGTATAAATTTCCCTTTTTAAAAAAATCTGTATTTTCAGATCTCTTCTCCCACTCCCCCCCACCCTTTTTTTTTTTTTTGCTTGTCTGTCTCGGCTTTTGATTTTTTTTTCCTCCCTAGCTGACATATTTTCCCCCTGGGCTTGCAGGCTAAAATAACTGTGTGTTTTGTTGAATACTAGTCTATTTTTTCCCCATAAATGCTCAAGTCAGATACAGTTCCATCAACTATTGACATCTTTTGGCACAGAGACATTTTTGCAAACAAAATAAAACAAAAATCTCTCTCTCTCTTTTTTTTTTTTTAGTTAAGTGTGATAAGATTGGTGTGATAAGAGCGCAAGAAAAAGAAGGGGGAAATTCAGAAATCCCCAAAGAGAGTCTAGCAATTTCTTAACACATTTTACTTCAACCTTGGCAGATGGAAGATAGGTGGACTTCAACTCCCAGAATTCCCTAGTCAAGCCTGGGGAATTCTGGGAGTTGAAGTCCACAGGCCTTCAAGCTGCCACAGTTGAGAAAAACTTTGTCTTAAAGGAATATATCTTTTTTTTTTTAGAACTGCCTTTCTATACTACCCACCGAGTTTAATCATTTTTATTTTATTTTATCCTATTTTTGCTTGCCTTTCAGTCTTTCCAGGGAAGTCAAGGGCGAGCCTATCTCTTCAATTCAGTGTGAGTGTTTTGTGTTTTTGTTTTTTAAAGTATTGTGGTCGTTGTTGGTCTTTGTAAACTATCTCACCGTAGCTTTTTCATGACGGCTGCCTGGTCTTGCGACACAATCAGCCAACAGAGAGGACTGTGAACTGCAATCGTTTTAACCTTTTTAAGGCTATCTGTAGCTGGAGGACTAAAATAAAACTTCCAGATGGGGAGGAAATTATCTTATTACTGAAAGATAAGCTGCAAGGAACAGCTGTGTTACTCTTTGTGGCTTGCCTTGCTGATAGTAGAGAATAACAGGGTAACAGAATAACAGAGTTGGAAGGGAAGTCGAAGGTCTTCTAGTCCAACCCTCTGCTCAAGCAGGAGAATAACAGAATAATGGAAGGGACTTTGAAGGTCTTCTAGTCCAACCCTCTGCTCAAGCAGGAGAATAACAGAATAATGGAAGGGACTTTGGAGGTCTTCTAGTCCAACCCTCTGCTCAAGCAGGAGAATAACAGAATAATGGAAGGGACTTTGGAGGTCTTCTAGTCCAACCCCCTGCTCAAGCAGGAGAATAACAGAATAATGGAAGGGACTTTGGAGGACTTCTAGTCCAACCCCCTGCTCAAGCAGGAGAATAACAGAATAATGGAAGGGACTTTGGAGGTCTTCTAGTCCAACCCCCTGCTCAAGCAGGAAACCCTTTACCATTTCAGACAAATGATTGTCCTATCTCTTCTTAAAAACCTCCAGTGTTGGAAAATTCACAACTTCTGGCGGCAAGTGGTTCCACTCATTAATTGTTCTAACTGTCATGAAGTTCCAGGTTGCTTTTCTCCTTGATTAGTTTCCACCCATTGCTTCTTGTTCTACCCTCAGGTGCCTTGGAGAGTAGCTTGACTCCCTCTTCTTTGTGGCAACCCCTGAGATATTGGAAGACTGCTACCATGTCTCCCTTAGTCCTTCTTTTCATTAAACTAATTAGGATACAAAAATGGAACATAATCATAGGTCTGGAAAAGACCTCAGAGGTCTTCTAGTCCAACCCCTTGTCCAAGGCAGGAGACCTTATAGTATCCTGGTCAAATGGTTATCCAGTCTGCTTTTGATAACCTCCAATGATGGAGCATTCACAACTTCTGGAGCCAAGCTATTCCACTGGTTAACTATTCTTACTGTCACAGAAATTTCTCCTTATTTCTAGGTTGGTTCGCTTCCTTGATTAGTTTTCATTCATTGCATCTTGTCAAAAAGCCAGTTAGTTGAAATGCTGGTTTGAATGAGCCTAGATCCGTGATGGCGAACCTATGGCACGCGTGCCACAAGTGGCACGCGGAGCCATTTGTCAGGGCACGCGAGGTGCTGAATTCACCTTTTAAAAAGCTATTTTTCGCCTTCCCCGGGCTCCAGAGGCTTTATAGGCTTTGTATATATTTTATAACGTATTTTAGTGACTGTACACCGCCCCGAGTCCTCTCCGGGAGAGGGGGCGGTCTATAAGTGTGAATAATAAATAAATAAATAATAAATAGGAGCCAGGGGAGGGCGAAAAGAGCCCCCCCCCCGGAGGCTTCAGGGAACGTCCGGAGGCTTCCCTGAAGCCTTCGGAACACTTAAAACCACCCTCCGAGCAACCCGGAAGTGACCCGGAAGTGACTTCCGGGTTGCTCGGATGGTCGTTTTAAGCGCTCTGAAGGTTTCAGGGAAGCCTCGGGACGGTCCCTGAACAGGCACGAGACGTGCGTCTCCATCGCCCGGGCCCGGATCGCCTCCACCGCGCGGCGCCTCAGGCTCGGCGTCCTTGCGCCGCTCCGCCCAGCCTCTGCGCACTCGCCAGGGCCCGGCCTTCACATCGCTGCCGCCTCCGCCGCCGCTAGGACGGGCTCGGACGAAGGGAAGTCCGTCAGGCCTCGGCCACGCCACCCTCGCCTCCTCCTCCTCCTCCTCTAGCCGCGCCATCGATTAAGGATTAAGGCGAAAGGGGGGGGCGGGGAAAGCGAAGGGGGCTTTGTTGTCCTCCTTCTCCTTCTCCTCCTTTCCCCCTCCGGCTTGAACGCGGCGCCGGGGCCCGGCAGGCAGCAAACGAGTCGGATCCTGCCGACTGGAGGAAGAGGGTGTGAGGCGGGTCCTGTGAACGGCGGCAGCAGCGGCGGCAATAGTCGCAACTCGGCGGCAGGCTGCCCCGGCTGGGAGACAAAGGAGGGGAAAGGCGGCAGGCAGCCGAGTTGCGACTATTGCCGCCGCTGCTGCCGCCGTTCACAGGACCTGCCTCTCACCCTCTTCCTCCAGTCGGCAGGCTCCGACTCGTTCGCTGCCTGCCCGGCCCCGGCGCCGCGTTCGAGCCGGAGGGGGAAAGGAGGAGAAGGAGAAGGAGGACAACAAAGCCCCCTTCGCTTTCCCCGTCCCCATCCTTTCGCCTTAATCCTTGCGATGGCGCGGCTAGAGGAGGAGGAGGCGAGGGCGGCGTGGTCGAGGCCTGACGGATTTCCCTTCGGCCGAGCCCATCCTAGTGGCGGTGGCGGCGGCGGCGATGTGAAGGCCGGGCCATGGTGAGCGTGCAGAGGCTGGGCGGAGCGGCGCAAGGACGCCGAGCCTGAGGCGCCGCGCGGTGGAGGAGATCCCGGCCCGGGCGATGGAGACGCACGTCTTGTGCCTGTTCAGGGACCGTCCCGAGGCTTCCCTGAAGCCTTCAGAGCGCTTAAAACGACCATCCGAGCAACCCGGAAGTCACTTCCTGGTTGCTCGGAGGGTGGTTTTAAGGGGGGGGCGGGGGGGCTCTTTTCGCCCTCCCCAGGCTCCTATAAAGCCTCTGGAGCCTGGGGAGGGCGAAAAAATCATGCAAAAATGGGCGCGTTGTGCGCGCATGCGCACTGGGGGCACGTTGCATTATGGGTGCAGCACGCCCGCACACGACCCCCCCCGCGCTCCCCCCACTTGTGGCACGCGAGCCAAAAAAGGTTCGCCATCGCTGGCCTAGATCCTCATAGAAGTGTGTGGGGGTTTTGGGGGTAATTTTTTTTAAAAAATGGGGGAAATGTAGTTTTCTATTTGAATGAAGGCCTATAGAACAGAACAGCATTGTCTTTTTTCTACGATGGAAATCTTGATAAGCTGAGTGTTTCTCAAACTTTGCAACTTTAAGATATGTGGACTTCAGTTCCCAGAATTCTAGTCACACTTGAGTAAGGAATTCTGGGAGTTGAAGTTTCCCCATGGCTTAAAGTTAAGAATAAGTTGACACCCCCCCCTTTTCTTCTTTGTGGTACCCCTCAAATACTGGCACCATTACGTCCCCCCAAATCCTTCTTTTCTTTAGACTGGCCAAACCCAGTCTGGCAACTTTCTGCATATGTTTTTGTCCTGGTTGCTCTTCTCTGGACTTTATCCCAACGTTTAAGTTTAAGTTTTATTAGATTTATAGACCGCCCCCTCTCCCCGAAGGGACTCGGGGCGGTGTACGTCTCAACATCTTTTTCTGTCATGTGGGGACCAAAACTGGATGCAAGATTCCAGCTGTGGCCTTACTAAGGCTTCCTAAAGCCTTATTAATATTTCACATGAATTTGTAAAAACTCAAGTGTACAATTTGTGAAACATGTCTTTAAAACTGACTTTGTTTTTAATATTTCTGTAATGTATACCCCCGGAGGAGTGTTTTTTTATTAACCTTGGTGACTTTATGAGGTGTGGACTTCAATTCCCAGAATTCCCCAGCCAGCCATGCTGGCTGGGGGATTCTGGGAGTTGAAGTCCACTCTGGCTGGTGAATTCTGGGAGTTGAAGTCCACACTTCTTAAAGGGATCAGGTTGGAGAAACACTGCTCTGGAATATAGTTAGTGTAGTCTTTATTGTACAAAATCAATACAACAAAATTGGTTAGTTGGTAATACTTGGCAATCTGTGACGAAGTTAATAAAACTTGCTGCTTCGGTGAAATTAAGCTTTTTCTCCCTCTTCCCATCCCCTTGTCACCCGCAGAGTCAACGTGGGCTGCGGTCCTGCAGAGGAGCGAATTCTGCTAACGGGGCTTCACGCCGTAGCTGATATTTACTGTGAAAACTGCAAAACCACGCTTGGTTGGAAATATGTGAGTGGTGACGGCTTGCTTCTTATTCTGATATCAAGGACCGAACGTATTTTTTCCCCCTGAAAACCCCTGCTTTCAACCTGCAGGGAGTCGGTGCAGGTAGTCCTTCAGTTACAACCACAATTGAGCACACAATTTCCCCTATTTCCCCGAAAATAAGATCTCCCCAGATAATAAGCACAATGCGCTAAAATAAGCCCTCCCCTGAAAATAAGCCCTCATGCTTATTTTTACATGCACAGCCGGTCCCCGCCACTTCCTGGCAGGCGGAAGTGGTGGGGGACATGCCCCACGCACAGTGGTGGGTTCTGGATGGTTGAAACGGGCCCAGCAGCATCCACATGGACGCCTGCAGCGCATGCATGCGTCTTAGTGCCTCTGCGAGCCTCCGCAACAATCCAGCAGCGGAGCGGAGCGGAGGTGCTGTACGCACCGTGCACGGAGGCGACGAAGACTTAAAAGACCGGTAAGGAGCTCAGGCGGGCGGGCGGGTGTGCCCTCCAGAGCACCGTACCAGAACGGTATTTGGTGCTCCGGGCAGGCTCCGATACGCCCGTACTGGTACGTACCGCCTGCAAACCACCACTGCCCACGCATCACACATGCACCTGCCATCCACACAGAACAGAGACAGAACCTCTGGCCCTCTCTGGATCAGCTGATCCGCGGGGCATGGGCTGAGGTTAAGGGGCCTCCTGCACCTCAAAAATAATAAGGCCTCCCCAAAAATAAGGCCAAGCGCTTATTTCGGGGGTCAAAAGAAAATAAGGCCCTGTCCTGTTTTGGGGGAAAACACGGGTATGTTGCTAAGTGAAAATTTTGTTAAGTGAATCCTTGCAATTGTTAAGTTAGTAACACGGTTGTGTAAATTTTAATCTGGTTTCCCTGTTGACTTTGCTTGTCAGAGGGTCCCAAAAGGAGATCATATGACAGCCCCCTCCCCCCCCAGGACATTGTAACCGTCATAAACCCACATAGTCCTCAAGTTATGACCACAATTGAGGCCAAAATTGATGTGGCTAAGTGAAACATTTCCTAAGTGCGTTTGCCCCAGTATTCGACTTTTCTTGCCACAGTTGTTAAATGAATCACGGATAGGTTTGTAATCCCGGTTGTTAAGTGAATCAGGCTTCCCCATTGACTTTGCTTGTCAGAAGGTCGTAAAAGTGAATCACACGACCCCAGGACGCTGCAACCGTCATAAATATGAGCCAGTTGCCACCTGAATTTTGATCACGTTGACCACGGGGATGCTGCCACGGTTGTAAAGTGAGAAAAACGGTTCTAAGTCACTTTTTTTCAGCGCCATTGTAACTTTGAACGGTCAATAAATTGAACCGTTGTAAGTCGAGGACTTCCTGCACTTAATTTTCTCTGAATGCTTCCAGGGAGCTGCAGGCCATCCACCTGAATAAGCTTAATGGCAGAAGCGATGTAATCTTATTAAGCATTTTAGATGTGAAAGGAAAGGTCATAGAGAAGGAGGAGAGGCCTAGAGGGTCAAGCATCAGTAACCGAGTTTAAATGTGCTTGGGAGAAACACATGCTCATCATGTGAAGAAAAATTAAAGGTTAAAAGATAAGATACTGATAGTCCTCGACTTACAACTGTCCATTTAATGACCATTCAAAGTTAATGTCAGGGTTCCAAGTAATACACCCATAACTAACAAACTCTTGAGGCAAGTAGATTCCTCCAATAATCGTTTTATTGGATCCTAGCCAATAACCTGGCGTTGCCCGGGTATTGATTGATTGATTGGGGGAAAATGTCCAGACCAAATGTAATTTGTAATGTTGGATTTCCCCCCTTACTTGAGGGAGCTTCCTTGTGGAGTACTGTGAAGCCGTTACTATGGCAACTCTACTGCGCTGTACAGTAGAAGCCATTTTACGGCAGTACAGTAGAAGTCATTTTAAGGCACAACAGGCTGTATCTTAACGGAACACACACGCCGAGGGGTGTTAAGGGTGTCTTACCCCCCACAATATTTTTCTCCAGAGTTTGGTTGAAATTGCTCAAGGTGTTCCAGAGTTATGCTGGAACACACACACACAGAGCCATTTACATACATACATACATACATACATACATACATACATACATACATACATACATACATACATACATATACACATACACACACACAGAGCCATTTACAAATATATATATTTGTTTTCGTAGATTTTCGTATTCGGGAGGGGATGGGGTGCTGGCTTTGTTTCAGTAAGTGGAATGATTGGTTGTGTGGTTGTATCATGATTGGTAGATTGGTGCTGATTGGTGCAGGCTGTGTGTGCATTGTTGTTTTGTATTGTAACGGCTTGGGTGGTGGGTGGTGTTCGTTTATTGGCTAGGGCTGGTTTCCAGATGTTTGGTAGGCGGGAGGTATCATCATGTTTATTATTATTTATTCAACGTTACATATATATATATGGTAACGTCACTCCTCCTCTCTCTCTGACCAATGTCCTTCGTTCCCAGGAGAAAGTATTTTGTTTTGGCTACAAAACCCCAGCTATCTCTATTCCCCCCCCCCCCCCCCCATCTCAGCTGCAGTCTGGCAACGCCAAAGCTTCAAAACGGCTTGGGCCAGGTCCGCTTCAGGGTTGACAGTTAAAACAGCTGTGAAAAATGTGACTTACGATCATTTTCCACACCATTGCAACATTCCCATAGTCACGTGATCAGAATCCAGGCGTTTGGCCACTGGCTCGTAGTTATGACGGTTGCAGCATCTTGGAGTCACTTGATCCCCTTTTGCGACCTTCTGACCAGCAAAGTCAAAGGGGAAGCCAAATTCACTTAATAACCCAAGTTACTAACATGTCCACTGCAGTGATTCACTTAACAACGGTCACCAGAAGGGTCGTAAAATGGGGCAAAATTCATTTCACAAATGTCTCACTTAACAACAGAAAATTGTGGTCCTAAGTCGAGGATTACCTGTAGTACATATCTGGTACTTTACAAATAGTCCTTAATTTACAACCATAATTGAGCTTGGAATTCTGGTCATAAGTCGAGACATCATGCGACCTGGCTCTTCTCTTTTTTAAAAAACTTTTTTTGCGTTGGTTGTTAAGCAGACGTGGCGGTCATTAAATGAATGAATGCAGCGGTCATTAAATGAATGAGGCAATTGTTAAGTGAACCCTGGGGTCATAAAGTGATTCAGCTCTAAACAAAAGAAACTGGGGGGGGGGAAGTCACAAATCGTGGTCATGTGATCACGAAACACTGCAAACCACAAAGTGGGGTGATTGTCAAATGCCCCAAACACAATCGCAACCATCATAACTTTTATAATACAGAGAACCCTCTGTTGTGGCCCACCAGCTGCCAGCAGAGCTGGTAGCAGACTCAGACAATAGGGAGATTGGGGAGGAACTTGGACCAGTTCTGGGGTCTGGGAAAGACTCTGATGGATGCTCTGTGTCGGATGCAGAGATAGAACCAGGGCCGTCCAACATTTCCCAGCCACCGGAGAAGCGGTTGCCTTTGGAGGCTGAGATAAGTGAGGAGGAAGAACAGCCGGGACCTGTTCAAGATGCACATATGTGCAGAGCTGTTAGGAGAGGAGAACAATGGAGGACAAGGAGTAGACTCAGGAAGCGAAGCACATGTAGATGCTGAATGGCTCCTCCCTGGCTGGGGAATAAATAAAAGGAAAGGGTAGTGGTTGTCGTAGGAGACAACAGTTCGTATTTCTGAAGGTTTTGCTCATGGTGCTTCGTGCATCAAAGACCGCTTGCCAGAACTTAACTTACAGCCTTTCGGCCTTGCAGTTATCTTAAGGAACTGATAAGGTCTGTACTCCAGTTAACTCCTTGAAGAACTATTGCCTGGGCTTTTCGGTGGGTGGATGCCACTAATTCGCAAGAGGGTTTTTTCGTGACAAGGAGGCTGTTTCTTGCTTCTGCTAAGGCTGGCTCAGAACATCCTCGACATACAACAGTTCCTTTAGTGACCGTTCAAAGTTACAACGGCACTGAAAAAAGTGACTTCAGATCGTTTTTCAACTTATGACCATTGCAGCATCCCTACGGTCACATGATCAAAATCGGGTTGCTTGGCAACTGACTCGTATTTATGACATCATATTTGAGACCTTCGGGGCAAGCAAAAATGCTTAGCGATTGGTTGATATTTTATGACCCAAAGTCATGTGACCAACTTTTATAACCACCTGACAAGCAAAGCCAATGGGGAAGCCAGATTCACTTAACAACCGTGTTACTAACTCAACAACTGAAGTGATTCACTTAACAACTATGGCAAAAAAAAGGTCATAAAAGGGGGAGGGGGAAGTCGAGGATTACCTGCAGGTCGTAAGTAGCTTTTGGGCGGGAAGGTGTCGTAATTTCAAACAGTTGCTAAACAATCGGTTGTAGAAGACTACTTTTAAAAAACAAGTTTATAGCTGTCCTTCTGGATTTCTGCAGAACAAATTCTTTCAAACAGTACAATGTGCGTACTTTAGACTTGTGATATTTTAAGAAAATGTGTCATTCTCACTATTTACGTCTGTGGCTTTTCACACTAAGCAAAGTGTTTTGAGACACGAGCGCCTCGCTTCTGTGGAAACTCTAGCGAGCTACTCCTTTGCTACGCTATAAGTAGTCCTCGACTTACAACCACAATCATCATCATCTTTTAATGACCCCATAATCCCTTGGGGGTGGAGTCTGGGCAACCAAATTGAGGTGAGTGTTTTACTGGCCAGATGCCCTTCCTGTCGCCAGTGCGGAGTTTTGTTCAGCAGATACATATTCTCATAGTGCCCAGAGAGAGAGAAATATCTGCCTCTACCTAGGATCGAACTTACAGCCTCACAGATTGTGCGAGAGCTCCGCCTCAAGGCCACCTCACCACTCTAATGACAGTTCGTTTAGTCATCATCCCTTTGTTTAACGACCCCATAATCCCTTGTGGGGTGAAGTCTGGACAACTGAATGAAGCTAGCAGAGTATTTACTGGCCAGATGCCCTTCCTGTCCCCAGGGCGGAGTTTTGTTCAGCAGATATATTCTCATTGTGCCCAGAGAGAGAAATATCTGCCTGTACTTGGGATCGAACTCACAGCCGCCTGATTGTGAGGCGAGAGCTCCACCTCCAGGCCACCACGCCACTCAGATTTATGACCACAATCAAGGCCAACATTTCTATTGCTCAGCAAGACCATTAAGTGAGTCCCCCCCCCCATTTTATGACCTTTCTCGACCCAGTTGTTAAGTGAATTGCTGCTATAGTTAAGTTGGTCACACGGTTGTTAAGTGAATCAGGCTTTCCACTGTCAGAAGGTTACCAAAGGTGATCCCATGGCCCCAAGGCACTTCAACCGTCATAAGTACATGTCAGTTGCCAAGCATCCAAATTTTGATCACCTGACCACAGGGCTCTTGCAACGGTCGTAGCTGAGAAAAACGGTCCTAAGTCACTTTTTTTCAGTTCTGTTGTAACTTGGAATGGTCACTAAACAAATTGTTGTAATTCGAGGACTACCTGTAAAGCCATAACTGGATGCCATGGGGTCTTGGGAACAAAATCTGGCGAATAACAGCTCTGTCCATTCTGAGAAGTGATCCATCCTTCTCTTTAGAACGCAGAAAATAAAAACCAATGCTTAGAATTACAGCAAGGCCCTGGAATTTCACTCCAATAATTCATTCATTATTCAATTCAAATATTTATAGCGTGGCCTCGATTGATGCGTCTCAGGGAGAGGCACAATCGATAGAGAAGAAAAGCGGAGCGGGAATGAAAAGCAACTTCGATCAAAAGAAAAGCAATACACCCAACATTCTCGATTCAAGAACCATCTTGACGTTCAAGTCTCCGATATTTGTATTTTTTATCTTTATTGAAACCAGAAAGGAATAGGAATAGGAATAAGAGAATAAGAGAGTAAGAATAAGAATAGAATAGGAATAAGGATAGGAATAAGAAAGATAGGAATAAGAATAGGATAGGAACAAGAATTAGGATAGGAAGAATGGAATGGAATGAAACAGAATAGAATAGAATAGAATAGAATAGAATAGAATAGAATAGAATAGAATAGAATTCTTTATTGGCCAAGTGTGATTGGACACACAAGGAATTTGTCTTTGGTGCAGATGCTCTCAGTGTACATAAGGAGAATAAAATATATTAATCAAGAATAAAAGAATAGAATAGAATAGAATAGAATAGAATAGAATTCTTTATTGGCCAAGTGTGATTGGACACACAAGCAATTTGTCTTTGGTGCAGATGCTCTCAGTGTACATAAAAAAACAAGATACATTCATCAAGAATCCTAAGATACAACACTTAGTGATAGTCATAGGTTACTAATAAGCGATCAAATCGTACTAGGAACAAATAAATCAATATAAATTGTAAAGATACAAACAACATGGTTATAGGATAGGATAGGATAGGATAGGATAGGATAGGATAGGATAGAATAGAATAGAATAGAATAGAAGAGTTGGAAGGGACCTTGGAGGTCTTCTAGTTCAACCCACTGCTCAGGCAGGAAACCCTATAGTACCAATTCAGACAAATGGTTGTCCAACATCTTCTTAAAGACTTCCAGTGTTGGAGAATTCACAACCTCTGGAGGCAACTTCTGTTCCACTGAGTAATTGTTCTAACTGTCAGGAATTTTCTACTTGGTTCTAGGAAATTTCTTCTTAATCCTAAGGAGAGTCACGATGCAAATACACCCCTCCTGTGGGTGTGACACTGCCACACACATACACAAGGGGAAGAGTTTATGGTGCCATCATCGTCCCGTTTGGTAGGAGTTTGGAAATTGGAAAAGGAGGATGCATCATGGTTTTTTGTTTGTTTCAAACTTAACACCATTAAGATGTGTGGACTTCAACTCCCAGAATTCCCCAGCCAGCCATGCTGGCTGGGGGATTCTGGGAGTTGAGGTCTACACATCTTAACATTGCCATGTTTGAAAACACTGTTTTAAGGGAAAAAAACCAGTCCAGTTGCCTTTTGACAAAAGCGCCTTTGAGTTTACCTCATTAATGTTTTTAAGCAAAGTTTGAACGTAACTCTCTCAAAACCACACGCCTCCCTTCCAGATTTTGTTAATGTCTTTTTTGTTATTGCTCTTACAAGTTTTTATTTTATCTTAATACAAATAGTCCATTAAACTGTATGTGGCCTGGGTACAAATATTTTGTGCAATAACAGTTAAGTTTTACAATCATATTCATTATTTATCTATTCCAACTTAACGCCGATATCTTACATGTTTGACATTATAACAATCCTCTTCTTAATTTATTTAACTCTTATCAGCTATATTAATTCTAATTAATACATTTAAACACAGCTAGTTTTACTTCTAAGTTTTATATTTATTCTCTAACCATCGATAAAATGCTTCCCATATAATATAATAATCAGTTTGTTCTTTCTCATTGATTGCCGGTGTTAATCTGTTCATATCTGCACATTCTAATATTTTCCTAATCACATTCTCCTCTGTAGGAATCTCTTCGCTTTTCCAATTTTGTGGTTTTTTTGTAAATGTTTGTAAAATGTTTTTTTTTTAATTTATATTTTTATTCAACATTTTCCAAACATTAAAATCACAATTACACTTTTACAGCTTTCAGTTATTGGTATTTCTTTTTTCTAATTTCGGGTTTTCCATTCTACAACATAGTGTCTTATAAATATTCCTCTTTATACAATACAATACAATAGCAGAGTTGGAAGGGACCTTGGAGGTCTTCTAGTCCACGTGGTGATTTAAGACTCCTGCCAAGTGAGTTAAAACCAGACATTGGGAAACTGGTATCACTTCATCAAGCCCATCCATCACATTAAGAACTTACTGAACAGTGTAGTAGTTACTAAATTTTACTGAGTTTACTAAGATACTAGTTACTAAGGTTCTTGATAAATGACTATCAAACTTTGAAAACCTGGTATCACTGGATCATGTTCAACAATTCTGTTGAATTAACCTTAACTAAAAAGGTTTTTAAATTGGATTTTGAATAAATGTGGAATTACAATACAATAGCAGAGTTGGAAGGGACCTTGGAGGTCTTCTAGTCCAACCCCCTGCTAGGCAGGAAACCCTATACCATTTCAGACAAATGCCTATCCAGCATCTTCTTAAAGACTTCCAGTGTTGGGGCATTCACAACTTCTGGAGGCAATTTCTTTTCCACTGATTAATTGTTCTCACTGTCAGGAAATTTCTCCTCAGTTCTAAGTTGCTTCTCTCCTTGATTAGTTTCCACCCATTGCTTCTTCTTCTACCCTCAGGGACCTTGGAGAATAGTTTGACTCCCTCTTCTTTGTGGCAACCCCTGAGATATTGGAAGACTGCTATCATGTCTCCCCTGGT
Source organism: Natrix natrix natrix (assembly GCA_029891615.1). Lineage (NCBI taxonomy): Eukaryota > Metazoa > Chordata > Lepidosauria > Squamata > Natricidae > Natrix > Natrix natrix. Next base: position 2,477,569 of record JAKRSK010010635.1, on the reverse strand, counting down.
CCTTCTTTCTATTAAACTAGACCTACCCAGTTCCTGCAACCGTTCTTCCTATGTTTTAGTCTCCAGTCCCCTAATCCTCTTTGTTGCTCTTCTCAACACTCTTTCTAGAGTCTTTTCTACATTGTGGCGACCAAAACTGAATGCAGTATATTATATATATATATAATATTTATGTCTCTATTACATTCTGAATATATGTGTAAGATGTTTTATAGATGGCATTTGCCGCCAGCAAGATTGGTGAAAATGTTCAAGGATAGATCGACTAAATGTTGAAAATGCCATCAGACACCTGACATGTACTATCATATGTAGTGGACATGTGTAGAAGCGAGGAAATATTGGTCTAAAATACATACGTGGCTAAAAAGGATGATACAACAACATAAAGACTTAAAACCTGAAATATTCCTGTTTGGGGACTTTACCAGAAACGTATCGTAAAGAAAGCGTATATTTGATTATTCATGTTATAACTGGCTTTTTTGTTGTCGTTGTTTCAAAGGAACACGCTTTTGAAAGCAGTCAAAAATATAAAGAAGGCAAATACATCATTGAATTAGCTCATATGATCAAAGATAACGGCTGGGATTGAACCGCCGCTGAAAAGAATGACAACTGATCCACGCGAGGGTTCACTCTTCCGACTGGACATTTAATCTCCGAGAACGAGCAAGCGATCGGCACTCGCTGGGTTCCACGCATCCGGCAGCTTCGTCGTTGTCCTGAGACACGCTTCCTCACACACCCCTCTCTGCCATCCTGAACCGGCGACTGGCCGACACCCCTCACCCCACCCCGTGTCTCTGCTTTCCGTATCCGTTTCTGAGTCCAACCTCGAGTTAGCGCCTTCTGGTTGTCCTCTTTCACCGTTCTGGCATTGTGTTGCGTTGTGTTTCTTCTTCTTTTTGGTTTTTTTTTTTTTAAACAACGACAAAAATCAAGGGATGAGCCCAATGCCAAATCGTTAAACACGACTCAGTAGAAACGGATTGTTGCCTTTTGGGGAGGGGAGGGGGCTAAAGTCAAGTTTTATGACTCCTGGGGGGGGGGGAATCAGTAATTTGGGGTGTGGGGCAGATGAGAGGGAATGGGTCGGAATTTCGCTCGACCCCTTTGTCCTTTTAAATCCTGGCAAACCATGGCTTGAAACTCACGGACTGTAAAAATAATATATATACCTCATGCCTGTCTTTTTCTCTGCGTCTCCCAAAAAATATATTGTACGCCTCCTAATTTTAGGCTAGCTAATTCTAGTATTCTCCAAGCAGCTACCTGTGTCTCCTTGGATCTCAGGTGGTTTTTCTTGATCTTGTCTTTTACGCTGAGCTTGTTGAAAAGAAAGAGGAAAATATCGATTGAAAAGGGGTGTTTTTAACATCCTTTGGTTTCTAGAGAATTAGCCCACCCCAAAATTCTGCAGAGATAAGCCTGATTATCTCGGGTTGTTGTTGTTGTTGGTTTGGACTGTCATCTAGCATCATTGAGGTTCCTCAAGGATGCACAGATTGTGTCAAAAGCAAAAAAGGAGGCCCGGGAGAAAGCGCGATGCAACGTAGAGATGGAGGCAGGAATCACTCGATGCCTATTTACGGCTGTCCTAGCAATTCCTGCTGTGGGATGTGTAGATGTTGATGTTGGAGACCCAAAGCTTAATGTTCTTGTCTTGTCAGTTTTTTAGAACGTCTTCTCACCCAGGAGCAGGTTTTGGCCGTGACATTGTGCGAAGGAAATATTTCAGAGCCCTGAACGTGTTCAAATTTGAGTCAACCAGGAGGACCTGTAGACCATCAGTTGGTGATTCCATCCATTCCTTCATTTCTGTTTGTTCCCTCTTCCTGCATCCCAGCCACCACCTTTCCCCTCGGTGGCCTTCCAGATGTTTCGCTCTGGTGGTTTAGGGTCTCTGGACTTCCTACTTTGTCGAGGGTCTTCCTTGCAAATGACAATAACAAATTGGGTGGGGTCACCAACAGTGAATCCAAAAGAGGAGGTCGCTTCCGCTAAAGAGCAGGAATCACCAGGCTTGACCGGAAAGTCCTTTTTGCACTGGGTTCTCTGTGTTGAGAAAAATAAATAGAATAAGTAACTTTAAAAGAGGGAGCAGGGCAACATTCCTGTCTCTAGCCTCTCCATCTTCTCTTAACACCACCCCACACACCCGCCTGCTTTGATGATCTGAAGAGGACTTGGGCAGAAGGTTGAGCATTGTCTTCCTTTGTTGGATCGGATTTTTTGAGGTGCAGAAGCTTGTCTGAAAGCGATCCCGTTTATTCTCAGGTTGCAAAGCTGGGGGGGGGGGAAATCCTCCCCTGACGTGTATCACCGGGTGGCTTAAAAGGCATCCTTGCCCCACTGACCTAGCTAAGGATTTAATTGTCTCTCCAGCTTTTGCAGGAGATAAATCTGGATTGAACTAAGTCTGCAAACGGGTTTATCTAGGGGAGAGCATTCCTGGAAGGCACTCCTTTCGGGTTCAAGGAGAGCCTTGAGGTCAAATGGGAGGCTGAAGGACCTTGGAAAAATTTCTAGGGCTGTGTCTCTGTCCTCCCCCTCCCTCCAAAGCCCTCCAATTCCTCTCCGTTGCATTTTATAGGATCGGTCAATAAGGGTGTGAAATTTTTCCACCCTTTGGCCTGACACATAATGCAGGTCTAGTTTGAGTGGCATTGACTTTAACCTCTTTCGGTTATTATATCCCCCCTCCCCTCCTGCTTTTTACTTTCATTCAATTTCATTTGGGTAAGGGGTGGAAATTGTTCTGTGTGGGCTCCTCTGTAGGACACAAAGCACCCCTTAGAGCAGTGCTTCTCAATTATTTTCTGTCATGCCCCCCCTAGGAAGAAGAAAACATTTCGCGCCCCCCCCCCCCGCGCGACTGTAAATAGTATAATTTGTCTATAAAATTGTTATAAGTACACCTCTGCATAACATAGCACACCGGTCTTTCCTCGTCTCCCACCGTAGTCACATGCTTTCTTTCCTCTTTCCCTCTTGCTTGTCTATCCTTCCTTCCACCCTCCCTTCCTCCTTCCCTTCCTTCCTGCCTCCCTTCCAGTTCCCTCCTTCCTCTTTCCCCCTGCCTGCCTGCCTTCTTTCCTCTTTCCCTATCCTCCTATCCTTCCTTTCTCCCTCCCTCCTTCCCTGCCTCCCTTCCAGTTCCATTCTTCCCTCCTTCCTTCTGCCTCCTTCCTGCCTGCTTGCCTTCTTTCCTCTTTCCCTCTTGCTTGTCTATCCTTCCTTCCACCCTCCCTTCCTCCTTCCCTTCCTTCCTGCCTCCCTTCCAGTTCCCTCCTTCCTCTTTCCCCCTGCCTGCCTGCCTTCTTTCCTCTTTCCCAATCCTCCTATCCTTCCTTTCTCCCTCCCTCCTTCCCTGCCTCCCTTCCAGTTCCATTCTTCCCTCCTTCCTTCTGCCTCCTTCCTGCCTGCTTGCCTTCTTTCCTCTTTCCCTCTTGCTTGTCTATCCTTACTCCCTCCTCCCTTTCTTCCCTCCCTCCCTGCCAGCAGCTCCTCCAGCATCCCAGCTGGAAGCAGCAGCACAACAGTCGCCGTTACCAGGGGCGAAGAGGTGGCGGTGGCAAGATCGGGCGACCGCCGCCCCTTTGTCCTTTCCCCAAGAGCGGCTGTTGTGCTTCCGCTTCCAGACGGAATGCTAGCGGTGGAGCTGCTGGCGGGAAGGCGAGCTACCTGCATAAAGACGCCGCCGAGGGCATGGCAGAATATACAATACAATACAATACAATACAATACAATACAATACAATACAATACAATACAATAGTAGAGTTGGAAGGGACCTTGGAGGTCTTCTAGTCCAACCCCCTGCCTAGGCAGGAAACCCTATACCGTTTCAGACAAATAGCTATCCAACATCTTCTTAAAGACTTCCAGTGTTGGGGCATTCACAACTTCTGGAGGCAAGCTGTTCCACTGATTAATTGTTCTCACTGTCAGGAAATTCCTCCTCAGTTCTAAATTGCTTCTCTCCTTGATTAGTTTCCACCCATTGCTTCTTGTTCTACCCTCAGGTGCTTTGGAGAATAGTTTGACTCCCTCTTCTTTGTGGCAACCTCTGAGATATTGGAATAATGCTATCATGTCTCCCCTAGTCCTTCTTTCTCTTAAGCTAAACATACCCAGTTCCTGCAACCGTTCTTCATATGTTTTAGTCTCCAGTCCCCTAATCATCTTTGTTGCTCTTCTCTGCACTCTTTCTAGAGTCTCCACATCTTTTTTACATCGTGGCGACCAGAACTGAATGCAGTATTCCAAGTGTGGCCTTACCAAGGCATTATAAAGTGGTATTAACACTTCACGTGATCTTGATTCTATCCCTCTGTTGATGCAGCCTAGAACTGTGTTGGCTTTTTTGGCAGCTGCTGCACACTGCTGGCTCATATTTAAATGGTTGTCCACTAGGACTCCAAGATCCCTTTCACAGTTACTACTACTGAGTATGGTATCACCTATACTGTACCTGTGCATTCCGTTTTTGTTGCCTAAATGTAGAACCTTACTCTTTTCACCATTGAATTTCATTTTATTAGATAGTGCCCAATGTTCAAGTTTGTCAAGATCCTTCTGTATCTTAAGCCTATCTTCTGGAGTGTTGGCTATTCCTGCCAGCTTGGTATCATCTGCAAATTTGATGAGTTCCCCATTTATTCCCTCATCCAAATCATTGATGAAGATGTTGAAGAGTACTGGGCCTAAAACAGAGCCTTGGGGTACTCCACTGCATACTTCCCTCCATGTAGATGCAGTTCCATTGAGAACTACACGTTGAGTGCGGTTGGTCAGCCAGTTACCAATCCATCTGGTGGTGATGCTGTCTAACCCACATTCTTCTACTTTATCTAGTAGTAGGTTATGGTCTACCTTATCAAAAGCCTTACTGAAGTCCAAGTAAACTATATCAACGGCATTCCTCAAGCCGGTATATCCCGGCTTGAAGTGGCAGCGCTGGGGACTGCTCAGAGACTCATCAGAGCCGCGGGCTGGAGCTGTGCAAAAAGTCTGCTTGGGCTGGGGGGGGAGGGAGGGAAGCCTGGGACAGCCATGCTTCCCTCCCTCCCACCCCCGCCCGAGCAGGCTTCTTGCACAGCTCCAGCCCGCGGCTCCAATGAAAATCCACAGTCCGAAGTGCTGCCACTTCCAGGCGGGATATATTATGCCTCGCCCACGCCGCTGCCGTTGCACCCAGATGGAAAGGGAGCCTTCGCGCCCCCCTTTACGGAGCCGCCCCACTATTTGAGAACCGCTGCCTTAGAGAGAGAAAAACATTCCATATTTGGCAAGAGATAAAGTAGGTTCTTAGCAAGGGGTAGATTATTTAACCCTGAATCCCTACGTCAGTGTTTCTCAAACTTGGTACTCTTTAAGACCTGTTGACTTCAACTCCCAGAATTCCCCAGCCAGCATGTAGAATTCTGGGAGTTGAAGTCCACACATCTTCAAATAGCCAAGGTTGAAAAACACTGATTTAAAGCATGGAACTTCAAGGAGGTTTCTAGTCCACATTACTGTCAGAGAAGGAATATGGAAACAATAATCGAGAATATGGTACAGTAGATGGTCGAGAATTAAGGAGTTATGGGTTCAAACAGATATAAGACTCATTGTGTGACTTTGAACAATTTGCTAACTCTCAGTCAGTCCTATTTTCCAAGAGGAGCAAAAAGAATATCTGTCTGCAATCCTGGACTCCCTGCAAAATTATAATAATTTTAAAAAACAAATGCAAGTTTAGGTCCCAAGAGGCATTCCTGATTAAAATTTGAGAAATAGAATATATAGAAGATCTAATCTGTCACAACTTCGGTAGGAATTAGACAGGGACAGAGACTGAATTGTTTCCAAGGACATTATCAGCTGGCCACAGCTGCGCCTAACTACAGATAAGCCTAAGCTAACATTAAATATCACCACGGTTTTGCATCTCAGAGCCTGGAGCTACAAAACAGCTTTTAATTTCAACAAAATTCAGAATCTCCAGTGGTCATGATCAAATGTTCAAGAACATTTGGAGGAAAATATACCCAAATTGCAGAATCTCCATGCACGTCCCTTTGGTCGTTGTGATTTGAAGCAGTGGAAAACCAACATCTCAAGCACAGTCGTGTTTTGGGGTAGACACCAGTAGTACCACAGCCTAGCTCTTAACCTCAATTCTTGATCTTCCTGATCTGGAAAGTGCAAGTATTTCTCAGTTTCTGCAGCTTTCAGATGGGTGGACTTCAACTCCCAGAACTCCGCAGCCAGAGTTAGCTGGGAAATCCTGGGAGTTGAAGTCCACCCATCTTCAAGTCGCCAAGTTTGAGAAACATCCCAAAGTTGCTGAGATCCTGTGAAATCCTGGGATAGAGGACAATCCTTAAAAATTGTAGTATCCTTCAGCTTCTGACATGGTGAGGTGGACTTCTAATCTACGACTGTGATTTTGACGCACTGCGTCCAGTTGTGTTTTGAAAGGCCGATTTGGGTCGAGTGGAGGTTGCTTATTGATTTGAGGAAAAGGTGAGATTTCTTTACCGGGATCATGTTTGCACCAGCCTCCCAAAAATGGTGTGCAATCATCTAAAATTCCTCCATCGGTCTTACCTCGAAGGCCTCCAAGACATCTCCAATGGTGCAGCCCCAACCATCAGTCATACAGGTCAGCCTAGGATGTGAATTTCTAATCCAGGTTTTATAAGAGGAGCCGTTCAGACATTTGGAAAGTTGGATGCTTCCAGACTTGAGTTCTAGATCATTCTTCAGTTCAGGTAGAGGAGAAGGAGAAGGTTAGGGTTAGGGTTAGAGTCCTACATTCTCCACTGGTGACGGGATGGTGTCCTTTGCTATTCCTGAGGTGGCAAGCCGATTAAGAGGATGAAGACAATTTGGGTGACATGCACCGGTGTGTCTTCTGATCAAACTTGCTGTTTCGGCGTGATGTCCCCTTTTTGCAATAGACCCAAATGATTAAAAAATTGGGCCGGTAGATCCCAAAACTCTCGTGACACTGTTCATAGCGGAGAAGTGCATTGTAGACTCGCCTCAAATCATTTTCTTTTTCTTTTCCCTTTAAATACTGTGTTTTTCAAACGTGGAACCTTTAAGGGGAGTGGACTTCAGCTCCCAGAATTCCCCATGCTGGCTGCGGAATTCTGGGAGTTGGAGTCCACGCCCCTTAAAAGGGCCAACTTTGAAAAAAACCCAACTTTCAATAGATACGTTAGGACTCTGGGACGCTTTAATTGATTCTTTTCTCAGCCCATAGTGTCTTTTTTCCTCAGGGCTCCCAGCTGGCAGTATAAAAACTTTTAATTTACAGGCTAATGCAAGCGACTGTTATTTATTTGATTATGAGTTGTTGTTCTTGTGTTTATTGCAATGTATTGCGGTGAAAGAACGTGCTGCGATGTTGTTATTTTTACTGCAATATTTTTACGGCAAAGAGGTTGGAGAAAAGGGAGTCCCGTGGCAGCTTTCTGCCCTGGACAAGGAGAAATTCTACAGGTTTCCCCAGCATCTCGATCCAAGCCAAAGAGTCTGTTTTCCCCTTTCATTTTTGTCCTCCTCACGGCTGCCACCATGTACAAAAACCCAAGCTGTGAATGAGTCTTGTTGTCATCCTAGCCTGTTTGTGATTGGTGTGGTGTTTTATTACCAAGGAGCTGTTTACAAAACTCTTTGTCAGCCTCATACAGTTTTTTTCCTCCAAGCTTGGCCCCTTTAAGAGGCGTCTGGACTTCAACTCCCAGAATTCCCCAGCCAGCAGGGAGAATTCTGGGAGTCGAAGTCCATCCCTCTTAAAGCGACCACGCTTGAGAAATAACTAGAATAGAACTGTGTTTTCCCCCCGAACGGTTTTTCCCACACGCAGGCATTTTGTAGCAAGGCAACACAAATTGTTGCACTGACTGCATTGGCGTAAACCAGCTTTCTGTATTTCTACTTTGTTTGTTTTGGATCAGAAACCGGTCTGAATAGGCGTTAGCAATCCTGGTTCTTCGATTTGGGGACGAAGGGAAGTAGATTCTGCCTTCTCTTCGGTCCCCTTTGGCCCTGTTCCTTTGGTGGTCTCCAGAATAGAATTTCTAGACCTAAAGTGATTAAAACTTTGACCCAGTAGAATTTCAGCTGGGTCAAACTGTTGCATAAAATACAGAAAGAGCAACAGGAAATAAAAGTTTTGGAATGTCCTTCTTTCTACAGGACCATTTCCCAGTCCCTAAATCCCAATAAAAACCTTTTTTGCATCCCAGTAAATCATCTCTCTTTCATCACACTACCAAAACACATGCTTTATTTTTATTTTCTTTCCAAAGTGTCTGACTTTTGATAAAATACAAAGTGGACCAACAACACCAGCTAACCTAATTGCGCTGTGCGTCCGTGTTGTGGTTAGTGACAGAGAAAACACACTCCCCTCTTCCTCCCTGTTGACTTCACACTTTGTGGTACACACACACACACGCAAATGCACCCCCCCCCTTTCGAAATGCAATCATGGCAAGCGTTGTTCAGGGAGGTGTGCGTTTTGGGCCCGAGATAATTAGTGTGCTAAATATACATTTCGTAGCATCATTTCATGGGTGGATGATGAATCACCATTTTTCTGCTTCTATCTGAGATCCATTTTTGGCTAAAGCAATCTGTTTTTCTGTTTGGAGAAGCGGAATACAACCTTGTGTAAACGTTCAGGAATTGTACTTTAAAAAAAATAAATATTTTTTCAAAGAAATAGAGAGTTGGAAAGATGTTAGGGGAGAAAAAAAGGAATGGTTTTTAACTTAAAAAATAAATAAACGCTGCATAATAATACTTGTGCAGGCAAAGATTACTATTATTATTGTTAGATACTTGTTTGAACTGCAGTGGTTTTCACCAAGGTCCGCTGTTCCGGTGGGAACAGAGGTTTAATCCTATTGGTCGAAGGGTCTGACAGCTCCCTATAAAAGGGCTGCTGTCAGACTCAACCTTCTCTGGATTGTTCTCACTTGTTGTACTTAATAAAGAACTGTGGTTATCATTAAGCCTGTGTGTGCCTGTCCATTACCCGATCTAACACTGGCGACGAGGATGGGATTGAAAGGCAACTAGGTGAACCAAAAAGAGCGTAGCAATCCAGCAAGTACATCCAGCCCTGAGCGCAGCGCGGCTTCGAGCAGCCATTTTGAGCGGCAAACTCAAAACGCCCCCTGAACACAATATGGCCATGCACGCCCCACCAACTCCATATGACCCAGTCACTGAGCACTGGGACTTGTACATGCTATGATTTGACTGCTTCCTCGAGGCAAACAACCTCATGGGCCTTTCTGAAGGCCGCAAGAAGAACATGTTCCTCAGATACTGTGGCCGGGAAGTGTTTGAGACGGTGAAAGATCTCTCTGAGCCGACACCACTGCAATCAGTCACCAGGTCCGTGCTCCAGCAAACGTTGAGGACCCACTATGCCCCCAAGCTGTTAACATCAGGAACCACAAAGAGGGTGAGTCGATTAATGAGTACGTTGTGGCACTTCGCAAGGCCGCAGCATACTGCAAATTCCAAGACCTGGGTGAGCTGATTCTGGACCGCATAATTTGCAGCGTGCGGGACATTGACCTACAGAGGAGGTTACTCGCTAAATCTAACCTCACTCTGCAGATCGCCTTGGACGAGGCCAAGGCGTCCGAATCAACCGTCAAATCTACTGAGACTCTGCAGCGCCAAAGCGCTCCACAAGACACGCAAAAGAGTACATGCGTACATCGTGAGCCTGCAGAGCCCGAGAGCTCAGAAGGCGAGGAAGATGACAGCTGCTGCATGCGCAATAGCCACGCCCAGCCAGTTAGCAAATTCAAACCGTCTCCCGCCTTGCGTTAGCTGCGGAGAAGACCATGCCAGGTCAGCTTGCCATTTCCACGATGCAACCTGCCAGCGCTGCAAACGAAAGGGGTACATCGCCAAGGTGTGCCGGAGCAAATTCCCTGCCACTGCCTGGCAGCCTAGAAGCACACCTAACCGCCAACAGAGGCCCAACCAAGGGGCCCGGAAGAAGCCACCACAACGCTCAGAGGGCGACAATAGAGTCACCTACCACAAGTCAATCGGCCAAGTCCGCACCAGGCAGCCAAAAAAGCTGAAGGTCACAGTCCTCATCAAGGACTCTCCTTATGAGATGGAGATCAATGCCGGGTCATCACTGACCTTCATGCCGTGGCCTACTCTAAAGCAGGCTATCTCTAGCCTAAAGAAGCAGCATCTTCGCACCCCTGACATCCGCCTACGAGATTACCAGGGAAACCGGGTCCCCATCGTGGGCCAAAACACCTTCCAGGTGAAGTTCAAGCAGTTCAGTGGGAAACTCCCAGTGACAGTGGTCAGCAGCAACCTGCAGAGCTTCCAAGGGCTGGATTGGTTCAAAGCTCAGCCTAAAAGTGATCGGTATCAATGCCTTGAAAGACAACGGCGCTGAAGCCATCCTTAAGGAGTTCGAGGATGTCTTCAGCACCACTCTGGGTAAGTATGTGGGGACTCCAATTTTCTTTAGTTTGGATCCCAACATAGCCCCGATAAGGCTAAAACCCAGGAGAATACCTTTTGCTCTCCGCCCCAACATTGACAGGGAAATTGACAAGCTCGTAGGCCAGGGAATCCTAGAGCCGGTCGATCACGCACGCTGGGAGACCCCTATAGTGACACCTGTCAAATCTGACGGGTCTGTCCGCATCTGCGCAGACTACAAGTGCATAATAAATAAAGCGCTACAACAAAGCACCTACCCTGTACCCATTGTACAGCACCTCCTTCATTCATTAGGCCCCGGAAAATTTTTCGCAAAATTGGACATGGCTCAGGCATGCCAATAATTGCCTGTTGATGGCACTACGGCGGAGGCCCAAACCATTGTGAAGCACCGCCTGCAATTCGGCATTAGCATCGCCCCTGGACTGTTCCAAAGCATCATGGAACGGCTTTTGCAGGGGATTCCAGGAGTCGTCCCCTATTTCAATGGCATCTTGGTATCGGCTGCAAACGAGGCACAACTTTTAAAACGTGTACGAACAGTTTTGGCTAGAATTAGAGACAAGGGCCTCCATCTCAAAAAAGAAAAATGCCAAATTAACGTGTTAATTAACGTCCCACCGGAACAGAGGTTTAATCCTATTGGTCGAAGGGTCTGACAGCTCCCTATAAAAGGGCTGCTGTCAGACTCAATCTTCGCTGGATTGTTCTCACTTGTTGTACTTTATAAACAGCTGCTGTTACCGTTAAGCCTGTGTGTGCCTATCCATTACCCAATCTAACAATTATTATTATTGCAAAGGTATCATGGATATCCTTTATCCTTCCCGTAAATAAAGAGACTATATTTCTAATACCAGCCCATCATGTTGGACATTTTTGTGTTTACAGAACTGTGCATACTTTATACTTTAATATTTAAGACAAAAAAAAATCTTGGTTTTATTTTATGGGTGTTTTATTTGTTGAACAAATTCTTCAGGTCTTATTTTGCTTTAGTAATAAATGTTTACTTGTCTGTTATTGGTTTTTTTTATGGCCTAATTTGTTTTAAACCGTGTCACATATGACTTCAGTATTAGAAGGAAGGGAGCATTATTGTTTTGTCCCATTTACAATATATATGTTGGTGCTCATTTGAAAGAAAAGTAAAAAGTTTTCAAATATTAAAAAAAACCAAAAAAACAGATGTTGGTCATGATTTTCAGGCAGGAGGGAAGAACAATTTCGATGTTACCGCTCTGCAAATATACAGGCAGTCCTTGTTTAGTGACCGTTCGAAGTGGCAGCAGTACTGAAAAAAGTGTTTTATGACCGTTTTTCACATGACCGTTGCAGCATCCTTGAGGTCACGTGATCAAAATTCAGAGCCTTGGCAACCGACTCATATTTATGACGGTTGCAGTGTCCCGGGGTGATGTGATCCCCTTTTGCGTCCTTCTGAGGAGCAAGTCAATGGAGAAATTAGATTCACTTAACAACCATGTTACTAATTTAAGAACTGCAAGGATTCACTTAACAACTGTAGCAAGAAAGGTCATAGAATGGGATAAAAGTCTCACATAGCAACAGAAATTTTGGGCTCAATTGTGGTCATAAGTCAAGCACTACTTTGATTTACGACTGACTTCCCCAGAGGGACTGATGGAACCATGTTTGAAGCACTGATGTTGGGCTCCGCCCCTTGTGGTCATGTGATTGCATACTGGGCCCACCCTTAACAACCGGCCTGCGTTTATGGCCGTTGCCTGTGCCCTGTGATCACATGACCGCAATTTATGACATTTTTCGTGGAAACTGGCATTTACTTCTAGTCTCTGTCAAAAATCACCCCATAGCTAACAAGCGGTTTGCTTAACGACCATAACATTCACTTTACGACCGCCATATTCATATTAACAAGCACAGGGAAAAAAAACAGTCTTAAAAATGGCTCCGGTCACAAAATAACCTGCTTTATGATTGTCACGAGTCATGACTATAATTGCCACACTCAGGTCGCAAGTCGAGGATTGCAGGTCCTACTTAACTAACAGCCACAATGGGAGCCCCATTGTGATTGTTAGTCGTTTAGTTGCTAAATAAGGCGGTTAAGTGAATTTACCCCAATTTATGACCTTTTTGCCAGTTGTTAACCAAACTGCTGCGGTTGTTAAGTGAGTTATGTGTTCATTAAGCGAATCTGGCTATCCCCACAGAATTTGCTTGTTGGGAGCCAGCTGGGTTATAAATGCTGATCACATGACCCCCAAGACTGCGACCGTCAAAAGGACATGCCAGTTGTCAAGCGCCCCCAGTTCTGATCATGTTAAAGCAGGATAAAATGTGAATTAAAATATAAAAGTGAGATGTGACAGAAGGAAGAGATAAAAACCTGCTTTTAAGACATGTACAAAAACAGGAAATGTCAAAAGCCCCAAACCACAAGAGTTCAGCTAAAGTTCTTACAAAGCCACGTAGCCAGTACCTGTGGCCCAAGACAAAAGGAGAAGTAAGACAATATCTACTTATAAGGCTTCTTTTCTCAAGATAACCAATAAGAAATGGAGTAAGTGTTTCCGTGTTACGCTGCTTTTGAGAATGTATAAGAATGTGTACTTCCATGAGAAGAGTTGTTCAGAAGTTGCATGCTGGCCTTTGACTAGCTTTTCTGAACCTGGCTGCCAATAAACTTCTCCTTGATCCCGAGACGTCCAAGTCTTCTTATTTTCTGCAACAATTGTGGCGACCGCAGCAGGACTCAGAGCGATATTTCGCTGAGGATAGAACGGGCCAACCGGTGCCCAATCGAGGCCATCTTGCCCAATCTTCAGGCGCCGACAGAGAGTTTCTCTGGAAGGGGGCAGACGACCCCCCTCGGGCATCCGGTGGACACCGCCGATCCAAGAACCTGACCGGGATCAGGACAAGTCAACAAATTACGCCGGCTGAGAAGAGAAGATGCCTGCAGGCAAGTATTGTGGGAATTGTAGACCCACTTGGTTGAGAGTGGAAGAGTGGGCCCGATCACCCCCCTGAGCCCGGGATAGCGTCCCTTCCTAATGGAACGGGCATATCCTAATGAGCCTCTAGAATTGTGTGGGTGGTTAAGCCACTGCAGTTCCTGTTGTTGACCGTGAGTCTCCGGGGCCGCAGGTCAGTGGAAAGTGTCTTAGAAATAGAACATGGGAGGTGGAGGAAGCGTTCCTCGAACGCCTCTTCAATGCATGTCGAGAAATTTTAAGAAAGCTTTTAGATGAGATTATGGATTATTACATTTAATGTAGGGTGGAAGCCCGAAGGCACTTTGCATCCAGACATCATTTCAAAAATACATCAGATCGTAACAGATGCAAAACCCGGTCACCCGGATCAGTATCAATACATTGACCAGGCAAATAGCAGTACAACAACTGGCTTCGTAAATGCAGAATGGAAGTCATGAGGGTCTGTGTGGCTCGAATGAGGGGAAATGACAAAGGTCAGGTCAAAAAGAGTCACCCCGAAAAGAAGCCTATCTTAAAGACCACACCCTATTTTATTTATTTATTTATTGAATTTATAGACCGCCCCCTCTCCCCAAAGGGACTCCTCTATGAAGAGGAAAGTCCCCCACTTGCCTTTATCATCCAATCTTAACGGGTGATCTGGGCCAGTCACACTCACAGCTCTAGAAAGGAGCCAAAAGCAATACAATACAATACAATAGCAGAGTTGGAAGGGACCTTGGAGGTCTTCTAGTCCAACCCCCTGCCTAGGCAGGAAACCCTATACCGTTTCAGACAAATAGCTATCCAACATCTTAAAGACTTCCAGTGTTGGGGCATTCACAACTTCCGGAGGCAACTTCTGTTCCACTGATTCATTGTTCTCACTGTCAGGAAGTTTCTCCTCAGTTCTAAGTTGCTTCTCTCCTTGATTAGTTTCCACCCATTGCTTCTTGTTCTACCCTCAGGTGCCTTGGAGAATAGTTTGACTCCCTCTTCTTTGTGGCAACCCCTGAGATATTGGAACACTGCTATCATGTCTCCCCTGGTCCTTCTTTCTCTTAAGCTAAACATACCCAGTTCCTGCAACCGTTCTTCATATGTTTTAGTCTCCAGTTCCCTAATCATCTTTGTTGCTCTTCTCTGCACTCTTTCTAGAGTCTCCACATCTTTTCTACATCGTGGCAACCAAAACTGAATGCCGTATTCCAAGTGTGGCCTTACCAAGGCCTTGTAAAGTGGTATTAACACTTCACATGAAGTAACACTTCACGCAAATTACTTCTGAAAAACCTTGCCTAGAAAACTGCAAGGGACTTGTTTATGCAGTCACCAGGAGTCAAAGGAACAAAAACAAAACAAAAGTACTATTACAAAGATCTAATCTACTATGATGGAGCTAACCGAAGCACTTAAAAAGCAAAAGAATGGGAAGGCTCCAGGCCGGGATGGGCTTCCAGCAGAATTTTATAAGACCCTGCAGGAATTATACGTATAAGTATTAATGCCACTTTATAAGGCCTTGGTAAGGCCACACTTGGAATACTGCATTCAGTTCTGGTCACCACGATGTAGAAAAGATGTGGAGACTCTAGAAAGAGTGCAGAGAAGAGCAACAAAGAGGATTAGGGGACTGAAAACTAAAACATACGAAGAACAGTTGCAGGAACTGGTTATGTCTAGCTTAATAGAAAGAAGGACTAGGGGAGACATGATAGCAGTGTTCCAATATCTCAGGGGTTGCCACAAAGAAGAGGGAGTCAAGCTATTCTCCAAGGCACCTGAGGGTAGAACAAGAAGCAATTGGTGGAAACTAATCAAGGAGAGAAGCAACTTAGAACTGAGGAGAAACTTCCTGACAGTTAGAACAATGAATCCGTGGAACAGAAGTTGCCTCCAGAAGTTGTGAATGCCCCAACACTGGAAGTCTTTAAGAAGAGGTTGGACGGCCATTTGTCTGAAACGGTATAGGGTTTCCTGCCTAGGCAGGGGGTTGGACTAGAAGACCTCCAAGGTCCCTTCCAACTCTGCTATTGTATTGTAATTGTTGTCTTTCCCATTATTAGAAGTTATGAATGAGGTGATGTCAGAGAGGAGAATACCCAAAAGCATATATTACACTTTTACTAAAGGAGGAGGCCAATTTACTACAAATTAAGAATTGCAGACCAATCTCCCTGTTAAATTCATATTATTTGCTTCAATATTGGCAGAACGACTTAAAAAATACTTTTGTGGTTTCATTCATTCTGATCAAAATGGGTTTCTGCCAAAGAGGCAAATTAAAGATAATATGAGGATAATCCTAGACACTTTGGAATATTATGAGGCACATCCTGAAAAACAATTGGCATTGATGTTTTTGGATGCTCAGAAGGCATTTGACAACGTGAATTGGTGCTTTATGTTGCTACAACTGGAACAGATGGGCTGTGAGAAATTTACTCAAACCATACAAATTATATATTATAAACAAACAGCTAAGATAATGATAAATGGAGATTTGACAGAGTCTATTGAAATAAAGAAAGGGACAAGACAAGGCTGCCCATTATCACTGTTACTTTCTGTCTTAATACAATAATACAATAGTAGAGTTGGAAGGGACCTTGGAGGTCTTCTAGTCCAACCCTCTGCCTAGGCAGATAACCCTATACCGTTTCAGACAGATGGCTATCCAACATCTTCTTAAAGACTTCCAGTGTTGGGGCATTCACAACTTCTGGAGGCAAGCTGTTCCACTGATTAATTGTTCTAACTGTCAGGAAATTTCACCTCAGTTCTAAGTTGCTTCTCTCCTTGATTAGTTTCCACCCATTGCTTCTTGTTCTGTCCTCAGGTGCCTTGGAGAATAGCTTGACTCCCTCTTCTTTGTGGCAACCCTTGAGATATTGGAACACTGCTATCATGTCTCCCCTAGTCCTTCTTTCTCTTAAGCTAGACATACCTAGTTCCTGCAACCGTTCTTCATATGTTTTAGTCTCCAGTCCCCTAATCATCTTTGTTGCTCTTCTCTGCACTCTTTCTAGAGTCTCCACATCTTTTTTACATCGTGGCGACCAGAACTGAATGCAGTATTCCAAGTGTGGCCTTACCAAGGCATTATAAAGTGGTATTAACACTTCACGTGATCTTGATTCTATCCCTCTGTTGATGCAGCCTAGAACTGTGTTGGCTTTTTTGGCAGCTGCTGCACACGGCTGGCTCATATTTAAATGATTGTCCACTAGAACTCCGAGATCCCTCTCACAGTTACTACTATTGAGCACGGTACCACCTATACTGTACCTGTGCATTCCATTTTTGTTGCCTAAATGTAGAACCTTACTCTTACTCTTAACGTTAGAAGTTTTAAATAGAAATGTCAGAGAAGGAAAAGAAATAAAAGGAATGAAAATCAAAAAGGAAGAATACAAGCTACAAGCATTCGCAGATGACTTGGTCTTCATTCTAGAGGATCCATTAGAAACAGCACCCAAATTGATAGAAAGAATAGAAGAATATGGAAAAGTAGCAGGATTAAAAATAAATAAAGACAAAACGAAGATCTTGACAAAGAATATGTCAATAAGACAAAAAGAAGAGTTGGCGGAAACTTTGGAGATGCAAGTTACGAACAAAGTTACATATTTGGGGATATATTTAACAGCAAGATGCAGTGCTCTTAAAGACAACAACTACTATAAACTCAAACAACAGATTGCAATGGATTTGAAGAAATGGGAAAATCTACAACTTTCGATGATAGGGAGAATATCTACAATTAAAATGAACATTCTACCTAGAATTTTATATCTGTTCCAGACGATTCCAGTTAGTCTCGGGAAGGAATATTTTGATGACTTAAATAAAATAGTGTTGAAGTACATATGGCGGGGGGGGGAGCAAGAATAAAACTTAAATTGTTACAAGATGCAAGAACAAGAAGAGGATTGGGCCTGCCCAATTGGGAATTATAGCACCAGGCAGCAAGTTTGATGTGGGTTAAAGAATGGATAATACTAAGGAATACCAGATTATTGACCCTTGAAGGACATAATATATTGTTGGGATGGCCTGCCTTTTTATGGTACAAGGGAACTAAAACACGGGTATTTTAGAAGACATTACCTATAGGAGGCCTTGCTACTAAACTGGGAGAAGATTAAAAGACAATATTATTTAAAAATTCCAGTCTGGCTATCAACTACTGAAGCCTTTTCATACGCAATAATATACAAAAAGGAACAAACAGATATGGTGAAATATTGAATGCAGAGGGTGAACTTAAATCTATGCAAGAACTGGAAATGGAAGGTATAAAGATGAACCGGCTTTCATATGTGCAAATACAATCTAGATATGACAAAGACCATAAAGAGGAAGGTTTTTATGATAAAATGACTGAATTAGATAAAATTTTGATGGGTACTGATGAAAAAGTAATTAAAATACTTTATGGACACTTACTAGAGGTTAAGTTAGAAGAACAAGTTAAAGGAACAATGATAGCTTGGGGGGGGGGGAATTTGGGCATGGGATTGAATTAGAGAAGTGGCAGAAATTGTGGTCTCAAAATTACAAACTGACAGTGTCAACAGCATATAAAGAAAATGTATATAAGATGTTTTACAGGTGGCATCTACCCCCAACGAGAATAGCAAGAATGTTCAAGAATAAATCAGAAAAGTGTTGGAAATGTCATCAGATACTGAGCTCATATTACCATATGTGGTGGACTTGCGCGGAAGCTAAAAGATATTGGACTAAGATCTACACGTGGTTGGAGAAAATGACACGAAAACATATAGACTTTAAACCAGAGACTTTTTTATTGGGAATTATACCAGACACATATAATAGAGACTTGAAATATTTGATTGTAAATGTTCTAACAGCAGCTAGAATTGTATTTGCAAAAAAATGGAAAAATGAGAAAATACCAACACAAGAGGAAATTATTCAAAAAATTATGGAATGTACGGAAATGAGTAAATTGACATTTGAAATTAGAAAACAAGAAGATGAACAATTTTATAAGGTTTGGGATTTGTTTTATCAGTGGTTAGATAAAAAATCATGGTAATGGAAAAAGTGGGAGAACTTTTCATATTTTAAGAATAATAGAATGATATATGCACACTATAAGGGTTTAGCACTGTTAAACAGTGTAGAACGATGTAATGGAATGATGTTGAATGTATGATTTCAATATATAGAATATTTTGTTTAAATTGTAGGAATAATACCTGGAGTTGAACTATTGATGCAAAATGATGTTGTATGTATGGATTCAATATTTAGAATATTTTGTTTAAAATTAAGGAATAATAATTATAGTTGAAAAATTGACATATAACAAAAATGTACTTATGTTTACCTAATGAACAATTTGTGATTCGATATATAATTGTAGGTGGTGACCATGGAAAGGACGCACAAAATCTTGTAACCGAACGACATGCTATATGAAATGGAAGAAGGTTGTGTGTGTTTTATGTTTTTGTTTGTTTTTGTTTGTTTAAAAATTAAAAAATATTTATTAAAAAAATTATAAATGGTTGTGAATTGAGGACTACCTCTACCTGCATATATTTCCTCTCTACCATCTACTGCGTAGCCAATGGTAGCACCAGCTGGGGATGATGGGTACAGTAGTTCTACAGTTCCAGAAGACACAGATGTTATTTCTGTTATGACAGCTTTTTCAACTCAGAAATCTTTGCAAATGATGGGTTTTTTTTATCAGCTGTACATGGCACATATCTCTTGTATGCTAAAGGAATAAACTGAAAATTGTATTCAGAAGTTAGATGACCACCTGTAGGCCATCTTGGAAATAACACGACTATCCCAAAGCCGTATAAACTCGCCTTCCTCATCCTGAGGCTAAATTGTCTTTTTTTTTTAAAAGCCATCCAGCTGCCTTTGTGCTTCCTCATCTGTTCAGTTGCTTCTTTGTTCCCATGGCAATGAGAGGAAGGACCCCTCTTTGGGTATCACACTATTTCCATGGCGACAGAAGATCCGGTCCTGGGTGGCTTTGTACAACATTGCTAGAACAAAAAGAAGGGGGAAGGAGAGGATAAGTTTTCCCAAATATTTTGGGGTTCCTCTTCTGTAGCTTCTAGTGAGTAGGGACACGATGGATTTGAGAAGTCCATCATGGTGGGAAAAGCAAAAAAGGAGAGACAAGGACGACCTACAGCCACATGGAAGGACTCAAGTTATGTAGTGATGGAAGCCAGTTTGGTTTAGTGATGAAGGCAACAGGCTAAAAACCACGAGATGCTAAGTTCTAATCCAGCTGAGTGACTGGGCCAATCACCAGGAGATGGTGAGTTCTAGTCCCGCATTAGACATGTAAACCAGCTTTGTGAGTTTGGGCCAAACATCAGGACTCTTGAGTTCTAATTCTGCCTTAGCTGTGAAAGCCAGCTGGCTGACTTTAAGCCAATTACTAGGAGACTGGGAGTTCTAGTGCCTCCTTGGTCATGCAAACCAGCTGGGTGACTTTGGGCCAATCTCTAGAAGATGGCGAGATCTAGTCCCACTTTCGGCATGAAAGCCAGCTTGCTGACTTTGGCCCAGTTAGTCTCTCTCCGCCCATTCCACCTCACAGGGCTGTTGTGCAGAAAATTAGAAGGCAGAAGGAGTCTGAGATATGTTCGCAGCCTTGAGTTATTTGCAAAAGCTAATAAAGGTGGGACGCATATGATAAGTGAGGCTAACAGAAGCCTTCAACCTTCTGGATTATTGGGAACATAAAATGAAGCAGGCAACTTGAATTTTTACTGAAATTTTAGAATACAAGCTAGATTTTGAATAGAATAGAATAGAATAGAATAGAAAATATGGAGTGGAATGGAATAGAAAATATGGAATGGAATAGAATAGAATAGAAAATATAGAATAGAATAAGAATAAGAACAGAAAGGGGAAAGGAGCTGACGTCGCGATGGTACGACGCGTGACCTCGGAGCTCTGAGATCGCAGTCGACACTTGCTGCTGGACGGTCCATTTGGACCTAAACCATCCCGAAGAGATGGTGACAGAGAAGAGTATGTGTTGCTGATCTCAGGGACATCGCAAAGTCCCTGATTGATCCAAGAGAATCTCTTCTTGCCAGCGACAAAAAGCACAGCCTCAAGCTGCTGAAGTCAGGACAGCTCTGCAACGGGAGGAAAGCGGAAAGAGAAAGTGTGTCCATCTGGTGAGAAAATCTTATTTTTATAAAATACTGCCCAAAAAAGATTGAAGTTAAATTAAACTGGTAAAGAAAAGGAAATATTTATTTATTTATTTATTCACATTTCTAAACCGCCCCCTCTCCCAAAAAGGGACTCGGGGCGGTGTACAGTCCACAATAAATCACAGATAAAATACAAATATAAATAGGGCTATAAATATATGTATGTATGTGGAGGAGGTTAAAATTAAGAGTCCTGTACAGAAGAATAAATAAATATGAGGCTAAAAGCCCTAAAAACAATTAAAACTAAAACATTACCCTTAAAATAACCAGATGAGAATATACTACCAGGAGTTCATAGATGTAACATTTATAATCATGCCAGGCCAGCTAGTCGGAACAGGTGAGTCTTCAATTTTTGACGGAAGGAGCGGAAGTCCGAGGTGGTTCTAATGTCGGGGGGGAGGTCATTCCAGAGGGTTGGGCCCATCACAGAGAAGGCTCTACTCCTCGGCGCCGCCCGCTGGCATTGCCTAGTGGACGGCACTTGGAGAAGGCCCTCTCTGTGAGAGCGGATTGGCCGCAGGGATGTATGTGGGAGGATGCGATCCCGCAAGTAACTAGGTCCTGAGCCATGGAGCGCTTTAAAGATAGTAATCAGGACCTTGAAACGCACCCGAAAAACCACAGGTAGCCAGTGCAGCTCGCGCAGGAGCGGTGTTACGTGGGAGTATCTAGACCTCCCCATGATAACCCGCGCGGCCACGTTCTGGACTAGCTGCAGTCTCCGGGCGCGTCCCAAGGGAAGCCCCATGTAGAGAGCATTACAGTAATCTAGGCGAGACGTCACCAGCGCATGAGTGACTGTGCGTAGGGCATCCCGGTCCAGTAGGGGGCGCAATTGGCGAACCTGGTGGAACGCCCCCCTCACCACGGCTGCCACATGGTCATCCATTGACAGCCGGGCATCTAGGAGGACGCCCAAATTGCGCGCCCGTTCCACAGGGGGCAGTAGCTCGTCCCCTATGGCCAGCGATGGAGTCAGCTGGTTGAACCGAGGTGCCGGAAGCCACAGCCACTCAGTCTTGGAGGGGTTGAGTTTTAGTCTGTTGTCCCCCATCCAGACCCCGACGGCTTCCAGACACCGGGACATCACTGCGACAGCCTCGTTGGGGTGGTTTGGGGTTGAAATGTACAGCTGCATATTATCAGCGTACAGATGGTATTCAACCCCAAAACCACGGATGATCTCGCCCAGCGGCTTCACGTATGCATTGAACAGAAGGGGCGAGAGAACCGACCCCTGCGGCACCCCACAAGAGAGTGGCCTCGGGGTCGATCTCTGCCCCCCTGTCAACACATATTGCATCCGGCCGGAGAGGTAAGAGTCGAACCACCGTAACACGGTGCCTCCGACTCCCATCCCCTCCAGCCGGCGCAGAAGGATACCATGGTCGATGGTATCAAAAGCCGCTGAGAGATCTAATAGGACCAGGATAGAGGAACAACCTCTATCTCTGGCCCTCCAGAGATCATCAACCAACGCGACCAAGGCTGTCTCAGTGCTGTGCCCGGGTCGGAAGCCGGACTGGCGTGGGTCTAGATAATCGGATTCATCGAGGTGACGTGGAAACTGCTGCACCACCACATTCTCAACAACCTTCGCCAAAAAAGGGAGGTTGGAGACTGGACGATAATTAGCTAGCTCCATTTGGTCGAGTGAAGGCCTCTTGAGTAAGGGCCTCACCACCGCCTCTTTCAAGATGGTAGGTAAGGATCCCTCACCCAACGAGGCGTTCACCAGGCCCAGAAGCCAGCCTTGTGTCACCTCCCAGGATGCCAGTACCAGCCAGGAGGGACACGGGTCCAATGAACATGTGGTGGGTCGCAGCCTTCCACGCAACCTGTCTAAATCCTCGGGGGCAACAGAGTCAAACTCCTCCCAGAGTGGACTCACAAGACTCACTGTTGACGGCCCGTCCAGACCACTGGAGGGGGCCCATCCGCTCCGGATCTGAGCAACTTTGTTCTGCAGATATTCTCCAAACTCCTCTGCTCTACCCTGTAAGGGTGCCCCCCGCATCTCTTGCACCAAGAGGGAGCGGGTGACCCTAAAGAGGGCGGCAGGGCGGTTATCCGCAGACGCAATAAGAGCGGCACAATGTCTACGTTTGGCCGCTCTCAATGCCACGAGGTAAGTCCGTAAATAGGCTCTTACCTGTGTTCGGTCAGACTCGGAGCGTGAGGACCTCCACCTGCTCTCTAGACGTCTCCTCTGGCGCTTCATCACCCTCAGCTCCTCGGTATACCAGGGAGCCCGGTTGGGTCGCTGCCGTAGGAGAGGTCGCAAAGGCGCAACCCGGTCCAAGGCCCCAGCCGTCGCCCTATTCCAGGCGGCCACTAGGTCCTCCAACCAAGCGCGGGTCAGGGCTACAGGTAGCGGCCCAAGCTCCGACTGGAACCTAACTGGTTCCATCAGATGCTTGGGGCGGTACCAGCTTGGACAAACTGGTTCCGCCTCCTCGCGGTGGGGGGTAGCGCCAGGGAAGTCTAGCCGGAGACAGGAGTGATCTGACCATGACAGGGGAGTAATGTCTAAGTCCCCTATTCCCAGATCACTCGTCCACTGCTCAGATACAAAAACAAGGTCCAGTGTGTGGCCACCTTCATGTGTGGGGCCCTGAATTAGTTGGGTCAGGCCCATGGCTGTCATGGAAGCCATGAACTCCCGAGCCACCTCGGATGCTGCTCCCGTCGACGGCAGGTTGAAATCCCCCATAACCAAAAGTTTGGGGATCTCCACCGCCGTCTCCGAGATCAGCTCAAGGAGCTTGGGCAGGGCTGCTGACGTATAGCGAGGAGCCAAGTATACAATCAGCAGACCCCACTGCCTCCCTGGGCCCCATTTCACACCAAGTGACTCACACCCGGGTATCTGAGAAACAGTGAACTCCCTCGGCTCTAGACCATCCCGTATAACCACCGCCACCCCTCCATCCTTACCCAGGGCCCGGGGCTGATGAAATGCATGGAAACCTGGTGGGCACATTTCCACGAGGGGCAAACCACCCTCGTGACCCAACCAGGTCTCTGTTATTCCTGCAAGGTCCAGCTCCCCCTCAGAGATCAACTCATTAATGAGGGGGGCCTTGTTGGTCACGGACCTTGCATTGCAAAGCATCAGCCGCAGGCCCTGTCTCTGTAGATCCCGACCACCTAGGTTGCGGGGCTGGTACAAACGACCGGGCGTAGCCAGCAGCCACGGTCTCCCAACCGACCTTGTGATCATCTAATAATTAAGCATTATTGGACAGTGTGTTATCTTTTTTTATTTTTTTCTATCGATGGAAGCTTTGTGAACATTTTTTACTTTTTAAAGTGAAAGTATCAGGTTTTCTTCTATTTCTTTTTTTACCTGTGGATTAAATCTTCTTCTATTTCTTTTTTTACCTGTGGATTAAATCTTTTCCTTTATTTTTACAATACTGGTTGGGATGGATTCTATCTTTTTATTTTGTTTCATTTAAGAACTTTGTTTCTTCTAAAACTGAAACATAAAGAAGATATAAAAGGAATATAAAGAGGGTAGTAATTTTAGAGGGAAAAGAAGTTACACTGCCACTTGGAGGTTGGAGGTTGAAACTTGGAAACATTGCTTTTTCTTTTTTCCCTTTGATAATTTTGACCTTGCACTTCAAAGGCTTCAGCTTGTTTATAGAGAAGAGCATGGGATGTTTACGTAGGTGTTCTCTGGATGCTTGTTGGTAGCTGGAAAGAAGTGAAAACAAAGATTTGTTTTTAAACTAGAGTGGCAGTGTTTACTAATTGGAAGGATGGCACGACTTCAAAAAGAAACCATAACATTACAACAGATTATGTTTGGAATTCAAAAATTATTAGAAACAACAGAGAGAATTGAGAAGAGATGGGAAAATATTGAAAATATAAATTTTAATATGGTAAAACCTGATGGAAAAATGGAAGATAATCAGCAAATGGAAAAAGTGGAGGCTAGAGTCCTAAAAACCCAAGGGAAAATGAACAAAGAGGCAAGATAACCGTGGATATTGACAGTGAACTGAGTGTGGTTGGAGATGGAAAGAGTGGAACAAGGAAAGGGAAGATAGATGGAAAGGTGCTTTATTACAGATTTCAAGGTATAGAAGAAGAAGAAAGAGAATGGATGGACTTAAGGAGAGAAACTTTGACAAAAACACTACTGATAACCAAAGATAAGCTGATTCAAGAAGCTGATGGAGGGTTTCGAGATTTTATAAGATATGTAACAAGCAACAAGTTGCGAAGAGAAGTT
This sequence comes from Natrix natrix natrix, assembly GCA_029891615.1. Lineage (NCBI taxonomy): Eukaryota > Metazoa > Chordata > Lepidosauria > Squamata > Natricidae > Natrix > Natrix natrix. Next base: position 2,452,623 of record JAKRSK010010635.1, on the reverse strand, counting down.
CAAACACATTTGATTAAGGAAATAACCAGATGATTAATTCCACAAATGGCAAAAGAAATAGGACTACACTATTACTGGAAAGACACAGGTTGAGATATGAAAATTAATAATAAAACACTAGTTAAATTTAGTTAAAATTAGAGCATTATGTTAAAAATGTAGTGATAATGGATAAAGTTAGATAAATAATTGATAATGATAACAATGTATGTATATATACATACATACATACATACATACATACATACATACATACATATATATATATATATATGTATTGATTTGATAAGAGGAAATTTGGTAAAAAATTTAAATGGTGAAAAAAGGGGAAAAAGTAAATTAAACTTACTCAAACTATTGTTAAATAAATGACTAATAATGATAATAATTTAATAATTTATATTGTCATGATAAAAGGGAAATTGGATATGAATTGTAAACAATGGTTAAGAAAAGAGGTCTAAATTTTTTGTTATTAAACATAATTAATTTTTATTTTGAATGTTATAAAGATATAATGTGGCTGGATGGTATTGAAAATAGATAAGGGAATGCCACTGTGTGGTTTTGTTTTAATTTTGGAATGTTTGTTATAAAGGAACGTTAAAACAACTATAGTCATATGAAGGATGAGGTATGATGATAGCAATATATATACATATATGTGATGTAAAATATATAACTTGATATGAATCATAGGTGATGACTGTGGAAGGGATGCACGGAAGTTTTTGTAACCAATTGACACACTTCCTACAATTTGTAATGGAAGATGATTTTAAGGTGTTTGTTTGTGTTTATTCAAAAAATAAAAAAGTTATAAAAAATAAGAATAGAATAAGAATAGAATACAATAGAATAGAACACAGCAGAATACAATAGAATAGAATAGCAGAGTTGGAAGGGACCTTGGAGGTCTTCTAGTCCAAACCCCTGCCCAGGCAGGAAACCCTATACCATTTCAGACAGATGGCTATCCAACATCTTCTTAAAGACTTCCAGTGTTCCAGTACACATTGTACTACACACATAGCTAGCCCCATCTTTAGGATTCCTGAATTTTAAACTCTGTAACAAGATCTAAGGGCTTAATTCTTGGAAACGACAACTAGCCTCTGGAGAAGTTAAAAATGTGTCACCTACTGTTGCAAAGCCTGTTGGGAACCAACACTGTGTGAAGGGGATGTAATTCTTCCTGGATTTGAAGTAGGGCAGTATATCCACAACAGGTGCAGGAAGCTGACTCTCTTAAGTAACAGAATAACAGAGTAACAAAGTTGGGAGGGACCTTGGAGGTCTTCCAGTCCAACTGATCGTTAGAATCAAGATCACGTGAAGTGTTAATACCACTTTATAAGGCCTTGGTAAGGCCACACTTGGAATCCTGCATCCAGTTTTGGTTTCCATGATGTAAGAAAGATGTGGAGACTCTAGAAAGAGTGCAGAGAAGAGCAACAAAGACTGGAGGATAAAATATATAAAGAACATTTGCAGGACTTGGGTACGTCTAGTCTAGTGAAAAGAAGAACTAGGGGTGACATGATAGCAGTGTTCCAGTATCTCAGGGGCTGCCACAAAGAAGAGTGAGCCAAACTATTCTCCAAAGCCCCTGAAGGCAGGACAAGAAGCAATGAGTGGAAACTTATCAAGGAGAGAAGCATCCTGGAAATAAGGAGAAATTTCCTAACAGTGAGAACAATTAATCAGTGGAACAACTTGCCTCCAGAAATTGTGAATGGTCCAACACTGGAAGTTTTTAAGCAGAGATTGGACAATCATTTGTCTGAAGTGGTGTAAGGCTTCCTGCCTAAGCAGGGGGTTGGACTAGAAGACCTCCAAAGTCTCTTCTAACTCTATTATTAGTTCTGTGTTTTATATGCAAAAAGACCAAGCAGACCTCCAATAGCAGCTGCCATCTTGACTTTTTTGACCTCCCCCTACAGACTTCCACGTGCTTTCAATTTATTTGGAGATCTTTAGGCCACGCTGGTTCTGTTTAGCGGCCACCGTCTCCTTCAACTGACCTTGTACTTACTTTCTGCTCGGCTTCTACTCCTAGCCTACACCTATCTTTGGGGGTGGGGGAGGGGAGAAAAATACTCTGGTCTGCTATTTATACTCAAAAGCCAAACATCTTGTCCAAAAATATCCCCAGGAACATTAGCACAGTCTCTCGAGATCTTGGTGGTTGGTTATAAAATAGTCCATTATCAGCTGCTGAAGGAAAAGTGCAAATCCAACCACAAAGAAATTTAAATATAGTCTTGCTGAATCGAAACGAAACCGGACAGAGTAGAGAGCAGATATTGTATTGTAAACTGATGCTTTAGGTCCACTTAGAATGTGGTTACTTAGACTCAATAGCGAGTTACTGGCACATAATCAGATAAGGAACCACGGAAGAAGTCTTTTTCGCCTCTTATCCCTTTCTCTCCAAACCCCACCAAACAAGAGTGATATTTTTGCTTCCTGCTGGCTGATGGGCTGCATTTTTTCACACCCCTGGTTTAAAATAGCATTATCAACTATAAAGGTAGAGGTAAAGGTTCCCCTCGCACATATGCGCTAGTCGTTCCCAACTCTAGGTGGTGGTGCTCATCTCCGTTTCAAAGCCGAAGAGCCAGCGGTGTCTGAAGACGTCTCCGTGGTCATGTGGCCGGCATGACTAAATGCCAAAGGCGCACGGAAGGCTGTGACCTTCCCACCAAAGGTGGCTCCTATGTTTCTACTTGCATTTTTTACGTGCTTTCAAACTGCTAGGTTGGCAGAAGCTGGGACAAGTCACAGGAGCTCACTCCGTTACGCGGCACTAGGGATTCGAACCGCCGCACTGCTGATCTTTCCGATCGACGAGCTCAGCGTCTTAGCTGCTGAGCCAACATGTCCCTATATTTCTCCTTTAGGGAATTTGTTATTTATTTGTTGTGTAATAAATTGTACGCCGCCCCGAGTCCCTTGGTGGAGAGGGTGCGGCATATAAATTGGATTAATAAATAAAATAATAAATAAAATATAATATTCTGCCTTTTTTTAAATATTTCCCAAAATGTTTCATTCTTCTAGGAATGGCGGGGTGGGGTGCTAACTTTGTACACCATCTTTTTTGTAGGAAGGCTTAGGAAGAACAGTGGGGTTTACCCTCTCGGGGATGGGGGCCTGAGCTCTACCATTTAGCCCAGGGATCTCCAACCTTGGCAACTTTAAGACTTTTGGACTTCAACTCCCACAATTCCTCAGAAGCTGGCTGAGGAATTCTGGTAGTTGAAGTCCACAAGTCTTAAAGCTGCCAAGGTTGGAGACCCCTGGTATAGCCTTCTGCTCCTCCAGCCATCTGCTCTATCCTTAGTCTCTGCAGTCATTTCCCAACTCTTGACAATGTTCTCACCAGCATGCAGCAACCTCTGTTTAGCCCACATTTCAAGTCTCCCACAATGCTGCCAAAGATTGCTGCGTTGGAGGCATTCCTGGTACCTAGCCCAGGGGCACGCGTCCAGAAATGAGATATTGCACGGACGAGGGCAGCTGACATCGCTTAAATTTAGAGCCAACCCTGCAAAGAGATGTGGGAAGAGCTTCTCTAACCTGGTGCCCACGGCAAGTCCTGGAATTTCCAGGCATTCTTCCCTCGGCTAAAAGCGTGAGGCCGTAGGACTTGAATCAAAGTTCAAAGTACGGTCCAGGAAAAGGGATTGGACGAACAACTAGGAAGAATTTCCTGTGGGTTTCAGCTGTTCGGTAACAGAATGATTGGCCCTGAATAAAAATGGACTTTCTTTTATTAGACGTGTGTAAGCAGTGACCAGATGCTTTGATCAGTTCGGCTAGGACATTGTAGTGATGAGGGATTGGGATACATTCATGGTTGGCAAATTTGGCAACTTTAAGAGGGGTGGGCTTCCACTCCCAGAATTCCCCAGCCAGCATGCTTTAAGAGGGGTGGATTTTCACTCCCAGAATTCCCCAGCCAGCATGCTTTAAGAGGGGTGGACTTCCACTCCCAGAATTCCCCATCCAGCATGCTTTAAGAGGGGTGGACTTCCACTCCCAGAATTCCCCAGCCAGAATACTTTAAGAGGGGTGGGCTTCCACTCCCAGAATTCCCCATCCAAAATGTTTTAAGATGGGTGAACTTCCACTCCCAGAATTCCCCAGCCAGCATTCTTTAAGAGGGATGGACTTCCACTCCCAGAATTCCCCAACCATCATGCTTTAAGAGGGGTGGACTTCCACTCCCAGAATTCCCTAGTCAGCATCCTTTAAGAGGGGAGGACTTCCACTCCCAGAATCCTCCAGCCAGCATGCTTTAAGAGGGGAGGACTTCCACTCCCAGAATCCTCCAGCCAGCATGCTTTAAGAGGGGTGGATTTCCACTCCCAGAATCCCCCAGCCAGCATGCTTTAAGAGGGGTGGATTTCCACTCCCAGAATCCCCCAGCCAGCATGCTTTAAGAGGGGTGGATTTCCACTCCCAGAATCCCCCAGCCAGCATGCTTTAAGAGGGGTGGATTTCCACTCCCAGAATCCCCCAGCCAGCATGCTTTAAGGGGGGTGGATTTCCACTCCCAGAATCCCCCAGCCAGCATGCTTTAAGAGGGGTGGACTTCCACTCCCAGAATTCCCCAGCCAGAATGCTTTAAGAGGGATGGGCTTCCACTCCCAGAATTCCCCAGCCAGCATTCTTTAAGAGGGATGGACTTCCACTCCCAGAATTCCCCAGCCAGCATTCTTTAAGAGGGATGGACTTCCACTCCCAGAATTCCCCAGCCAGAATGCTTTAAGAGGGATGGGCTTCCACTCCCAGTATTCCCCAGCCAGAATGCTTTAAGAGGGGTGGGCTTCCACTCCCAGAATTCCCCATCCAAAATGTTTTAAGATGGGTGAACTTCCACTCCCAGAATTCCCCAGCCAGCATGCTTTAAGAGGGGTGGACTTCCACTCCCAGAATCCCCCAGCCACCATGCTTTAAGAGGGATGGACTTCCACTCCCAGAATTCCCCATCCAGAATGCTTTAAGAGGGGTGGACTTCCACTCCCAGAATTCCCCAGCCAGCATTCTTTAAGAGGGATGGACTTCCACTCCCAGAATTCCCCAGCCAGAATGCTTTAAGAGGGATGGGCTTCCACTCCCAGAATTCCCCAGCCAGAATGCTTTAAGAGGGATGGACTTCCACTCCCAGAATTCCCCAGCCAGAATGCTTTAAGAGGGATGGGCTTCCACTCCCAGAATTCCCCAGCCAGCATTCTTTAAGAGGGATGGACTTCCACTCCCAGAATTCCCCAGCCAGAATGCTTTAAGAGGGATGGGCTTCCACTCCCAGAATTCCCCAGCCAGCATTCTTTAAGAGGGATGGACTTCCACTCCCAGAATTCCCCAGCCAGAATGCTTTAAGAGGGATGGGCTTCCACTCCCAGAATTCCCCAGCCAGCATGCTTTAAGAGGGGTGGATTTTCACTCCCAGAATTCCCCAGCCAGCATGCTTTAAGAGGGGTGGACTTCCACTCCCAGAATTCCCCATCCAGCATGCTTTAAGAGGGGTGGACTTCCACTCCCAGAATTCCCCAGCCAGAATACTTTAAGAGGGGTGGGCTTCCACTCCCAGAATTCCCCATCCAAAATGTTTTAAGATGGGTGAACTTCCACTCCCAGAATTCCCCAGCCAGCATTCTTTAAGAGGGATGGACTTCCACTCCCAGAATTCCCCAGCCAGAATGCTTTAAGAGGGATGGGCTTCCACTCCCAGAATTCCCCAGCCAGCATGCTTTAAGAGGAGTGGATTTTCACTCCCAGAATTCCCCAGCCAGCATGCTTTAAGAGGGGTGGACTTCCACTCCCAGAATTCCCCATCCATCATGCTTTAAGAGGGGTGGGCTTCCACTCCCAGAATTCCCCATCCAGCATGCTTTAAGAGGGGTGGACTTCCACTCCCAGAATTCCCCAGCCAGAATACTTTAAGAGGGGTGGGCTTCCACTCCCAGAATTCCCCATCCAAAATATTTTAAGATGGGTGAACTTCCACTCCCAGAATTCCCCAGCCAGCATGCTTTAAGAGGGGTGGACTTCCACTCCCAGAATCCCCCAGCCACCATGCTTTAAGAGGGATGGACTTCCACTCCCAGAATTCCCCAGCCAGAATGCTTTAAGAGGGATGGGCTTCCACTCCCAGAATTCCCCAGCCAGCATGCTTTAAGAGGGGTGGATTTTCACTCCCAGAATTCCCCAGCCAGCATGCTTTAAGAGGGGTGGACTTCCACTCCCAGAATTCCCCATCCATCATGCTTTAAGAGGGGTGGATTTTCACTCCCAGAATTCCCCAGCCAGCATGCTTTAAGAGGGGTGGACTTCCACTCCCAGAATTCCCCATCCATCATGCTTTAAGAGGGGTGGGCTTCCACTCCCAGAATTCCCCATCCAGCATGCTTTAAGAGGGGTGGACTTTCACTCCCAGAATTCCCCAGCCAGAATACTTTAAGAGGGGTGGGCTTCCACTCCCAGAATTCCCCATCCAAAATGTTTTAAGATGGGTGAACTTCCACTCCCAGAATTCCCCAGCCAGCATGCTTTAAGAGGGATGGACTTCCACTCCCAGAATTTCCCAGCCAGCATGCTTTAAGAGGGGTGGACTTCCACTCCCAGAATTCCCCAGCCAGCATGCTTTAAGAGGGGTGGACTTCCACTCCCAGAATTCCCCAGCCAGCATGCTTTAAAAGGGGTGGACTTCCACTCCCAGAATTCCCCAACCAGCATGCTTTAAGAGGGGTGGACTTCCACTCCCAGAATTCCCCAGCCAGCATGCTTTAAGAGGGGTGGACTTCCACTCCCAGAATTCCCCAGCCAGCATGCTTTAAGAGGGGTGGATTTTCACTCCCAGAATTCCCCAGCCAGCATGCTTTAAGAGGGGAGGACTTCCACTCCCAGAATCCCTCAGCCAGCCATGCTTTAAGAGGGGTGGTCTTCCACTCCCAGAATTCCCCAGCCAGCATGCTTTAAGAGGAGTGGATTTTCACTCCCAGAATTCCCCAGCCAGCATGCTTTAAGAGGGGTGAACTTCAACTCCCAGAATTCCCCATCCAAAATGCTTTAAGAGGGGTGGGCTTCCATTCCCAGAATTCCCCAGCCAGCAGGCTTTAAGATGGGTGAACTTCAACTCCCAGAATTCCCCAGCCAGCATGCTTTAAGAGGGGTGGGCTTCCACTCCCAGAATTCCCCAGCCAGCAGGCTTTAAGATGGGTGAACTTCAACTCCCAGAATTCCCCATCCAAAATGCTTTAAGAGGGGTGGGCTTCCATTCCCAGAATTCCCCAGCCAGCATTGATGTGATTGAGAAACGCTGGGATGACCTTAAAGCAGGGGTGAAATTCAGTAGGTTCTGACAGGTTCGGGATAACCAGTAGGGGAAATTTTGAGTAGTTCGGAGAACCGAAAAATACCACCTCTGGCTGGCCACAGAGTGGGGTGGGGATGGAGATTTTGCAATATCCTTGTCCCCGGAGTGGGGAGGGCATGGGGATTTTGCAGTGTCCTTCCCCTGCCACTCCCACCAAACCACACCCTCAGAACCAGTAGTAAAAAAAATTGAATTTCACCACTGCCCTAAAAGTCCTTGCCAGCGAGGGAGAGAAAAAGGAAAATACTATTCAAGGGAAAAGAAATCTGAAAGTAAAGAGAGAAATAGTGGGGGGCAAAAAAGAGAAATCCAAGGGAGGGTTTTCTCAAATAAATCAAAGAAGAATGAGAGGGGAAAGGGAAAAGAAGGGAATTTAAGAGTAGGAGATAGAAAGAGAAAAAAGAAACTGAAGAAAAATAGAATATCAAAGAGAGCAAAAGATGAACTGAGAGAAAATGGTTAGGAAAGGAGAAACATGAAAAAAGAGAGATATTGGTAGAAAATGAAATCTGTGGATATTGTTGATGACATATATAGCTAAATACAGTATTATGGTTAAGTGTGGATAACCAATTGTGAAGTGCCTGTTATATTAAAATGAAATTTGATGATATATGCTACATACAAAAACTAAAAATAATAACTGGAAAATGAAATGATAACGTTGATATATTATTCAGAGAAGGGCGAAAAACGATTAAGTTTATTTGTTAAAAAATATAATATGTAATTTGGAAAAAAAATGTGAGGCCGAAATTAGAAATGATGTGATGTAAAATTAATTATGCATAAGAGAAAATGTAAAGAGGGGGGGGGGAACCCAGCCAACACACTGTAAAGAGGCTTTGAAGTTTGTAACACACACACACACACACACACACACACACATATCCTAGCCTGCCTAGGATGGAAAGATTTTGATTTCAGTGTGCTGGGCTTTGTGGTCAAACTGCCTCACCGAAAGCAACCAACTCACTTTGAAGATAGTGCATAATTTTATTAACATGCATGCAGTACTTTCTTTTTTTTTAAATATATTTTTTATTATTTTTACATTTAAAACAATGCAGTACCGTAGAGTCGAAGTGACCATACATTATTCACATTATACACAGTCTCAACCATTAACTATTAGCCTACTTAGTGCATTATCTATCCTTCTGCCAATCACAATACAATACAATAATACAATAGTAGAGTTGGAAGGGACCTTGGAGGTCTTCTAGTCCAACCCCCTGCCTAGGCAGGAAACCCTATACCGTTTCAGACAAATGGCTATCCAACATCTTCTTAAAGACTTCCAGTGTTGGGGCATTCAGAACTTCTGCAGGCAACTTCTGTTCCACTGATTAATTGTTCTCAGTGTCAGGAAATTTCTCCTCAGTTCTAAGTTGCTTCTCTCCTTGATTAGTTTCCACCCATTGCTTCTTGTTCTACCCTCAGGTGCTTTGGAGAATAGTTTGATCCCTCTTCTTTGTGGCAACCCCTGAGATATTGGAAGACTGCTATCATGTCTCCCCTAGTCCTTCTTTCTATTAAACTAGACATACCCAGTTCCTGCAACCGTTCTTCATATGTTTTAGTCTCCAGTCCCCTAATCATCTTTGTTGCTCTTCTCTGCACTCTTTCTAGAGTCTCCACATCTTTTTTACATCGTGGCGACCAGAACTGAATGCCGTATTCCAAGTGTGGCCTTACCAAGGCATTATAAAGTGGTAGTGACCCTTCACGTGATCTTGATTCTATCCCTCTGTTGATGCAGCCTAGAACTGTGTTGGCTTTTTTGGCAGCTGCTGCACACTGCTGGCTCATATTTAAATGGTTGTCCACTAGGACTCCAAGATCCCTTTCACAGTTGCTACTACTGAGCAAGGTATCACCTGTACTGTACCTGTGCATTCCATTTTTCTTGCCTAAATGTAGAATCTTACTCTTTTCACCATTGAATTTCATTTTATTAGATAGTGCCCAATGTTCAAGTTTGTCAAGATCCTTCTGTATCCTAAGCCTATCTTCTGGAGGGTTGGCTATTCCTGCCAGCTTGGTGTCATCTGCAAATTTGACGAGTTCCCCATTTATTCCCTCATCCAAATCATTGATGATTTGGCAATCATATATTGACAATATATACAGTTTATTCCAATCTTGTCACCTTGTCTTATACCAATCATAAAATCTGTTCCAGACTTCAAAATATTCTGATTCCCCTTTATTTTTAAGTTCAAGAGTGAGCCTATCTGCTTCCGCGCAGGCCAAAACTTTTCTGATTATATCTAGCTCGGATGGTGTATTTTCTTTTTTCCAATACTGCGCAAAACTTATGCGCACCGCAGTTAGTACATGGATAATTAGATAGAGTACATTTTTATTAAACCCCTCCGGTATTATGCCTAGGAGAAAAATTTGGTCTCCCACCATTTGTTCCAACCATGATTGAATCATTTTCCAATATCTTTTGGCCTCATTGCATGTCCACTACATATGATAAAAAATGCCTGGTGTTTTTTTATACTTCCAACAATCTGGGGCCAAATTTTTAAACATTTTTGTTGCAGAAAATGACAGGCTTAGACTTCTCAGGATACAGGAAAAGTTTATTTGGCAGCCAGGTTCAGAAACATTAGCCCATGGCTAACATTGCAAATTCTGAACAACCTTTATTATTGATGCACACATTCTTATACATTCTCAAAGACAGTGTAACACGGAAACACTTTACTCGTTTCTTATTGGTTACCT